>OX155974.1:11057918-11232918 GCA_944548615.1 Micropterix aruncella | reverse complement strand
CAGCTGAAATGGAAGACGACTTGAGGGCGTTAGTCGTTATTAAGGGTATATTCGTAAAAAAATCGCTCAAACTCAGTATAAAACACACAATAATTAAAATAGTCAGTTAAAAAGTTAAATAATCAAAGCAGAAGCCTAACAATTGAAATAATCAATAAATCGAATATATACGTACTAAAAACTGTACATAGTAACATCCAAGTAGTAAGTAAATTGTTAAAGAATCAAACTAAAGCTAAATCTTACATTTAAATACTAAAAGTACATATACTAAAAGTACAGTCTGTTTGGCCAAATCACCATGGATAGCATTTAACAACACGTGCAAATAATAAAATTGTTTTATCAAAATGGGTGTTCTGTTCGGGCAACATACCGCGCGCAAGGCCCATTTTACGGTCGCCATAATCGTCCTACCGAGAGGACTATTCGCAATGTGGTGGATAAACTTGAGTCCACTGGTCCAGTAAAACGATCGATTAACACCCGTACGTCGACGGAACGCAAGATCTGCCGAAAACATCACCGCTGTCCGTGAGAGTGTACAGGAGAATCTGAGGCAGTCGATTTCGCTTCGCTCACAAGAACTCGGCCTTTCGCAGACCACAACTTGGCGAATTTTGCGTCGTGACTTGGGCCTGCACCCGTACAAAATTCAAGTGACTCAGGAACTGAAGGTGAACGACCATAGACAACGACCTGTGTTCGCTGAATGGGCTCTGGAGCAGTTGGCTATACTGACCCTAATTTTCATCGAAAAATCATCTTCAGCGATGAGGCCCATTTCTGGATGAATAGGTAGGTGAAAAAACAAAATTGTCGAATTTGGGACGATACCAATCCACATGAGATCCAAGAGCGTCCAATGCATCCCGAAAAAGTCACTGTTTGGTGTGGAATTTGGGCTGGCGGCGTCATCGGTCCATATTTGTTTGAGAACGACGTTGGCTAGGCCATTACTGTCAAAGGCGAGCGCTATAGGTCGATGATTACCAACTTCTTTTGGCCTGAATTGGATGATCTGTACACCAACGACATGTGGTTTCAACAGGACGGCGCTACGTGCCACACAGCTCATGCCTCAGTGGATATTCTGCACGAGCGATTTGAGGACATGGTCATCTCACGTGTAGGTGATGTGAACTGGCCACTGAGATCGTGCGATTTAACTCCGTTAGATATTTTCTTGTGGGGTTTTCTTGGGAAGTCGCAGGTGTATGCGAATAAGCCACAAACCACAGCGGCCCTCAAAGCCAACATAACCCATGCCATCGGTCAAATTCAGCCTGATTTATGCGCCAGAGTCATGGAAAAATGGACATTTCGAATGCGGTCCACTCAGAGAAGCCGTGGCGGACATTTGAAAGATGTTATATTCCACACATAATGGCATCAATAGGTCTTTCAAACAAATAAAAAAAATATACGTGTGGCACTCGGGGACTGCCGCGGTAAAGCTATTGCATAGCATTTTTAACAACTTATGCAATTATAATTATTTATTTATTTTATTTTTTCTGATATAAGATAACTGCGCTCTATCGGAAAACGTTGAAATTATTCCGAATCATTTGCGGCTGCGGTAGCAAATGATTCGGAATAATTTAAACGTCTTCCGATAGAGCGCCGCGCACGAATTTTTTATTCGATAAAGCAAAAAAAACCGAGTATACGAAAAAAATCGTAGATAAAAAGATAGATAATTAAATTATCTTTAAAATGGTGCAGATTTTATAATAATACGCCAGATAGTATTTGCGTAGTAGTCGTTTTTGTGTTCGGTTAGACCTAATTTCACAAATTAATTACACTATGTAATATAAACAAAATCTAAAATATTCAAAGCTAAGAATATTAGGAAAATGTTCTTGTTTAACATATATTTTTTTCGAATCGTAAGCAGTACTCGTTTAGACGTAATTATCAGTTTAAAATCATTAATTTTCGTTAAGAAATTTCTTTATTCGGTCGCCGCGCTGGCCTACTAGGCCCGCGATAAAAGCTATGCAATAGCTTAAAAATTCGATGATATCTCACACACACTTTGTTTTATTTAAATTTAAAGATAGGAAGCGCTTAGAAAGACCCTGTAGACTTACTGCAAAAACACAAATTGTTAATTTTTTGGACTTACTTAAGTCTCAAAATCGATCAAAATTATTCTCACCCACTTAATTAATATTCGCTCTTCCACTTTTATCATTTTCATTCTCGTAAAGTCTAATAATAAATTACAGGGTTATCGAAATCGCAGTAATAATATTTATCGTCTGTCAGAAAAACCATTAATATTTATCATGTTTTTGGGGGGGGTCTACAATATAAAAAGGGTGTAATCAGTGTTTTATTTCTGTCACTTACGCGATAGTACCGAATAATAATAATCACTACAATAGCCAATGAAATTTCTCTGCTATTTGCTTACATAACGCATAGTGAGCTAATGGGCACTGGGAGAGCTAGAGAGCAATGTGAGTCTGTGACACATTGCTCATTCGCATAGGGAGCTATTGGGCCCTGTTGCAGTAGGGCGGTGTCGACTACAGCGGGCGAACCCATCACCCCAGGCTAGTATAACGATATGTGATCGTTCTTTCAGCTGTGGGATGATCGTAAAAGACTTAGAGACAGGGGCGTAGCTACCGCCGTATCTGCCGTATCAATTATATGGGCCCCCGGGCCACGGGGGCCCCCAACCTGACCTAACCTGACCTGGCGACCTGTAGTATGTTCGAAATATTACAACCGGAGAAACTCCTGTCTTCTTCAAACGAAGAGATATTAAACGCTTCCGGAAAACTGTCGGCTAAATACAGTAAAGACATCTCAGTTATTTTATATGACCAATTAACCCATTAAAGCCTGCCCATAGATCGGCTCGTACGATTTTGATGAAATTTTGATATGTGTGTCCAGGGGACCATAGAAGTTGACAGCAAAAAAATTTTTTTTTTTATCTGTCAACACAACTGATATATGACATGGGTATTTAATTAAATACCCGACAGGCATTGGTGTGTTAGTTTTGACGACTGGCATAAATCACCTACACTTGGGTGGATTGCCATATAATAATAAAGAAGAAGAAGAAGTAGTAACTGCTTTCACTTTGATATATCTTTTAACATATACCGTGTGCATTTTATGGTTATTGTTTGTATAAAGAACACCCTGACAGCGTTGATTCGTAAGAATTCAGAATGGTTAGTCGAAAGAAAGTTTTTACCGCTACCGAGCTGCAAGCTATTTTGGATAATTGGTATGATGGAGATTGTGATGTTAGCTGATAGACATTGCCGCAAGGCAATAAGCTCGCCTTTTTTATTTTGAAATAAAGAGTTTTTTATTATTATTATTTTTATTATGTAGAATATAACTTTGGCCAATACGCAGACGCCGTTAATATTGTCATAATTGCGTTTCTTTGTGAACTAAAACTAAAATTAGTCCAAGCGAACGAGACAGAGCAATACGTTAGAGGCGAATATGAAACGAACGACCGTCGATAAATACCACCTGTCGAACTTATACTCGTCCGAATAAATTCGAGCATATTTCGTGCGGTGTACGATTTGACCTTGGCGGGCAGTTTTAATGCGAAGAAGTGACAACCGGTCATCTCACACTCTGCCCTGTCTCTTTCACACGGAGTACCTAATTTCCGATTTTTGTTCATGAAGAGTCGCAATCGAGCCCAGAATATGACCGACCAAACCAATTGAGGATATCAGGGGAAGAACGATGAGGGTTATGTTGTTGTGTAACTGAGAAAAACGACTTTAAAGATTTGAGGCAAGGATACAAAGTTGTTCATGGTCAGGAGTCATATGTTATTTTAGTATTATTTGACGTCATATTTAGTTAGGGTTGATATTATTGTTTAAGAACATTATAATATGTGTATATAATACATCAGTATTCCCCACAATCGATTCGATTCTCATCGTTTTTCCTCAACATGCTATTTCAAAAATGTCCATTTTTGCCATAATATTTCCTATTTCCATCATCAATATTTCCTATTTGATTTTGCCATAATTTCCTTATGGGTACAACGCACATTTCCTCATACTCATTTTAAAATGAAGAAAAATGGTACATTCATCGTTCTTCCCCTGGTGTCCTCAATTGTCACTCATTATAATATATCAATCAATACAACATTAACATAAACTAATGAAGCAAAAACTGAATATTTCCGGATTGACAGTAAAAATAGGTCGATATAATTATGAAATAAAAGTACTTCAAGAGATTAATTTAATCAATGTTTGTATATATGTACTATCAAAGCGGGTAATTTGTCGGAAACGAACCTGTAAAAAGGTTATAATAATAAAACTTTTAACATAAAGAAATGTATAATGACAGAAACGGTTAATATAAGGAATTTGTATTGTAGTGATTTTTGCCTATATAATTAAACTGTTAACGTGAAGAAGATTAACCTGTTATAAAATAAGTTATTATCAAAAATACATTTTTAAAAACAAGCTCTTATTAAAATGCTCTGTCCCAAGGCAACCCTGGGAGCAGCAGCCATATCGTAGCGTAACTTAAAACGGGCTATCATAATTTAATGCGTATACAAAATTTCGTTTCTGTGCTGTAGATCGTTGAGGAGTCCCCTCGTTGGAAGTCAAACCTGGATGCAGTATCCTTCTTGGAATTCAACCCTGGTTGCAGCAGCCCTTTCGCGGAGACGCTAAGAACGTGCTATTATAATTGAATGCGTAGGTATACAAAATTTCGTTTCTGTGCTGTTTCCCGTTAAGGAGTCCCCTCGTTGGAGCCGACCCTAATTGCAGCAGCCATGGCATGGTGAAATTTAGAAGGGCTGTCATAATTGAATGCGTTTACAAAATTTTGTGTCTGTGCTGTTGACCGTGGAAAAGTAGCTTTGTAGGGAGCCGATCCTGGTTGGAAAATCTGTTCATGCTCATAAAAATAAATTTTTCGACTTTTCCGACTTTTTTGACCTTTCGACTTTACGACTTTTCGAATTTTGTGTCTGCTGTTGACCGTTCTTTGTGTCTGTTGTGTCTTTTGTTGCAAACGGCGTACAACCTCGTTTGAATTCCGTTACACGTCGGCCTCCATCGGCGCGGTTCGTTTCTCGGCTAGCCTCTGGCGGATCGGCGTTATTGTTTGATCAAAATGTATGGTTTAAATATTATTAGTGTAACTTGCTATCCAACCAAAATTTCCCAACGTGATTTCGAGTTTTGACTCGAACCAACTTCCCCACCTATCTCCCCCCCCACCCCTCTCTCTTTAAGCACCACCCCTAAAATCCCTTTTGCATCCTAAGCACTAGAGTATCTATTAAAGCACTAGATTTGTTGTCATAACCAATCACTATCGGGGTGATGGGGGGGGGGGGGGGATAGTAATTGATTATGACAACAAATCTAGTACATTTATAGTATGTTTGTAGTATTTACGTGGTATTAACGCTTTGGACGCCAACAGTGCCTGTAGGCACTTTAGGTCGTTTGAAAGATCAGCGCGTAACCGTTTCGGCCAGCCTCCATATATTTTATATAAATATGTGAAATATGAGAATTTCATTTTAACTTGATTTGATTAAAAAAAAATATTTTTAGTTTTGATTGATTTGATTCAATTTTTTTATTTTTAGTATGTATTTTTTAACCATTTGTATTGGTTTTCTCCTTAGAACAGGCTCTGCCTAGTTAGGAGCAACACAATCTATGTTAAGTGCTAACGGTGTATTTTTTTTTGTGGACCAATAAATAAAAAATAAAAAATAATAAATGTAATACACATGACTAGCAAGATTAATTACTAGGTAACAAAAGGGAATTCATGGAAAAACGATATTTTCAGTATTTATTTACAAAATCGACCGAAAATTTGCAGCGCAGTTTTTGGCGCGCGAGGGCTGGCTTTCGAGCGGTTAAAACGGTTATTTTCCAATATGAATCGCTTCTCGGTTAGCCTCGGGCGGCTAAACGTGGCTATTTCATTAAAATGTAGGCCATTTTTAATGTCGCTTGTATAAGAGATATTGCGACCAAAATTGGTTGCAACCAATGTGGTTTCGATCCTACGACGCATCTGTGTACCGAATTTCGAGTCTCTTAGTCCAATATTTCAAGATTTACATATAACTAGGGGGCCTCCTATGACTAGGGTGGACCTTTTTAACTCTCGGCATGACCAAATGATGCTTGCATGCCAACACACAGACAGCTATTAGGCTAAATTAGCATTAACATCTATGTAGAATAATTAGGGTAAATCAAGCTAGTTAAGATAAGTTAGGTTATGTTAGGGCATAAGTATAAATATCTAGTGTAAATCATTTTATTAGTGTAATCATTTATTATTGTAATTGTAAACAAAGTAAGTACAAATATTTAGTGTATACCAAGATAATTAGTATAGGTTAGGCTATGTTAGGTTAGGATAGAAAGTAGGTATATTAGTGGAAAATCATTTATTTACTGTAATTATTTATAAGTGTATATTCAGCTAGTTATTATAGGAAATATAAGTTAGTTTAGGTCAGGTTAGGAAGTCAATACATCTACTTAACGTAAAAAGTCATAATAGTTAATATAAGTATAATAGGTAATAGATAATATAAGTCAGATATGAACACATCATTGTTAGTTACCCACTGAAAAGGCACTAGCCTTAGTGGGGAACTGTAACAAGTAATTTGTATCTTTTTAACACGCTTTTATTAGGTCGACCTGTATGTCACTATGTAATGGAATCTAAGGTAACTAATTTAACCATCTTCCAAGGATCGCAGCATCATGAAAATTGGCAGCTGTATGTAGTTCTGATGACAATACAATAATATGGTACTGTCGAACTGATCTGATGATGGAGTCGGAAGATATGAACTGGAACTTCACGATGGAACATCGTATCATAGCTGTGTTTGGACTTGTTAGAAAAGTCTCGGAATGAACTTTGACCACGATTAGGGTTCAAGGTCTGATGATGAATCCGGAATATAGGCACTGGAATTCCATGATGGAATATCGTATCATAGCCGTAAAAACTGACCATAAGGCCAGAGTCCTACCCAGGCTCGCACTTTATGCGTGGAGGCCGTCGGATAGGTGTTGACCCGTGAGTGTGACCAACCCTGAATGGGTCTTCGTGGCCAACTCAGCAAGGGCCCATTAACTCCCCCCAGGCTGATATAACGATATGTGATCATTCTTTCAGCTGTGGGATGAACGTAGAATACTTAGAGACAAGACAATCGCGTGTCTAGCTCCGCCAACACGCCCGTCAGAGGCCAACGCCTTGCGGCGAGGCACCGGCAAAGTCTATATCTCCGTCTGCAATTAACCTTCAGGATACCTCCTACCTCCTCACTGGTTACAGGATCGAGGTCGCTTGCGCGGTCCTCTCCCTTATGAAGCGGTGATTCGGTTTCAACCGAATATATCGCGGACCACGGCATCCTTTGCCCGGCTTATTCACCCGGGATCCGAATGGTCGTTTCAAGAGCAGTTGCCACAAGGTTAACAACCACCCCCGCTCTATAGGAAACATTACTGTTCCCAAACTCCCCCAGCTGTGTCGGAGTGCACAATCGATTGGCTGACGCCGCACGGTGTGCCAACCGTCCAGGAGCGCCCGAAGGTTGACTTCCTGGGGAGATTGGCCCGCAGGCCAGCGTCCTACTCTGGCTCTCCTTCTGCATGGAGGCCGCCGGATGGGTGTTGACCCGTAAGTATGACGGACCCTAAACAAATGGGCTTTCGTGGCCAACTCCAACAGGGCCCATTAGTTACCATATATTATGATCATATATAAACCCCGAACCGAGGCTAGCCGAGAAACGAACCGCGCCACTCGAGGCCGTTGTGTAACGGAATTCAAACGGATTCGTTCGTCGGCCGAGAGAAAGCGCTCATCGATTTTATTTATGAAATTATAATTCAGTCCTTGGCTATTTGCCGGCAAAGTCTTGGGGTGAGTCGACCGATTTTTTTCCTTATTTATTTCGGAAACTTTTAGTTTGGCCCTAGTTATAGTGTACGACACTTGGCTGGCTAAGAGAAGATAAGGGGTCCAATTTTATCATATTATATGTTGCTCGATTCTGCTTCGCATTTTAAGCTAACCCGCGTCATATTAAGACATATTTTCAAAATAAAGTAATCAGTAACTGATAACAATAAAGTCATCGGACTACGTCTGAGAGTAAGAGTATATTATTAAAATGATAAAAACTATTCAAAGATGGAAAACAATTTTTAAGTGGGTTTCACTAGGGCGTATGATTTTTTAAAAAATCGTTCTAATCATAAATTCCTTGATCCGAAGCGAATAATATTAAAGTTGTGCGTATCATTAAATATCAAAAAGATGATACAAAAAAAATGTGCATGTGGACCCGACGCGAGACTGGAGTATTGTTATTGAATATACAATAGGCAAACGGGGTAAATTGATTGATTGATTGATTAATTGATTGATTTAATGATGATTAATTGATTGATTCACCGATCGATCAATCAATCAATTAATCAGTCACCAATAAATCAATCATCATCAATCAATTTATTCTGATATATATTTATTTATTCTGATATATTATTCAATCTTAATTAAGTACATTCATTGAATATAAAAATAAAAAGTTTTTTTTAACTTTAATTAGGCTAATTGTTACGTAAGTTGTTATACTTATTTCAATTATTTACTCTGACCCGCCTAGATACGGGACATTTAAGTCCTAGTTAGGTGGGCACTGAGCATTAGCTGCATTTCGGTGTTCAGTTTTTCCGAGTTACTTATAACATTGATAACAATGGGGCTAAATGTACAAACAAATAAATGAATAAAGTATTAAATCTAAAAATAAAATTTATCATGAATCAATCATCATCAATCATTATCAATCAACCATCATCAGTCAATCATCAAAAACTCTTCTGAGAGTAAGAGTATATTAATAAAATGATAATAACAATTCAAAGATGGAAAACAATTTTTAAGTGGGTTTCACAAGGACATATTTTTTTTCAATGGTTCTAATCATAAATTTCCTTGATCCGAAGCGAATAATATTAAATTTGTGCGTTTCATTAATATCAAAAAGATATCATATCAAAAAGATAATACAAAAAATTGCGTGTAGACCCGACGCGCGACTGGAGTTTAATCTTTAAATGCGATTTTCATTGAATATCAAATAGGCAACCGGGGTAAATTGATTGATTCAGTGATTGATTTATAGATGATTAATTGATTGATTCATCGATCGACCGATCAAAGAATCAATCAGTCATCAATCATCAATCAATCAAGCAATCAATCATCAATTAATCAATCATCATCAATCAATTATCATGAATCAAGCATCATCAATCATCATCAATCAATCATCATTCAGTCAATCATCGACAACCATTCATCGTGAATCAATCGTCTTCAATCAATTATCAATCAACCAATCAGTCTACAATCATCAATCACAAATTAATGATGATGAACCATCAATCAATCAACCACCAATAAATCAATCAATCTATCATCAACCAATCAATCATGGAAGATTCAGTCATCATCAATCAATTATCATCAAATAGTCATCAATTATCAATCGCCAAACAAATATTAATCGTCAATCAATCAATCAGTCATCAATAAATCAAGTAATCAATCATCAAATAATCAATCATCAAACAACCAATCATCATCAATCAATCATCATCAGTCATCATCAGTCAACCATGGACAATCAATCATCTTTAATCAATCAATCAGGTATAAAATTGCAAAATTAGGCAATTTTGGTAGATATAAAAATTGTTCATGTCAGCTCCGACGCGCGACTGGAGTGTGATTCTCTCAGATTGCAATCTGCTGATTTGATATCCGTCTCATTGCATCATTCGACAAATGTATGGTCAGCATGGGTTGGCTTGAAAGCTGGCAAATTTCATCGAAGTTATGGTCTCCTGTTGGGTATTGTTGCACTTTCTTAAATTTTCCATTTTGCTATCCATCAAACTCTCATACCGGGGGGCTTTAAATGAAGTCGATTCTTAAGGAGTAAATTCTAAAACAAATTTTTTTTTTTATGAGTGTAATTAACTTTGTACGCCTATTAGATTCAAATTTGATCGACCGAACGCGAACAACGTACCTACCTAGTCATTTTAGTATTTTCGGTTGAGAGTATTTCAAGATGGCATCTTAGTTGGCTGGTTAGTTCAATGAAGGTTGGCTGGTTGGTTGAATGAAGGTTGTCTGGTTGGCTTAAAAAAGAATACTCTTGGACGGACTGGTCATGGAGGGATCATTTCACTGTTTGCCTGGCGACGAGATATAACATTACTGGTGGTGTAACATACTTGCATAAATCGAAACGTGTACATCAACCTAACAAAATTGTCTGGTAATATTGAGTAATCGCAATGATGCTACAAACTACTTTCGCCATTTTAAAGATGATATGACATTGCGGTACATAATGGAAACGTGGCATTAAAAGTATTGCCAGGAAGCACCACACTGCACCACAATGGAATTTCAATAATGCGACAAACTTTCGAACGCAAAGGTAGAAAGTTTATTTAACAAATTCAGCTAGTGCCAGTAATGGTCATACACCATTATGCCCTATATATTTTTTAGCATGGTGTAACGTCTAGACGTGACACCATGCTAAATAATATACAGACGCGTATATTCGAAATCATGTCCTTATTTAACTTTTATGTCACTTAGGAATACCGATATTTAAGGACCACGCGTATTTAAAATAAAATTTATTATAGTATATAAATATAATAAAACATGAAATATAATAATAATAAAACGCGTTATTCTTAGGAAAAGGCGAGCTTATTGCCTGCAGGCAATATTTTAGAGCTGACCTATACTATTGTATGAACATTATTTCCGAGAAGACTACATAACCTAAACTATATAACTTAACGTATAATGATAAATTCACAGGGTTTGACATTTATAGTAGAAACAAAATTAGCTTCAAATCGGCAGTACGAACCGCCCTTGAAGCTGCAGCGACAACTGCCAGTAATTATTGATTTGTAATATGTATGTATAAATATAATGTAACTTATATATGTATTCCTATTTACTTATTTTGAATTTATCTTGTATAAGTATGATTTATATGTTTGCGGTTAACTCTACAACTTTTGCGGTCATTTGACATTTTTTGGTTGGCGGGGATGAGTCCTTGCCGCGTGGACTTGGACGATGAGTTCTCCCGGCAAAGTTACATTTTCGGCAAAGTTACATTGGCCATCTACAAATGTATCGGTAGGACTGTCGTTTATTTCCGCGCGGTATGGATCAGTTTTCTTTCAACTAATAAATATTTACGGATGTATTGTATTTTTTGTTTCATAATTTAGTTTGTAAAATATTTTTCAAATATTTTCGAACGGCGTAAGTTATAATCGGCATAAGAACATGTTTTTTTAAAAGAATTATGTTATCTAATTATAAGTTTATGCTGTTACTTACCTAAATAATTAAAATTTTTATGAAATATATATTTTTTTTAATTATTTTTTTTTTTAAATAAATCTTGGTATAATCAAGTTGAATAACTGGTATTATATCTAATGTGGTATAATTATTTTTTTAAATATCGAGTATTATTTTTTAATTTTAAAACAATTAATATTTCAATTTAAAATAAAGATGTAAGATCTTTTTAAAATAATTGGAGCTGCTTAAATACTGCAGATAGTCAAAATATAAAAACGAAGAGTCGGTTATAAAACAGTAAAATTAAATCAATAACAATGTCGCAATAGAAATGGTCAATATATTTTTTTATATTATAATCCATCTTTGATAATCAATGATTGTATTTACTAAATAATCAAAATTAGAAAATAAATAAAAAAAATAAAAATAAGAAAAGATTGTAATATGGAAGATGGAAGATGTAATATGGAAGATGATGTAATATGAAGATGTAATATGGAAGATGGAATATAATTATGGAAGATTAGGAAAATCAATACTTTCAAAGTCCTTAACAGAATACATTGGGTTCTTAATAAGCATATCCTGGACCTTGCTCTTAAATTGAACGTCTCCAAGACCCTTGACGCACAATGTAATCTTGTTATAAAATACATTGGCCTGACACAGGAAACTATTTCTAACCTTACTTAGTCGCACTTTATAAAGAGTATGACAAATAAAATAGAAGAGGATAGAAAGAAATATATACTTAACTCCTTGTGGGCACAGGATTTGCCACTACGCTAAAGATGAAAAAGGAGGGGAATGGGAGGGGGAAGGGAATTTATCTGGAAGATTTCAAATGCTCGTTGAGTCTGTTTTTAAAAGTCGCTTCCTGTCTCGTGTTAGGTTTTCGCTGAAGTGGATTTTGCTCCTTTGTTATAATAATATGAATAAAGGACGAGGAAAAGAAAAACCATTACGATCAGGCTTTACAGTGTTTTTATTAATGTCTTACAGTGCGGTATAAAAATAATATAACTTAAGAAAATCCCTTATATATCTACATCTAACATGATATTGTCTAGATCTGCAGCTGGGAGCCTAATTGCTGGTTGGTGTCTTGCCCATCCGAAATACCAGACAATTAGCATCACTTATGCACAGAAATCCACAGAGTTTGCATTCCAGAAAGGCAATAGAATAAAAATGGATGGAAATAAATAGGGGACTAATGAGCAAAAAGTAGGTATATCTCTTATTTTTGAATTGGTAGGTATGATATTTTTGAATAACTTTTCACTTATCACTTATTTTTTTTCGTGGCTTAGTGAAAGTAACTGTATATTTAGTGGAGTCATCGTCCCCATAGGTCTCGTTAGTGGTGGACATTTGGACCACCTTTGGTCATTCTCCTTTGTAATTCATAGGAAATCCGTAATCAATTTAAAATTTTTATATTTTTTGTAATTCTGTATACTGTATCATACTGTGTGTTTTCCTAAAGAAATCAATAAATATAATAAACAAATCAGTGTGGATTTCTTCCGTGCTGTTAATGAATATTTCCTAATGCTGTTTACTAATAACAGTGAAAAACAGGAAGAATATTAATAGCAATTCCAGCTGGATTCAGTAGGTTATCAAAGGAAAATAAAAATGTCATTGTAACAGCTCTAAGGAAGGTCTTTGATTATATTAGATGCGCTACGGATGAAAGAATATCTAGTATTTAATGATTACTGGATTTTAGAGCGATTAAAACGAATACTATCGCCGTTGTTTGACATTATCAATATATATCTATATAGCTAATTGATAAATCGTGTAAAGGATTAGGATGTAATTTATGATTCCATTAATTTAATTAAAGATTCGATTATACCTAGCCTATTTCCTACTTAAGATTTCACTAACTGCCATCGTACTATATTATATGACTATTATATTATACCATAGTATTATATTACATCATATTATGTATTATAAATATTTATATCCTATTACCTACTAATACTTCTATTTTGCTTTAAATATCCCTTTCTCGATCTTACCTTATTAACAACTTACCTTATTATTCTTATACCTTATTATTTTTCTTATCCTTATATTATTATTAGCCTTATTACTTTATTTTCCACTATCAATGTGTTCATGTTATTTCTACATATATTAATTTGAAATACAAGCATTGTAAACTATTCATAGGATAGTACATTTCTTAGGATTAAATATGTCTTAAACTGCTATATCATGTATTTACTATCTGTAAGTTTTACACAAAATTAATTAAATAAATAAATGAATAAAAATTAATTGCTGTTCGTTGGTAATCGCATATTAGGTTGAAAGGCCTGAACCGATTTGGCTAATTTTATTTTTAAAATATTCGTAATATACCAATAGTCAAAGAATAATATCCGGTTTTTTGCTTTATCGAATAAAATTCGTGGCGCTCTATCGGAAGACGTTTAAATTATTCCGAATCATTTGCTACCGCAGCCGCAAATGATTCGGAATAATTTCAACGTTTTCCGATAGAGCGCAGTTATCTGATATCAGAAAAAATAAAATAAATAAATAAATATAATTGCATAAGTTGTTAAAAATGCTATGCAATAGCTTTACCGCGACAGTCCCCGAGTGCCACACGTATTTAATGTTTTTTCTTAATGTGTTAAAAAATGAACGCAATTTATTCTATGTAACTATAATAAATAGGATAAAATCTAAATAAATAAATAATTACAACAGTCACTTTCTGTAACAGCAGTCGTGTTTTTAATTTTTAAAATATATTTACTTGTTTTAAAATATCGTATTTCCGTTTTTTTTTAAAACTATTACTGACCCGATACCATAGCCAAGAGGCAGCGACAAAAAAGTGCAAGAGTTTTGTAAAAGCTGATATTTTCAGATCAAACAGTATTTTGGCCATAGAATGCCGGGGCAGAGTCAGCAGGCCAAACTTTTAAGGACACCTGGCGCTGGCGAATTAGGAAAGATGTAATTTTAATTAGTACCCTCCAAGAGTTTCAGAAAAGCTGAAAATACTTGCATCATTAGACAGTGGATGCAATACAGAACTCGAAACAGATGGTCAGACTGCTTAACAATAGAATGCGTGGCGTCAGGTTTACTCCATGTATGTCACAATAATGAAGTCTATGGTATTACGCGGCACATTAAACCGATGCGTAATAGTTACCGACAAATACATACCGGCGTCCCTGCGCACGGGTCCTAAGATGAACATGGACAAGACAAAGGTTATGGCGAAAGCCGATCTCACACCGAATCCCATTTCATTGAATGGACAACCGCTGGAGCAGGTGCAGGAGTACAGATACCTAGGACAGGGTGATAAAGCTCGGCCGGGACTCGATGATGGCAGAGATAAAGCGATGAAAACAATTGAAATGGGCAGCCTTCGGGAAGCTGAGCTTCGTGCTGAAGTCCAGAATTCCCCAATCGCTCAAGACAAAGGTGTATAATCAGTGCGTGTTACCGGCTATGACGTATGCTTGTGAGACATGGACACTGACTGCTGGGATGATCCACAAGCTCAAGGTGGTGCAGCGTAATATGGAGCGAATCATGCTCGGCATATTGTTGCGCGATCAAGTCCAAAATGAGCTCATCAGACAGCGCACGAAGGTGGTCGACGTGGGTCAAAGGTTGGCCAAGCTGAAATAGGCTTGAACCGGCCACGTGGCCCGACGACACGAGGCCCGGTGGAGCAAGCGCGTTTTGGAGTGGAGACCCCGGCTAGGCAGAAGAAGTGTGGGCAGACCACCGGCCCGATGGTCCGATGACATCAAGGAGACAGCTGGACCTGTCTGGATGAGGGAAACGGACAACCGATCCGGATGGAGAGTGATTGGAGAGGCGTATGCCTAACGGTGGGCGAATGCGCGCTGATGATGAAGAAGAAGAAGACATACCGGCGTATTTGCAGGGGCCTCATTTTTGTGACATGTATGGTTAAGCAATCTGACCATTTGTTTCGAGTTCTTTATTGCATCCACTGTCTACTGATGTATTTTCAGCTTTTCCAAAACACTTTGAGGGCACCAATTAAAACTACAACTTTCCTAGTAGGTACGCCAGCGCCAGGTGTTTCGGAATCTGGCCTGCTGACTCTACCCCAGCATTCTATGGCCAAACTACTATCTGATATGAAAATATCAGCGTTTACAAAAGTCTTACACTTTTTTGTCGCTGGCTCTCCAACTACCAGTGTTTTGATTGGGTCATAACAAACGCGTTGCGCATTGGAAATAAGCAGTTAAAGTTCATAAATAACTCGGGGTTGGAGGTTATCGCGGCTAACACGCGGTTCTTGGGTAATGTGGTAATATTCCATTACCGATAAAGTGACCCGATTTTCTAATAAATTTAATAATGATATGGCGGAATAACTACTCCCTTTTTTCCACACAAAAACAGCACTTTCGGCATTAATGGAATCGTTACATTAATTGGGCCAGTTGATATCTTTCCGTTTCCAAACAAAAGGGGATTAATAGTTCCATGTTAGCAATGGACATCGATGTCCGATATATAGATAGTTTTATAACAGTCGTAAGAAATGTTCATATACTTGCTCTCCTATTTTGTTATATGTAGATTATTAAATTTATGTAATTACGTTATTTTCTTTTAATATCATTTGATGTTAAATATCTTGATTTTGATTATTTCGATTTGTGTATTTATTTGATTATGATTATTTGGATTTTTTGTTTTAGGATTTATTTGATTTGGTTATTTTATTTTAAAAATCATATACCTATGTATCAATAATTAATAGGTGTGTCCTGAAAACCAGGATAAGAGATATCCTGAGCATACCCCTAATTTGCAGCGTTTGTAGCTTTATTTCATAGTCTTTGTCTATTTATAGTTTTAATTTTTAATCTGTGTGTTCTTGTTTTTTTTTTGAATATGTTTTTTATAACAGCTGCAAATAAATAAATAAATAAATAAATAAATAAATATCGTGTCCTCTCCCAATTAACACCATCCTATCTCCACGAGCTTTTTGAACCACTAAGTTCCCACGGTCTCGTACTTCGGTCAGCCTCTGACAGTTTATTAAAAATTCCGAGTCATAATAGTGATTTCTACTCCTATTCTTTCTGTGTCCATGGTGCAAGACTCTGGAACGATCTCCCAGCAAATATACGAAACTCGCCTTCTTTACCATCGTTTAAGACTCACCTTAAGGATTACTACCTTTCTAAGAAGTAACCAGTTCTTCCTTTCTCTCCTCTTCCTCTCCCAATTTCCTCTCCTCGGGCATTATTACTTTTAAATTCTTCCACTTGTCTGTATGTTATGTAATAATCTTTATTTTCACAATGCGCGCATGTACCTTTGTATTTAGGTTAGTTGTAAGACATTGCCATGTGGCAATAAGCTCGCCTTTTTATTAATTAAGTGCATACTAATTATACTATACTAATTAAGTGCAAATAAAGAGTTTAATATTATTATTATTATTATTAGATAGATAGAAATTGGGCTCGATTTCGTTTCTCTTGAACTAAAAACGAAAATTAGTCCATGTGAACGAGATAAAGCAGTACCTACGTCAGAATGTGAAAAGAACAGTTGTCACTTTTTTCGCATTTAAACTACCCAACGAAGATTAATATTAAGATTTGAGAGGTAGTTTTGGTGCGGGAAGATCGACGATAGTTCATTTCATATCCCGTAGTAACGTATCGCTCTGTCTCATTCGGTTGAACTAAAGTTCACGAAGAAACGCAATCGAGCCCATTGTTTATTGTACATTTTAAGAAAAAACATAAAACATGCGGATTTACTGCGTAAAGTACCTACAGCGCGGTGGGAGTTACTCTGACTAACAGTCGGGGGAATCTGGAAGCAGTACTGTTTCCTATATAGAGCGGGGGTGGTTGCGGACCTTACGGCGACTGTTCTTGAAACGACCATCGGCCATCCGATCCTGGGTGAACAGCCGGGCAAAGGACGCTGAGGTCCGCGATAGATTCAGTATACACCGTTTCACCGCTTTGTAAGGGAGAGGACCGCGCAAGCGACCTAGAACTCGTAACCAGTCGAGAGACTGGAGTAATCTGGTCACAATTGGAAGTAAGGGCGTGAGTGTAAACCCGCCGGGTAACACTCCTGGCTATCACTCTCTGACTATTTGAGAGAGGTAGTCGCCCTCTTACGGGCTTGTGGCGTAGCTAGATGGTGGACTGTTTTGTCCTCAAGTCTTCTGCGCTCACTCCAGGGAGATAGAACCACTAATCGTTAAAACTTCCTGAGGTGACGGGCTCGCCCGTTGTAGTCGACAACCCTAGTTGCCTAAAGTACAATATATTACAGCCAACCTTCGTGAAAGTATAAGAATTTCGGTAACTGTAGAGTAATATAAACAAAAGTTTATATTACTCTACAGACAAAAATTTATTTAAAATATTATTAGGATGTGGAGAATATTCGTAAGGAGCGGAGGATAGAAGAGGATGGGATAAGACGTAGGATTACTGGAAATTTAGGGAAATTAAATGCTTTTTCAGAGACGTTTGAAAAGTATAAGCCGTTGGTGCGTTTCTGATATTTGAAAGGAGCTGATTCCATAATCTAGCTGCACGAACGGTAGCTGCACGATATGTAAAAAAATCGGTTGTGTCACCCCAAGACTTTCCTGACTAGTATCCGGGGAGGTGCGAAAAAACAGCGACATTTTTTACTCTAGTACCCCAAATTTGTATGGCAGGTACCCCAAACGTTGGTCGTAAGTACCCCAAAAACGAATAGGTTCTTCCGATGGTTAACAGAAGCTTCTATGCCAAATTTTAACATAGACAGATTAAGCGTCTGGGCGCTATCGCGGAAACAATTTTTTCGCCGGGAACCCCAAATTTGTATGGGAGGTACCACAACCGTAGGGCGTAGGGACTCCAAAAACTAATGGGTTCCTCCGACGGTTAACAGAAGCTTATATACCAAATTTCAGCTCAATCCGATTAAGCGTCTGGGCGCTATCGTGGAAGAATACATACATACACACATACAGACATACAGACATACAGACATACATACAGACAGAGATCGGTCTGGAAATAGTCTCAATCGTCTCAGGGAGTCTCAAAATATATATTCCCATCTTCATCTCAAAATTTTTTTTTAGCGCGATCACAATACTTTCCTTTCCGATAAAAAAGTAAAAGTAAAAGGTATTTATTTCCAATACAACCATACAATTGTGTAGGAATGACAGTAATTAATCTTAAATTAGTTACTCAATTTAGACAAGAGATGATATACAATATATAGTTTTAAACTTACCAATTTACAAAAACATAGACTATATGATAACAGTTTACAACAAAACAATTAACGGTAAATAATATGTATTAGATTAAATGGGTAGATACGATGCTATGTATTTTCAAAATATTTTAAGAAGTCGTTATGGGCATACATGTTGATTTTAAGCAGATAGACTCGGATGGATCTCTTGAAAATATCGATGTTTTTAATTTCTTTTAATCTTTCGGGCAATTTATTGAAAAGTTTGAGGCCTGAGTATCGACTAGTCGCCTGGAACTTGGCAGTACGTGCTACGAACGGTTGGAGATACAGGGTTTTATTCCTGGTGTCATGCCGATGTACTTCCTCGTGGGATATGGCCGAGCTCTTATTGCAATAGAATTCGCAAAGAGCTTCTTGAGCAAAAATTGCATATACGGTCAATATCCCTAGTTTTTGGAAGTGTTCACGACATGACTGCCGTGGACCAATACCTACTATCGCACGTATGGCTCTTTTCTGGAGAGTGAATACACTGTTGATGTGTGCTGCATTACCCCATAAAAGAATACCATAGCGCAGGTGTGACTCAACTAGCGCGTAATAGGCCGATATTACTTCAGTTCTCTCCAAACAATTTCTGATGCGTAATAGAGCATAGCAGGCTGACGAAAGTTTTGACTTAACATGCTCTATATGTAGATTCCATGACATATTTGCATCCAGATGTAGTCCGAGGAATTTAACTGATTCCGCAAGTTCAACCGGGTAGTTAACTTTTATAGATGATGTCTTGCTATTAAAATTTAAAATAACAGTTTTAGACATATTTAGAGACATCTTGTTCGCATTAAACCAATCATCAAGTTCACCAAGAGATGTATTGAGATTGGCAGTGAGCGTATTTATGTTGTCAGCTTCAACTACAGCGCTAGTATCGTCTGCAAATTGGGTGACTTCACATTTAGATAGATTTGGACTCAGGTCATTTATGTAAATAATGAAAAGCAACGGTCCAAGAATTGAGCCTTGGGGTACTCCAATATTGACAGTAAGTATTTCGGAAGTTGCTACGGACTCGATTAGATCTCTGCCGATAGGTCGTCAGGAAAATAAAAAGAAGAATTATGAGTAGGAATCGCAATTTTACTATCCTGACTGGAACGAACAAATTATCGAAAACATCGATGGTTAGAGAGCGATGTTCGAAGTTTTTTTTTATATCGATGGGTCATTATCGATGTTCCTCCGTCGATATTTCTTTTCTATACATCATGTTTCCTTTTGCTCTTTAAATGAATATTGATCTTTTTAAAAGTTGATATTTTAAAAGGCTGAACAGCCTATTGCAGTGGTTGACAAATTTGCACGTAGCGTTTCAACTGGCCGCCATATAAACTATTTAAATATATACAACATGTCTAACGATATTAATTACTAGGCAATAAGAGAGACATCATAAAAAAATGATAGTATGCGGAGGTTAAAAGACGAATTTCGGAAATGAATTGATTAAACTTTGCCATTTCCTTATAAATAGGATAGAAAACGAATTTACCGCGTGAAATTTGTAGGACCCGACGTTTCGGTGACGTTGCAGCCACCGTTGTCTAGGGTAGACTGTCTACCCTAGACAACGGCGGCTGCAACGTCACCGAAACGTCGGGTCCTACAAATTTCACACGGTAAATTCGTTTTATATCCTATTTATTTTGTCAAACAACCGCGATTTCCTATTTTTAATTTAGATTTAGTTTTAAAAATTGTTTTATTTTAAGGATCTATTTTGAATTATACATATCACTGTGGTCATATCTATGATTGATTTTATCAGAAAAAAACTCAAAGACTCCTGTGTCTCAGGCCTCAGAGCTGGTGGACCGGTTTCTCCCGGCGGAATTGCATCCCGGCGCCACTGGACGGTTTGCGCACCGGTCGGCGATGCCAATCGGCTGTGCATTCTGACTAATTGCTAAAGGGGTCTGGAGACTATGGAAGTCTGGAGACTATAGAGACACTGTTTCCTAAGCAGCGGGGGTGGACGTTGACCTGTTGTCATGCCACTCTTGAAATGACCTTGGGCCACTCGATCCCGTGTGGCACTACGGGCAAAAAACGCCTAGGTCCGCGATAAATTCGAACTGAATTACCGCTGTAATACAACAGGTAGATGTCGCATAAGCGACATCGGACCCGTAACCAGTCGGGAGGACGGATGTATCCTGAAGGTTAATTCCAGACGGAGATATCCTTCCAAAACTGGTAGTCAGGGGGCGAGGCTGCCCGCTGGTATACCTTTCCCGGTGCCTCGCCGTAAGGCGTTGGCCTCTGACGGGCAGGTGGCGGAGCTTGACGGTGGATTGTTTTGTCCTAAGTCTTCACGGGAGATAGAACGACCATTTCGATAAAACTTCCTGATACTGAAACTTCCAACGGGGTTCGCCCGTTGTAGTTGACAGCTCTAGTTGTAGAATCATGTTATTCTTACCATAAAAATGCATTGTCATCAGAACTGAACCAACATGTAAATTTTCAACTTCATAGGATAAGAGGAAGTGGTTCTATGTAATTCAGCTTTCAAGATTTGACCTAAAAAAAATAACACACATAGGTACTAACAAACATTGTAAGGTAAATAAAAACGTGTAAAAATAGCTTGTGTGTGTAAGTGTGTGTGTGTGTGTATGGGAGTGAAAAATTCAAATATCATTATCTAAGATGAGCAATATTAAATATATAATGGAAAAGAAATAGGTAGTTTAGAATAAGAAAAAAACGGTTGTGTCACACCTAGACTTTTCAGTAGCCAGGAACCAGGAACTAGCCAGGAACTTCATTCATTTGAATATTAATATCATAAATCCTACCGAAACCCCCCTATCCCCAACCTAGCGCCACCCTTTAAACTTCGAAAATCGAAATCGAAATCGACTTCGACTTCGACTTTTTCGACTTTTCCGACTTATTCGACTTTTCTGACTTTTCCGACTTTGAATTTTGTGTCTGCTGTTGACCGTTGAGGAGTTCCCTCTTCGGGAGCCAACCCAGGGTACATCAGCCATGTCATGGTGAAACTTGAAAGTTGCTATCATAATTGAGAACGTACACAAAATTTTGGGTCTCTGCTGTTGACCGTTGCGGAGTTCCCTCGTCGGGAGCCAACCCAGGGTGGACGGATTGTGTGGTCAGCTCATGCCATGACCAAATAATGCCTACATGCCAAATTTCAGCTCAATCGGATGAAGCGTTTCGGCGCTATCGTTGGAGAATACACACAGCAGACACACAGAAGTGCGTCCACAATACTTTCCTTGTAGAAATGATGGAGTAAAAGTTATAGATGATGATATACGAAATACCTACCTCTGCTATCTTTTGGTTATATTTGGAACTATACACAAACGAGGTATGCACATTTATCGGGAAGCATTCGCTCTACATCAAATAAGAATAACGAAGAAGTTGTATAGCAACGCGATAGATGGCACTGATGTCCATATATATGAAATTACTTATTCTCTATACTAGTTTCTCAAATATCTTGTAGGTATTCATTTTATATTTCCAAATTCAAATTTATTTCAAACTAAAGCTAGTCAAGTTCTGTTACGAAATTAGTTATTCGTTTGTTTTTGCGTCGTTTGATTTTACTGACATCAACTATGAAAAAGCAAAATAATCGCGTTATTTTCGACTATCAGTTTCCCCGTTGCACCAAATAGAGTTGTCAACTACAACGGGCGAACCCGTCACCTCAGGAAGTTTTAACGATTGGTCGTTCTATCTCCCGTGAAGTGAACGCAGAAGCCTTGGATAAAACAGTCCACCGTCAAGCTCCGCCACATGCCCGTAAGAGGCCAACGCCTTATCCGCGAGATAACCAGGTATGTTACCCAGCGGGCTTACACTCACGTCCTTACTTTCAATTGCGACCAGATTACTCCGGTCCCTCGACTGGTTACGAGTTCGAAGTCGCTTGTGCGATTCTCTCCCTTACGAAGCGGTGAAACGGTGTAAACCGAATCTATCACGGACCACGGCATCCTTTGCTCGGCTGTTCACCCAGGATCGGGTAGCCGATGGTCGTTTCAAGACCAGTCGCCGTACGGTCCTTAACCGCTCTATAGGAAACAGTACCTACTGCTTCCAGACTCCCCCGACTGTTAGTCAGAATGCACAATCGATTGGCTTACGCCGCACGGAGCGCAAACCGTCCAGGAGCGCCTGAAGGTTGACTCCTAGGAGAAACTAGCCCTAAGGCCAGAGTCCTGCCCGGGCTCGCACTTCATGCGTGGAGGCCGCCGGATGAGTGTTGACCCGTGAGTGTGACCAACCCTGAACAAAATGGGTCTTTGTGGTCACCTCAGCAAGGGCTCATTAGCTCCCTAAGTGGCACCAGCGCTGCAGATATAGATCGAAGAATCAATGATGTGTTCGGACTAGTCCCCACTAACGAACGCACGGTGCGTGTTTACACGACCGCACAACAAAAAAGGAGTCTTGGCTTATTAAAATTTATGTTCATGGCTCGTCTATGTATGTTTTTCGTTTCTTTACTCCATCATAACTTCTAAACGCTCAAACTGATTTAGAAGTGTTGGTATTGCTAGAATCATTATGTCATCCCAAGTGCCATAGGGTACCTGTTTATACCTTGATATTTCGACAGTTAAGGTACCCATAACTGTTCAAATATCAAGTAAGTACTTAGTTGTCTGAATGTCCAAATGTCCGAATGTCAAAAAAAATACATAAACATATTGTGTTTAGCGTTAAATGACAGGTCTGATCGAGTAAATTACGGAAATATACATGTATCTATGTATATGGGTAAATACATAAATCACAAATATTTTATAAAAAACGAATTAACTGATTGTAAGATATCGCTTTTAGCTATAAGTCCGCCATTTGTCAATAAATTGTTTTTGGGCCCGATTGCGTTTATTTGTGAACTAAAACTAAAATTAGTCCAAGCGAACGAGACAGAGCAATACGTTAGAGCAGAATATGAAACGAACGATCGTCAATAAATACTACCTGTCGAACTTATACTCGTCCGAATAAATTCGAGCATATTTCGTGCGGTGTAAGATTTGACCTTGTCGGGCAGTTTTAACCCCTCCTATGGCGGGGTAAAATTTCTGCCCGGGATACTTTTGCGCTTAACTTTTAAACTCCTATACGGATCGTAAAAAGAATAACTGCAAAATGATCACATTGAAATTTGAAATATTATAACGTTACAACATTATCTCGTAAAACAATTAAGATAATAATGAATAAATATTACAGTTAGCACAGCGCGGAAAGCGTCTAACCTAAAATGGTTAGCTCACATAGGAAGGGCCCGACCGATTGCGAAAAAGTGACAACCGGTCATCTCACACTTCGCTCTAGCGTATCTCGTTTACACGGACTAATTTCCGATTTAGTTCAGTAAGAAACGCAATCGCGCCCTTTATCTATAAAACCAGTGTAATATTCATTAAGTAATGTTTTTTTATAGCACAATAAAGTTATTCTATTCTAGTCTATTCTATTAAAAAATATTATTAATACAATAGGTCACTTTCTGAAACGGCAGTCGGGTTTTTTATATATTTTCTTATATTTACTCGTTAATAACAATAACCACTACAAAAGAAAACCAAGGCCCTACTTGGCATGAGCAAGAAGAACCTTAGAACCACTATCGGTCTCCTCACCGGACACACGACCCTTAGAGCACATCTATTCAACCTTGGCTTGACCGAGAGCAAGGGCTGCCGAATATGTGGCGAAGAACCTGAAGACAGCATACACATCGTTGGTCGCTGCCCAGGCCTCGCCGCAAAAATACAGTTTACTGGGACGAGCCATTCTCGAACCCAGCGATCTTCCCAACTTGAAGGTCAGTGATCTACTTGGACTGGTAAGAAGTACTGGGCTACTATCTGACCACTGACCTAACCTTAAAGTGGGTAGTTACAAAAGATCTTATAGATCCAGGTGACATCAAAGGCCGGAAACAAGCCCCCCACTCCGTTTACTACTACCACTACTACTTGTTAATAAAGATCATTGCGGAGCATCTGATTAAGCGATCTATAACAATATCGCTTACGACATTTTAAAAGATGTTAAGTAGGTACTAAACAATTTCGTAGCACGCCATTTGTCTGTAGGTTTGTAGTTTCTGACAGATATGCTGTCATCTAACAACAATATTGAAGTGGAGGAAAACCCGACGTTCATTTTTTGTTGGAAATCTAATATTAACTAAACAGAAGCTTGTAAATCGATGTGCAAATATTGAGTTACTAAGTCAGAAGCATGTTCTAGTATACCCGGTCCCATCAGACAAACGAATTATTTTAAACCAATCTCCTACGACTTACTCCAAAACTTATAACAGAAGATAGTTTAATCCCAATTAACCCAGTTGTAACTGAAACTTTTTTTTATCTCGTACCACTGTAGTTTTTTAGTATTATTACCTTGATGCATAAAGTAAACATGGAAAAATACAAAAAAAGAGTTTTCCGAAAAGATTGGAAAATGCGGATCGTTTTAACGATCAGTAGTAATAGGCAGATAGGTTAACGCTCATATAACTACTACTTTATCGATTGTATCCTATTTTAAATTAAAGAAACACAGTTATTACTATGTAAACGGCTTTATTATCTATCTATCTACATCTATCTATATAATCTTTATCTATCTAGGTCATAATTTTATAAAAACGTGTATAAAATAAATTTCAATCACAAGCTTATTTGTAAACACTTACCGTTTTGAAGACATAGTAAAAGTTAATTACGCTAATACGCACTTCAAAATTATGATCAAAATATATTATCTATGCATCGAAACAGTGTCAAATGATCACTGCGGCGATTGGTAAACAATAAGCAAAAGTTTTCTGCTCGTTATATATTTTTAAATTGAGGTTATTCCTAATACTTTTTTTGATCTTTATAACGATCGGTCGTTGTAAATGGGTTAAAGACAAGTAAGTAAGTATGTACTTATTTACAATAGCCCTATCTGCGTATACACATTACATTACCAAATAATATTATTACAAATAAAATTGCTTTATCTTCGGTGGGTAGCTTTAATGCGGAAAAGCGACAACCGTTCATTTCACTTTCCGCTCTGACGTACTGCTCTGTCTCGTTTGCATGGTCTAATTTTCGATTTTAGTTCAAGCTTTAATTTGATTATTTAGCACTTTTCTGACAACTTGAATATTACGATGAATAACTTTTACGACGTATCTATACGAAATATTACCTATTTTAATTATTAGGCCTATATTTTGAATATTTTTATATTTATATTTTGAAAATCTAGTAGTTAAATTCTTGACTACCTATGTAAGTTAAGTAAAGAGTAGTAACGAGACTTACTACCTTACACAATTATTTTGTCACGTCCAAGAGCGGTTCGTAGCCGTGAATTGGACACGGCGAAAATGTAATGTAGGTAATGTATTTTCGTTTTTATGAAATTCACATAAACATTCATGGACATAATATATGCCAAACAATGTGAGGATAAGTAGTGTTTTGAAAACTTATCCCGTCGCAGCCTAAAGTAAAAGATAATGCACATTGATATAGCTGTTACAGATCAGACACCCGAATCTATAGTCCAATATTAATAATTATTTGACTTCAATATTGTTATTTAATTTAGTATTTCATTTGCTCCAATTAATATGTAGTACTCAATTATTGAAAGCGTTGTATAGTCAGAAACCGTGCATCGACTCAGCTAAGTAATACTCAAGTAGCAGGATAATCCCTGGGTAATAGCAACACTCGTAGATGTGTTGATTATAAAATAATACACAAACTTTTACCAACAAAAAAAACCGACTCCAAAATGTTTTATAAGTGCAGCAGCCATGTCATGGTGATACTTAAAACGGGCTATCATAATTGAATGCGTATACATATTTGGTGCCTGTGCTGTTGACCGTTGAGGAATTTCCTCGTTGGAAGCCAACCCTGTGTGCCGCAGTCCTGTCTTTGTGAAACTTAGAACAGGCTATCGAAATTTAATGCATATACAAAATTTCGTGTCTGTGCTGTTGACCGTTAGCAGTCCCCTCGTCGGGAGCCAATCCTGGGTGCAGCAGCCATGTCATGATGAAACTTAGAACGGGTTATCATAACTAAATGAGTATCCAAAGTTTCGTTTCTGTGCTGTTGACTGCTGAGGAGTCCCCTCGTCGGGAGCCAACCCAGGGTGTAGAATCAGGTCATGCTTACCATACAAATAAATACATTGTCATCGGAATCGAATTAACATGTATGAAAATATTTGAGGAGTTCCCTCAATTCATAATGGATCCCATCTTCAGAACAGGATTTTGAAAAAAATGGGACCAATCTGCAAGTGTATCCTTCCAAAAAAAAAAAAATTTTTTTCAAATCGGTTCATAAATGGCAGAGTTCTAAGGTAACAAATATAAAAAAAAGATACAATCGAATTGATAACCTCCTCCTTTTTTTGAAGTTGGTTAATAAAAGACACTCATATGAAATAATTTATTAAAGCCTAATTGCACGTTTATTACATTTCTGATGCAAGGAAAGTATTGTGAATGCGCTAGTTCTTGAGATAAAGACTAGGCATTCTACATGGGGCTTCGATACTAAACTGAAGTGATCTCACATATTACGAGTAAATACTCAATCAGTTATTGAGAGAACATAAAGATCCGCGGTTCTTCGATGCATTTCAAATGATGAATGTTCTTATTGTGCTGATTGTATGTAATTTGGTGGAGTATTCTTTTGGGTTTGCCTTTCAAGTTCGTCAGCCGACTTACTACGTTGAACCATGGTATGAAAATCCGCGTCCTGCTTATCAGGACCCAAGAGCACAAGTTTCGACGAGGGCTTATGTAATTCAGTTCGAAAAGACAGGTGAAAACAAAACCAATATTATTATTCTTTCTCTTCTCTCCCCTGCATATTATAAAAGGCAATGTCAGTCTCCTCATGTCTGTCTGTCGGACTACCATGTGTTATACCTATCAACTCCGAACCCTAGAACTAACTTCGACCATATTTTTTTCCTTGCTTGCCTATTTTTATAAGTTAGAGGCTTATAAAGTAACTAGCTGACCCGTGCCCACTTCGTTGGGTGGTAAAACTTTTTACTTGATACTCGAAACTTTAAACTTTTTACTCGGTTAATACTGAGTGCTATGATTTATTTCCTGACTGCCAAAATAAGGATTATATTTTTACTGCATATGTATGTATGTATTTGCATGCCAATTTGACTATATTACCGTTATCTGTGAGTGTCATTTGTGATAATCTTATCTCTTTAACCATTTATGCAGTAAAAGGGAAATTATATGCAGTAAAAGGGAAAAGTCTTTTGTTTTAAATACTTGAGATGATAAATTTACTTATTTAGATAAGAATTCTAAATTGTTGATAATATGACCAATAAACATGACCTAACGATTTAAATTATTTTTTTAATATAAAACAATACTTTTTGTGACTTAAATATAAAAGTTAGACATATGCTGTCGCTGACCTTTTTGTAGGCATTATCAAGCTCTACAACTTTTCTCTAGAACTTAATCATATATCTTTCATCGTTAAGGCAGCGTTAGTTAGAAACGTTTTCGTTCGACCGTTTGTTCTCCGACTTACTTGGCAAATCCGACTACCACGAAAAAGTCTTTTTATTTTTCGGATAAATATATGACCACTCACAAATAACGTGGCTTTCTATTGGTAAAAGTATTTTCAAAATCAGTTCAGTAGATCCAGAGATTACTTCCTACAACCTCACAAACTTTGCCTCTTTATAATATTAGTATAGATTAGTATAGATGTACAAAATGGATATGCAAAAACAAGAACATGCAGATTTTTGTAGATACAGAATCGTTACAAACAAACAATACCTAATAGTAGAAAAAATAGCTTTATCTATATAATTTTGCTAGCATACCCAAAGTGAGGTGAAATCGCACAATCAACTAGACCTAGAAGGCTTGTATTTGGCTTTGCTGTATGTTATAGTTTATGTTTGTTGTCGCGCAAACTGTCGCATTTGATTTAAAAGTTTCAAAGATTTTTCAAATCCAACAAAAATGTTATTGATTCCCAGATATATTTTTTACACCAATTTAACCTAGAAATAAAAATAGATATAAATATACATGTGTAAATAATTAAAACAAATATATTAAAAAAAATATTGAGTAGGGTAGAATAGGAGTGGTGGGGGGGGGGTGAGGGGTTAGTTGGAGGGTTGGGGGGTAGTTGGGGTTTTGGGGGTTTGACAGGGGGCTGGGCGTGAAGGGGGGGGGGCAGGTGGGGGGGGGGGGGGCGGTTGGGGGGTATTAAAGTAGTTGAAAACGACAATTTCCCTGACGAATAAATGTATTTTCCATAATATTAAACAATAAATAAGACAAACGCATTATTCGTAGGTATGCCGGCGGAAGCGCCAGTGACAAAGTTCGTCCATCTCTCTCGGGTTGTACCGAAAGAGACGAGAAGAGGGAGGCATCATCAGAAGGAGAGAGACTTGCCTAATTATACTGTAACATTCTTGAATATTACCTAACTTATTTCCTTGTGAACTTTCTTGAACTTAAACGTTATGATAGGAACTTTCACAACAAGTAAAACAAATATACAAAACCACAAATGTCATTCTATATTTCAAACTTCAGATGATTCTTGCAACTTGCCGGATGGCAGCTTGGGCTCCTGCCTTCGGCTGGATTCGTGTCCTTCCGTCGTGGATAATCTAGAACAAGGAATCCCACCGAAAGTGAGTTAACAAATCGATATTTCAACAAAATAATATAGTTTCCCAAAATATCAACAACTTTAAAGAAAACAAAGGTTTTTTTTTATGAAATCAAAGACTATCATTAGATGAACCAGAAGAGTATATTACAGAAGACTTGAGTATATATTGAAGACTATCAGATAATTTTTTTTTAAGTAGGATATAAATCCGGATTATAAGCCGAATATTGTAGAAGTCCACGTTTCGGCGATGTTGCAATCGCCGTTTCACAGGGTAGACTGAAAATACTGTCAGTCGTCATCTGCGGGTAGGTGGCAGACTGCTGCTGCTGCTGGTAGTTTACAGATTATAACGTTGAGGGGGCTGGCTCGGCTGGATACGCCGCCTAGCGGCAGATGACGATTGACAGTACTTTCAGTCTATCCTGGGCAACGGCGGTTGCAATATCCCCAAAACGTCTGGTGCTACAAACCACGCGGTAAATTCGTTTATATCCTATTTATACTAAAGGTTTTTCCTCGTCACCAAGATACGTTTAAAAAAACCACTAGTGTAATAAGCGCTTCTCGCACCTATTGGATCTGTGAAAATGTATTGACGATTTCTTTATATGGAAACGTGAAATTTCAGCTAGTATTACACTGCATTTTTTCGAATATTATTTTTAACCCTTCGAGTAGCGGCATAATTTCATGGCAGATCGCGGCAATTTATTGGAATTTCTTGCAATATCGCCGCGCTCGACAAAAAGTAATATAACTATGGAACTACTATAGCAATCATAAAAATATTAAATGTGCAATGATCGCATTGAAATTTCGTATATAGAATATTGAAATTTTATTTGGAAAAACAATAGATAATTATGAATAAATATGAGAGTCGAAAAAGTGAAAAAAAACTCGGCATTTCTAACATGTACTTGTCTTACGGAAAAATACGGAACCCTATTTAGAAATTGTAAATACTATCGTGATCTTTATTAGATTCTCTATCAAAAATAATATTTTTATTTGCTTATTTACATACAAAAATATTTAGACATTAGCTCATAAAAACCAATAAAAATTTTGATGATTTCTCGAAAAAAAAAATATGATGTTTGACAATGGAATTTAGCAGAAATATCCGCGAAATGACGACCGAAATTATTTTAACGGCCGTCTATGTATCTATGGTAATAATGAGATATTTGGTATGGATCTTAGGATGCGTTCGAATAAGAAAATAATATTACTGTGCGCTCCGGGAGCAAGCCGCCAATATTGGTCGTTACGCTGATGTGCAACCAAATTTGGTCGTTACGTAGCCGAAGGGGTGTAGTAAGTTTTGTTTTTTTTTAAGATATGCTCATTTGATGGTTACATGCCGGTTGTGTGTTGTGACATCGATCGACCTAGGATATCGGAGAACGTTCGAGAAGACCCAGACTGCCCGCCAATACCAAATTGGGCGTACAGCAACCAGAATAGAACCGGTCGAAAAGCATTTGATAGTAAGAAAAATATATATAATTTTACTTTTAATAAGCCATTGTCTGATGTGTGGGTTTATTTTCTAGTGTGCCTAGACTACTTGGAGCCTGTGTTCCCGTGCACGGAATCGCCGACAGGCTCTGGACCATACATACGAAATCAGCAAGGTGTCTGCGCAGCCCAATCGTCATTCCACGTGATAATTGGAGGTTCTCGAGCGCTGCAAAATGAATTTCCACATATGGTATTTTTTTAGTAATAAAATAAATAAATAAATATTTTTGTTGTAACCCCGATTTATAATCAAAATGGGTTACAAAAACAATACACGACACTAAAACGAAAGTAAAAAAAAAGTAATTTTTGATAGGCGCCACCGTTTTTGTTTAAAGAGAAAAAACGGAAACTTTACTCAACAACAAAATTAATCCCACTTAGCAAATAAGTATCTTAGGTCGTGGATTTAAGGTGTAATGTCACTGGATGTGGCCCACAGGAAATTCTTTTACAATTACGCAAAATTAAAATTAGAAAAACGTTTCTGCAGAATGATTTATAATTCCCCCCTTCAGGAGCACACTGCACCCGTTACAGCGGCAGCCGAGCAGTATCTACTGTCACAATCCGACAGCATTCAACAAACGAACGTAAACTGATCCATCAATGACAGCAGGAATCATTGTGTCATCGAGGCGTAATTTAATCCATTATGGTCATTAAACCTCCTATTCAGGGGCGTAGCTACCGCCGTATCTGCCGTATCAATTATACGGGGCCCCCGGGCCACGGAGGCCCCCAACCTGACCTGACCTGGCGACCTGAGTAGTATGTTCGAAATATTACAACCGGAGAAACTCCTGTTTACTTTAAACGAAGAGATATTAAACGCTTCCGGAAAACTGTCGGCTAAATACAGTACAGACATCTCAGTTATTCTTTATGACCGATTAAAGGCTCTAAAAACATGATTAAAATCTGAAATTCATAAAATTCATTCCATTAAGGAACTCATTGAATTATTGATGATAAAATTCAATAGTCTTGCATCCCGTTTTCCGGAGGTAATAACAGCATGCTTTATATTCTTGACCCTTCCAGTTACAACTGCAACTGCTGGAAGTAGTTTTTCAAAATTAAAACATCATAATCAATTACCTAAGAACTTCGATGGGATATGAACGCCTGTCAGACCTGTCACTATTGTCCATAGAGGCAGAAACTTTAGAAAAACTAAAGTCATCATCAGCTATAAATGATTTAATAAATCAGTTTGCCGAAAAAAAGGCAAGGAGAGTGGGTATTTAATTTGATTTGTTTGTAAATTTTTTGGAAAAAGTGACAAATAGATAATTATGATGAATAAATATTTCTTTTAATTTTATGCAAACATTTTTTTTTCTTTTGTGAGAAATCTTTACCCTTCCTAAGGGCCCCCAAACAAATTTTTATACGGGGCCCCGCCAAGGCACGCTACGCCACTGCTCCTATTGGTAGCAAAAGATTAAAAATGAGGTAAAACAAAAGTTCCACCCGCTGTCGAAAAAGAAACACAGCCGTTAAAACGGAGCCGATCAGGCGCAGAAACTAAAACAAATGAATGCAAAATCTTACCAGAAAAAAAACAAGAACACTTTACATTTTAAATAATAACGCCTCCCGGTACAACGAAAATCACGGCAGTTACGGTGGATTTTCTGCAGCAAATTTCTCACATCCTCCCGTTCGCCATATTGTTTCGCCACCGACCGAATTTGACTGGTCTGATTCGTTCATGGCAACGTTCAGTTTGGCCAGTATCGCTCTTTAATAAAAAAAACAAAGCCGCGGCCTCGACCAATCACGTGAGAGTTCAGCGCGTCACCAGCTGTCAAACTCGAACTTCTACCGAATTTCTCTAATACAATTTTTAGCTGTCAAAAAATGGGAGGAATGCACGAAAACAGCGAAAAAACACCAGGAAACATTAACAAGTACACCGGAAAACCATGAAAAACAGGTTCGGCGAACATAGCCTGCACACAGGCGCGAAAACAAAACAACAAAATATGCGGTTTTTGTTACACTGTCTAATAAGATGTAGATCAAAGAAGTAAATAAGTATACTAAAAAGACTACAAAACACGACTTCCGTTACAGAAAGTGAACAAATCGAATTATATGTAATTATTTTTATTACGGTTTTTTAATGAAATATTTGTAGTCTATATATTTATCGAGGGGGAAGTCCCTAACGCCGAACGGCACCTAGCGTCGGACACTAATAGTATCTCGACAAGTCGCGGCGCAATCGATACAAAGACGGGTAAAAAATATGCGGGGAAGTGTACGATTTTCCTTTTCCTACGTCTTTGTATCGATCGCGCCGCGACTTGTCGAGATACTATTAGTGTCCGACGCTAGAAGCCGTCCGGCGTTGGGGACTTCCCCCTAGATACATAGGTGTATGTTTCCGAAATTTACTCAATTTCATTTGACATTAAACATTATATATTTATGTCAATTTATTGACATTTGGACAGTTTAGTAACACTTCGACACTTTGGAGGACAAAACGATTCTAACAAGACCCCACTTCTAAATCGGTTCAAGCGTTTAGAAGTTATGGTGTAATAAAAAATCAGGGTTTCATCATTAATACAAGCAGCATGATTTTATAACCGTCAATATACATAAATGCAGGGGGTGACTCTGACCATGTAAAGAAACAAGAAAATAGTAATATAATAAATTACCTCGATTTTTTTTCAAAAGAAATGTTTCTGGATATTAGGACTTTTTGTTTTATATTAATTTATTCTACATGAATAAATTAATTAAAACATATCTGCCTTTTTAACTGAATCGGTTTCAATTAAACCCCCGATAAAACAGTTTGATTGGTAGTAAAATCTAGCATTAAAACAAAAAGCGTTATGTTTTTAAAATGAGTTAATGTTAGCGCCATCTATGCAACATATTTCACAATTAAAAAACTATTCGTAACTTAGTACATAATATATGTTCAATAAATAATCAGTCAATCAATCAATTTATTTATTTATTTATTTAGTATAATTGGAACAGAAATAATATTAATACATTGTGTATCATTAAAATTTTGACATGATTACTAATTAAAGTATAATATCTTATGCGGACTCCGCATGCTTATTTAATAATTGCGTATATGTTTATCTCAAGATTCCCAAAAGTATCAGTATAAAAATAAATATTCCTAAAAATACCGAACCGGACCTCAACAAGTTTGAAGTCTTCCAAATGCGATGCTTGAGGCAGATTCTCGGTGTCTCACTCCACGACCGAATTCGAAACGAGACCATTAGAGAAAGATGCGATCTACTAACGACGATCGAAGAAAAGGTACAAAAACGTCGACCATGTTTCGGCCATGTTTGCCGAATGAACGATAATCGCTTGCCACGTAAACTTCTTTGGCGAGACCGTCCGACAAAATGGAGAATTCAGCGATCGGCACCGAAGAAAACCTGGCTAAATAACATCAAAGACGACCTTAAAAATCATGGTTATCGGCTAGGGATGCTCGAGACGTGGCAAAAAATCGTCAAGCGAAGCGAATCGTGAATGGAGTACGAGATCCAGTGGCACCGACAGCAGCGTATTGACTGCGAGGGCGATCCCCTCCCCAATCACCGGCTACGGAATAAATAATAATAATAATAATAATAATCCCTAAAAATTATCAAAAAAATATATGTGTTTTAGAAATAAATTGACAATAAATTCTGAAAAACAATTAAATAGGAAAAAAAATTATATCAATTATGTCTAAGATAAAATAATAAAAACATACAGTAAATTAATCAATTTGTCTCATAATATGCTATATATAATGGACTTGACTGCTAAGGGTCCCAGATTAAAGAAATCAATATTATCGGTTATAGCGTTGCATAACCGGCATGTACGTGAGATGGGATTGTGAAAAGATTGATTTGTCTGCGAAGTGGGAAGGTTAAATGTGAGGTGCTGCCACAGTCGTCTGGATGGTACGTTAAAATTTAAAGCTTCTAATAAAACTAGTGAGTCAATCCCGCCGTTAAGGAACCAATCAATTAATCAATCAATCAAGCAAGCAAGCAATTTTATATGAATAAAAGTATATATTAGGTCTTTGAATTGAAAACTTCGTTTTTTTTGTGATATTGAACATTTATTTCGAAGCGAATTGGAAAGTGCATTTCATTCAATGTATTGTCCATCGCTAGCTATGACGTTCTCCTATCTTTCTGGCAAGAGACAGATTCCCCGGCGGAAGAAGTCTTCGTCCTTGGAGGCTATCCACGAATCCAGGCATTTTTCAATATCCTAGAAAGACTGGAAGCGCTGCTCGGAAAGGCCATGGGCCATTGACCGGAACAAATAGTAGTCGATGGTACAAAATCTGGGGAGTACGGCGGGTGAGGTAGGATGTCCCAGCAAAGCATTTCCAGGAAGTTCTTGACCTGCATCGCGACGTATGGTCGACATCGTCATGCTAGAAAATTACCTTTTCGTGCCTTTTAGCGTATTCCGGCCGTTTTATCTTCACAGCATCGCTCAAATTCTAGAGCTGAGCTCGATAGCGATCGCCCGTGACGGTTTCTCCCGGTTTCAGTAGCTCGTAATAGATGAAACCCTTTTGGTCACGCATTACCTTGGATCCGTGGATGTCTCTCTTCGGCGTGGCTGTTGAGGTCGATAGAAGTGATTCACCGGGGTACGAGCGATATTTTTTGCATTTGGGGTTCTCGTAAAAGATCCACTTTTCGTCGCCGTTGATTATTCGGTGGAGAAAACCTTTTCTTTTTTGACGGCGAAGGAGCATTTCACAAGTCATGAAACGTCTTCGATGTCTCTCGGCTTCAACTCGTGAGGAACCCAATGCCCTCCTATTTGAATGACTCCCATAGATTTTAAACGTCTCGAAACGGTTGAGGGATGAACATTAAGCACTTAACTTATCTTTGCCAGCGTCAGACTCAAATCTTCATGGAGTATGGACACCAATTCGGTTTCTTCAAATGTTTGCTCCTGGCCTGAGTGCTCTTTGTCTTGCACGTCGAAATTACCTCTTTTGAATCGGAGAATCTTCGAAGCTAACAAAATTACCATTGTTGACACTTCAACGAAATGACACAGACTGATAATTGAACCACTAAGTTCCCACGGTCTCGTACTTCGGTCAGCCTCTGACAGTTTATTAAAAATTCCGAGTCATAATAGTGATTTCTATTCCTATTCTTTCTGTGTCCATGGTGCAAGACTCTGGAACGATCTCCCAGCAAATATACGAAACTCGCCTTCTTTACCATCGTTTAAGACTCACCTTAAGGATTACTACCTTTCTAAGAAGTAACCAGTTCTTCCCTTTCTCTCCTGTTCCTCTCCCAATTTCCTCTCCTCGGGCATTATTAGTCTTAAATTCTTCCACTTGTCTGTATGTTATGTAATAATCTTTATTTTCACAATGCGCGCATGTACCACTATGTTTAGGTTAGCTGTAAGACATTGCCATGTGGCAATAAGCTCGCCTTTTTTGTATACTTATTAATTAAGTGCAAATAAAGAGTTTATTATTATTATTATTATAATTGAAACCTAATGATGACGGGTTGACATGAAGTATTTTGCAATTTGGTAAATGACTAGAAATATAAGTTAAGGTATATAAATTAAGTTAAGGAATATAAGTTAAGTTAAGTTAAGGTATATAAGTTAAGTTAAGGAATATAAGTTAAGAAATATATCTTAGGTAATCGAAGTTTTCGATGCAAAGTCCTTATACATGCTTTCAGTATTATAAGAAATGCATTTATTTACAATTTAAAAAATGTGTTTTGATTTTCTTGTTTAGTTTCATGCCCCCCCCCCCCCCCACTTCTTGTTGTGACGTTCGGTGTGAACGTTCATAAACTCACCCTATTTACTTCTAATTTTAGGCTGCCCTTGGCTACGGAGATGACTTAACGACGGTGTCGTGGGGCTGTGGTGGTTCCTTAATCAGTGACGAATACGTTTTAACGGCTGGTCACTGCGTGTACAGCAGAGAAAAGTGAGTATCGAAAAAAAACAGTGTAATACGTGCTTAAAATTTTCTCAACCATAAATGAAAATCTTAAGCTTCGGTCACACGGAGGGAATACTCGCTGCGAATGCAATCGCAGCGAGCAAACTCGCTAGGTGTGACAGGCTACTCGTTGCGATTTGATTCATTCGCGGCGATCAAAATCGCCGTGTGTAGAATTGAACATGTCCAATTCTACTCGCCGCGAGCGCCGCTACACGTCGCGATGAATTCAGTTCGAGCGCCGCATTCGACCGGACGGCACGCCTCGGCTCTCCCGTGCTGACGCGAAGTTTAAACGTGGTTGACGCAATCACAAAAAGATGCTCTAACATGGAGAAACTTCGACATCATTCATTTCTTGGGTGTATACAGAAAATACGAAGAATGGTGGGATACCAATAACATCCGGCGAAGAAGTTGATATAGTATTATGAGGCATTCTAAATAAATACGATGATTGCTTCAGACTACTTCCACTTTTTATGTAGTTCAGCGCTATCTCCAAGTTTTTTTTTAAATTCTGGACTGGCCATATCAAGTAATTGTGCAAACTTGGCTTCCGATATACGTAAATGTTTCTATAATCTGTTGGTTCTTCTTAACTAGTTTTTAAAAAATAGTATTAGAAGCCTTAAAATTTTCTCTGTGGCCAATTCATTCACGAATTTGTTTCTCTTCATGTGAGATGTAATCCTATATTGGTCGCAATCGCTCCTGACATTCCGGGTCGTAAAACGTGCGAGCACGACAGCACATCATCGTTCTCGCTCTACAAGAGATGTGGCGCATAGTGCCAGGCTATCGATATCGATTGATTCTTATATCGATGATTACATACAATAAAACTATTGAAGTCGACTATTATCGTCAAAACCCGGCTTTAATAACAAATCCAGAAAGAATTGCGAAATTAAAACGGATATTCTATCCTATTGCAAAATTTTAATGCACTGAAACATTCTAAATTATCTGAAATGTCGAAACACAGCAATTAGTTATTGCCCTAATGGGGACATACTTTTAATAGAACATTGTCTTGAAGAATAATTAATTATTTCACTAATGTGATTAGTACTATGCACAATAGTACATTAGTACTATATACAATAACTCGGTTAAACTACGTCCGTTTTTTAAAAAAAATCTTCGCTTCTAGAAATCGCTATAGATCCTAATAACCTAAAATAAATTCAAATTGATAAATAATTTTGCTGCTCCGAATAATGCTCTTGGACATTATACATATCAATTTACATGTAATTACATGCAAAGTAATGAAAGATTCATTCTTATCGACGATGTACCTTTGCAAAAAAACACTATCTTTGCCTTAACAAAAGAATTTCCTTCTCTAACGGTATATTCAAAATTGTAAAATTAAAGAAAAAGTAGGTTTCATAGACTAAAAATTATTTACATAGCATTTCATACATATTTTTTAATTTTATAATGTTTATTGTAACACCGATCTTTGTGTGGTGACGGTATCAACCACACTCATAAGTGACTCGTATCAACAACACAATGTTTTTGAAGAGCTTGTTCTCCTAGAGCAATTAAAGCGGAAGATCATTTGGAACGTTATGAGATTAACCTTTGGCGTAACATTTGAAACCCTTCCAGAGAGTAACTCCCTTTATTGAGGGTGTATTTACAGGACTGGCAATGAATCTCTTATGGTTTACGTGCTAAGTTCATTTAGTTGTTTTGGACTACCCTGAACATCCTAATATATTATAAATACTTACAATAAAGTAATTTGTTTTGTTTGTTTATTTGTTTCTACTCTTTATTGTGAAATTTCACAATGGGCGGGTTTATTATCATACGACAATCTCTTACAACCAACCCTAATATGAAGTGTTTATATGTATGTGTGCATGTAACACGTGTGTAAGTGTGTGTATTGTTATGGATTTCGACCGAAAGAATTGAAAATGTAATTCCGTTAGTTTTATCTCAATGGAAAATAGTGACCCAGCCGGGAATCGAACCCGGATCCTTACAATGAAAGATCAGGCGACCTAACCTAACACATGGACCGAAGTTTGACAACCCCTTCGGTTTCCTACCTGCCTGTTTTAATTATTTCATTTTTTATTTAAGTACTGTCAAATATTACTATGTATCCGACCATATCAATATCGAAAATCCATCGATATCGATAGTGAGGCGTGGCCGGGGATAGCGATTTCTATATCTTGTGCGAGGGAGAAAAGTGATGTGCTGTCGTGCTTGCACGTTTTACGACCCGGAATGTCAGGAGCGATTGCGACCACTATAGTCAGCATTTGCTCTGCTAAATCCGCGCATGCCAACCTTATCAACTGTTTTTTGAGACGCGGGCGACGAGGTCCGATAGATTCAGTGCTTGGAGCACCAAACGAGTGTAGAAATTCGCGTGAAACGAGTGAATGGCATTCGCTACATTTAGGCAGCGAGTACTCGCGGCAAGCGAGTTCGCTCCGTGTGACCAAAGCTTTAGTGTCGCTTCACACGTGCCGGGTGAATCCACCCGGCGCCGGTCCGATGCCGGCTAGTGGCGTAGTGTTGTATGGACAAGTACCAACCGTTTCACACGTGCCGGTCAAATCGGCCGGCGTCGGGCCGACCGCTACCTGCCGGGCGGCTGCCGGCTAGCCGGGCCGTCAGTCAGCCTGTTATTGCGATTACAGGAGGTTTTGTTTTTATTTCGACAATGACAGAAGAAATTGATATGGAAATTTCGATTACCTTTGTAGAATCTCGCCCCATCTTATGGGACAAGACTCTAGCAACATATAAAAACAAAATATTAACGAAAAATGCTGGAAAGATTTGTGCGAAGCGCTTGATCCAAAATTCAACGATTAGTGCAGTCACTTTAGCGAAAAAAGGGGGTAAATCTCGGAATGAGAGATAATAAACTGGAAATTGGTATACACCTTTATTTCAGCGTTCTATACGTTGTCTTAAAAGTCTCATAAAATGTCGTGTCTGCGTCGAAAGTTATTCTAGGTCAAAGGTCACCAAAATTGGTTTCTCGCAATTATCTAGGTTTCTATAGCTCCAATGATGTTAACATCTATGACAAAAAATGTAGAGCATACGATTTGCGACAAATTTTGTATGAAACATTTTTTATGCGCTTAACCGTTTTTGAGATAGAGGGCGGAGGGCGGAGAGCGCGCAGCACTCAGCCATACTGTAATGCAAGGTCAACTGTGAACCTCGGTGAGTAATACCCTTTATTATACCGGTGAGTAATACCCTAATATTAAATCATTTAAATATCATTAGCAATAAATAATTTGTATTATTTAATAGCTATTAGCTATTGTATTTGATAACATTTTACTTATCCTACTATAATATTAATAACGCGAAAGTTTGTATGTATGTATGGATGTTTGTTACTCTTTCACGCAAAAACTACTGAATTGATTTTGATGAAACTTCACAATAATATAGCTTACACATCAGAATAACACATAGGCTATAATTTATACACATGGTTTTCTATCATCATTATCACAATTTTCCATCACCACATCATTCCATAGTATCTAATATATTCATTTAATAGTACCTACTTACCTACCTACTTTGTATTATTTAAAACTCATTAAATAAAATACTTATTATATATTTTAATAATATATAATTATGTATTTGAAATAGTTTTTAAGTAGAAAAGTAATGAAGTACTTTACCTTTAAATGAGTAACCCCTAAAATACTTCTTTTTCTATTAGGATTATAACTGGGAACGCTGAACCCTATAATCCGATATTTTTCTATGAAATATATACCTGTGAATGCAGTACCCTCAGTATGCGCCTTTCTTTAATTATAATTAGATCTTGAGACAGATGTTTCTTTGTTTCGTTTAGATCTCGGCAACGACGAGCGTACAATTTTGAAAATTATGGCTGATTCGTGTTTTATTTGTGAGAAGTCACTTTTATAATGTGATTCTGTTAATGTAGTGCGTGGCTTGAAAACTTGGAAAACTGCAAGTATCGAAAGAAATGACGGTCACATAGACTTCTTAAATACTTTAACCTCTCCGATTGTGCATGTTGAGTGTCGAAAAGTGTACATTAGTAAAAAAATCCATAGCAGCATCGAAACGACGCCTAGAAGAAGGTAAACCTTTACCATCATAAAGAAAAGTACCGACGCACGATCAGTAGCGTAAGTACTTTGGAATTTAAAGGTAATGTCATCAAAAGAGCAGAAAAACAAATGGATTCCTTAGGATAATTAGTCAAAGATCGTGTACTTTATGAGTATGACTTGATCGCAGCTGAAGCAAAGTACCATACCGTTTGCTATCCTCATTTCTTGAATCGAGCACCATCTACTGAGAATAAGCCTCGCCGTATTTTCACGCTAGTGGTCACTTTTTATATGCGCAATCTGCTCATTTACATCTTCAAGATATGATGAAATTGGAAAATACAACGGATAGAAAGACTTTTGAGAACTTTAAAAATGGATTCTTCACTGTAAAACGAACAGAAAAAAAAAAATCTGGTACATGGGCGGATATGGCAATCGAACAAAGTCTTATGAACTCTATGAAGACAAAACAAGGAGTATCTCGAGGTCAAAGTACTCAAGAAAGTGTTTTATGTAACAAGGTTTATGCTATGTACGCTACAAATACAATTTGTGAAGAAATTGAGAAGTTTTGTAACATTTCGTTACATTTTGCTGATCAACACGTTGATGCAAGATATTCAAAAGAAAAAAGAGATAACATTAAATGTTTAAAGATTTGTAAATGTCACCGCATTAATTTAAATTGTAATAAATATACAGCTGCTAAATAAAGAAAAAAAAATATTTTTACTTGTTTTATTTCTACTTAAAATCTACTTTCGATAAATTAATATAAAATTAAGATATACAGTAAGTATTTCATTAAATGAGTTTTGAATTACACAAAGTAGGTAAGCAATATTAAATGAATATATTAGATATACAAAGTAAAATGTTGTTAAATAACATGTAAGTACCTATCATCTAATAAATAAAACAAATTATTAATTGTTAATCATAATGTAATGATTTAATAACTTTATTCAGGGCATTATTTACCGAGATTCACAGTTGACCTGGAATTACAGTATGTATGGCTGAGCGCTGCGCGCTCTCCGCCCTCTATCTCTAAAACGGTTGAGCGCATATAAAAATGTTTGGAACAAAATTTGTCGCAAATCGTATGCTCTACATTTTTATCATAGATGTCAACATCATTGGAGCTATAGAAACCTAGATAATCGCGAAAAAACGATTTTAGTGACCTTTGACCTTGAATAACTCACGACGCAGACACGAGATTTTATGAGACTTTTGAGACCACTTATAGAACGCTAAAATGAAGGTGTATACAAGTTTCCAGCTTATTATCTCTTATTCCGATTTTGACTGGACTAGATATGAATGACGAGGAGAAAAACAAGTTTGGTGAGTAATTAGATATTTATAAAAAAACAGCAGTAAGCAAAAGTGGACATACAATGTTTGTGCTTTAAACGATCAATATATAGCGGTGAAAAATAAGTACATACCTATTGTATGATTTGCGCTGTAGCTGAAAACGGAAAAGAGACATCTCCCGATCACATTTGCCTCAAAACTACAGGTTCTTTATAGGCGCTTGTATTTTTATTTCGGCAATGACGGAAAAAAACTGACATGGAAATTTTGACTCCTTAGTAGAATCTCACCCTGCCTTTTATGGGACAAGACTTTAGAAAAGTATAAAAATAAAATGTTAACGAAACTTTAAGTCTTTAAATGTTAAAGACCCGTGCCAAGCACTTCATCCAAAATTCGACGACGATGTGAGAGTGGTGAGGACAAAAACAAGTTTGGTGAGTAGTTATTATTATTTACTTTAAAAAAATCCGGCCGGAATCGGATACCGGCCCGGAATCGGCTACTGCGTGTGAAGGCAATGTCGGCGTCGGACCGACGCCGGGTGAATTCACCCGGCACGTGTGAAGCTAGGCTAAGCCGATTTTCTCTGACCCGGGCAGTATAGTATGTTCTAAATGTGGGAGCCATAAACGAATTGTGGCCTTGCTGCATCGGCGGCGTCGCGTCGCCGCCTCCAGAAAAAAAGTTATAGAATGTATAGGGCGCATCCTATGTTTCAAAAAAGACACCTTGAGGGAGCTTTTTATACATTGTTCGGTGACTTATTAGAAAATGAGCAGAAATTTTCGCAGAAATTCTTTAACTAGTTTAGAATATATATCAATTCAGGAATTTGCATTGAAGTTTTGAAACCGGAAAGTTTCACGAGAGTTGTTGCCTCCATGCCGCTAAAAGAGCCTGTGTAATTTTGAAGCAAATATGATCGGAAGTTGTCTCTTTTCTATTTTCAGCTATAGCACAAATCATAAAATACTTAATTTTCACCGCTTTATATCGATTGTTTAAAGCACAAACATTGTATGTCCACTTTTAGTTGCTGCTATATTGTTTTTTTTTAAAGTAAATAATAATAACTACTCACCAAACTTGTTTTTGTCCTCACCACTCTCACATCGTCGTCGAATTTTGGATGAAGTGCTTGGCACGGGTCTTTAACATTTAAAGACTTAAAGTTTCGTTAACATTTTATTTTTATACTTTTCTAAAGTCTTGTCCCATAAAAGGCAGGGTGAGATTCTACTAAGGAGTCAAAATTTCCATGTCAGTTTTTTTCCGTCATTGCCGAAATAAAAATACAAGCGCCTATAAAGAACCTGTAGTTTTGAGGCAAATGTGATCGGGAGATGTCCCTTTTCCGTTTTCAGCTACAGCGCAAATCATACAATAGGTACTTATTTTTCACCGCTATATATTGATCGTTTAAAGCACAAACATTGTATGTCCACTTTTGCTTGCTGCTGTTTTTTTATAAATATCTAATTACTCACCAAACTTGTTTTTCTCCTCGTCATTCATATCTAGTCCAGTCAAATTAGGGTTTCACCTCGGAATAAGAGATAATTAGCTGGAAACTTGTATACACCTTCATTTTAGCGTTCTATAAGTGGTCTCAAAAGTCTCATAAAATCTCGTGTCTGCGTCGTGAGTTATTCAAGGTCAAAGGTCACTAAAATCGTTTTTTCGCGATTATCTAGGTTTCTATAGCTCCAATGATGTTGACATCTATGATAAAAATGTAGAGCATACGATTTGCGACAAATTTTGTTCCAAACATTTTTATATGCGCTCAACCGTTTTTGAGATAGAGGGCGAAGAGCGCGCAGCGCTCAGCCATACATACTGTAATTCCAGGTCAACTGTGAATCTCGGTAAATAATGCCCTGAATAAAGTTATTAAATCATTACATTATGATTAACAATTAATAATTTGTTTTATTTATTAGATGATAGGTACTTACATGTTATTTAATAACATTTTACTTTGTATATCTAATATATTCATTTAATATTGCTTACCTACTTTGTGTAATTCAAAACTCATTTAATGAAATACTTACTGTATATCTTAATTTTATATTAATTTATCGAAAGTAGATTTTAAGTAGAAATAAAACAAGTAAAAATATTTCTTTTTCTTTATTTAGCAGCTGTATATTTATTACAATTTAAATTATTGCGGTGACATTTACAAATCTTTAAACATTTAATGTTATCTCTTTTTTCTTTTGAATATCTTGCATCAACGTGTTGTTCAGCAAAATGTAACGAAATGTTACAAAACTTCTCAATTTCTTCACAAATTGTATTTGTAGCGTACATAGCATAAACCTTGTTACATAAAACACTTTCTTGAGTACTTTGACCTCGAGATACTCCTTGTTTTGTCTTCATAGAGTTCATAAGACTTTGTTCGATTGCCATATCCGCCCATGTACCAGATTTTTTTTTCTGTTCGTTTTACAGTGAAGAATCCATTTTTAAAGTTCTCAAAAGTCTTTCTATCCGTTGTATTTTCCAATTTCATCATATCTTGAAGATGTAAATGAGCAGATTGCGCATATAAAAAGTAACCACTAGCGTGAAAATACGGCGAGGCTTATTCTCAGTAGATGGTGCTCGATTCAAGAAATGAGGATAGCAAACGGTATGGTACTTTGCTTCAGCTGCGATCAAGTCATACTCATAAAGTACACGATCTTTGACTAATTATCCTAAGGAATCCATTTATTTTTCTGCTCTTTTGATGACATTACCTTTAAATTCCAAAGTACTTACGCTACTGATCGTGCGTCGGTACTTTTCTTTTTTTCTTAACTGCTAAATCAAACACTTCACTCCTTTTTTTACGAAATACACTGGATGATGGTAAAGGTTTACCTTCTTCTAGGCGTCGTTTCGATGCTACTATGGATTTTTTACTAATGTACACTTTTCGACACTCAACATCAGAGAGGTTAACGTATTTAAGAAGTCTATGTGACCGTCATTTCTTTCGATACTTGCAGTTTTTCAAGTTTTCAAGCCACGCACTACATTAACAGAATCACATTCTAAAAGTGACTTCTCACAAATAAAACACGAATCAGCCATAATTTTCAAAATTGTACGCTCGTCGTTGCCGAGATCTAAACGAAACAAAGAAACATCTGTCTCAAGATATAATTATAAATAAAGAAAAGCGCATACTGAGGGTACTGCATTCACAGGTATATATTTCATAGAAAAAGATCGGATTATAGGGTTCAGCGTTCCCAGTTATAATCCTAATAGAAAAAGAAGTATTTTAGGGGTTACTCATTTAAAGGTAAAGTACTTCATTACTTTTCTACTTAAAAACTATTTCAAATACATAATTATATATTATTAAAATATATAATAAGTATTTTATTTAATGAGTTTTAAATAATACAAAGTAGGTAGGTAAGTAGGTACTATTAAATGAATATATTAGATACTATGGAATGATGTGGTGATGGAAAATTGTGATAATGATGATAGAAAACCATGTGTATAAATTATAGCCTATGTGTTATTCTGATGTGTAAGCTATATTATTGTGAAGTTTCATCAAAATCAATTCAGTAGTTTTTGCGTGAAAGAGTAACAAACATCCATACATACATACAAACTTTCGCGTTATTAATATTATAGTAGGATAAGTAAAATGTTATCAAATACAATAGCTAATAGCTATTAAATAATACAAATTATTTATTGCTAATGATATTTAAATGATTTAATATTAGGGTATTACTCACCGGTATAATAAAGGGTATTACTCACCGAGGTTCACAGTTGACCTTGCATTACAGTATGGCTGAGTGCTGCGCGCTCTCCGCCCTCCGCCCTCTATCTCAAAAACGGTTAAGCGCATAAAAAATGTTTCATACAAAATTTGTCGCAAATCGTATGCTCTACATTTTTTGTCATAGATGTTAACATCATTGGAGCTATAGAAACCTAGATAATTGCGAGAAACCAATTTTGGTGACCTTTGACCTAGAATAACTTTCGACGCAGACACGAGATTTTATGAGACTTTTAAGACAACGTATAGAACGCTGAAATAGAGGTGTATACCTCTCGTTTATTATCTCTCATTCCGAGATTTACCCCCTTTTTTCGCTAAAGTGACTGCACTAATCGTTGAATTTTGGATCAAGCGCTTCGCACCAATCTTTCCAGCATTTTTCGTTAATATTTTGTTTTTATATGTTGCTAGAGTCTTGTCCCATAAGATGGGGCGAGATTCTACAAAGGTAATCGAAATTTCCATATCAATTTCTTCTGACATTGTCGAAATAAAAACAAAACCTCCTGTAATCGCAATAACCGGCTGACTGACGGCCCGGCTAGCCGGCAGCCGCCCGGCAGGTAGCGGTCGGCCCGGCGCCGGCCGATTTGACCGGCACGTGTGAAACGGTTGGTACTTGTCCATACAACACTACGCCACTAGCCGGCATCGGACCGGCGCCGGGTGAATTCACCCGGCACGTGTGAAGCGACACTAAAGCTTACACGTGCGTGTAAAGCGACACTAAAGCTTACAGCGACACTAAGGCAACAGCGGCGTTTATGTGAAATGTGCGTATTACACTATCGATATTATGCATTTTGTTTCAGCGGAGATGTCACTTATATACGTTTGGGCGACGACGACATTACACAAGAGCTTAACCTAGATACCATATACAAAGTATCAAAAGTTATAACACATCCGAAATATACACCACCGGAGAAATATTATGATATAGCATTGATAAAATTGGACAGGAAGTCAGTAGATTATATAAAATATATATTATTTTTAAGATATTTTCAAATAATTATATAAATGTATTTATTTCAGGGTTGAATTTAGTTCTAGTATTCGACCGGCATGCCTAAATATAGATCAAAACGTTCAAAGCCCTGTCATAGCAACAGGATGGGGAGTGACTGAGTATCTTGGAGATGTTAGTAATACCTTGATGAAGGTAACATAATATTTATATTTATTCTTTAATGAAAACTATCGATTGCTTCAAGAGCTATTTTTTCGATATCTGCTATTTAATAATCCGAAATTGTAACAAAAAAAAACCGAATCCATTTTTTTTATATGTGCAGCAGCAATATCATGGTGAGGTGAAACTTAGAACGGGCTATCATAATTGAATGCGTATACAAAACTTCGTGTCTGTGCTGTTGATCGTTGAGGAGTTCCCTCGTTGGAAGCCAACCCTGGGTCTTGTTCTGAGTCCTGTCTTGGTGAAACCTAAAACGGGCTGTTGTAATTGAATTCAAATACAAAATTTCTGCTCTGTGCTGTTGACCGCTGAATAGTACTTACCTACCATTGCCGAGAGCCAACACTGGGTGTAGCAGCCATGGCATGGTAAAACTTAAAACGGCCTATCATAACTGAATGCGTATACAAAAAATTGAGTCTGTGCTGTTGACCGGTGAGGAGTCTCCTCGTCGGGAGCCAACCCTGGGTGTAGAATCAGGGAGTTAATGGGCCCTTGATGAGTTGGCCACGAAGACCCATTCTGTTCAGGGTTGGTCACACTCACGGGTCAACACCCAGCCGACGGCCTCCACGCATGAAGTGCGAGCCTGGGTAGGATTCTGGCCTTGGTCAGTTTCCCCTGGAAATCAAACTTCTGGCGCTCCTGGACGGTCTGCACACCGTGCGGCGTAAGCCAATCGACTGTGCACTCTGACTAACAGTTAAGAGTTTCAAGGCGATAGGTGAGGGCAGCAAACCCCGCCCACCGCCCGGGCAGTTATAACGACGAGGGTCGTCTTGTCTGCCCGGGATGTCGTGCTACGACAACCCTGCGCGTACCAGAAGGGTAAAACGCGCAGGGGGTGAAATAGGGTAAACCACCCCCCCCGTACCGCCCCGAGAACCCATTTATTCAAAAATAAAACTTATTTACAAAAAAAAAATTAAAATTTTACAAAATATTACACATAATATAACGAGAAAAGAAATAACAATATCATAAATTTAGGAGCCGGTAAGCGGGGTAGAGGACGCTCCAGAACAATGAACGTGAAGGCGCGCTGTCCGTGGGCAGGTCTCGGAGCAGCCACGGGGGGGAGGAATCCCTGGATCCTGCAAAGAACGAAACGCCCCTCGGGGCGGTAAAGAGACGGACACAAAGACGGGCACTTCGGGCTGGAAGTAGCCGCCGAATCACGCCACCAAGGAAGAGGGTACCCCCTGGGGGGTATCCCGAAGCCTCATGCTTTCCCAAGAAGCCACCCAGAGCCCCACAAACTCGCCAAACGACTGGAAGCAGCTCCTACAACTGACCAAATCCGGGTACCAAATCGGAGAACGCCCAACGCACGCGCCCACTGCATCCATCAAAACTCAGACTAACAGTCGGGGGAGTCTGGAAGAAGTACTGTTTCCTATAGTGCGGGGGTGGTTGCGGACCTTACGGCGACTGCTCTTGAAACGACCATCGGCCATCCGATCCTGGGTGAACAGCCGGGCAAAGGACGCTGTGGTCCGCGATAGATTCGGTATACACCGTTTCACCGCTTCGTAAGGGAGAGGACCGCGCAAGTGACCTCGAACTCGGAACTAATCGAGAGACCGGAGTAACCTGGTCACAATTGGAAGTTAAGGCGTTGGCCTCTTACGGGCTTGTGACGTAGCTAGATGGTGGACTGTTTTGTCCCAAGTCTTCTACGTTCACTCCAGGGAGATAGAACGACTAATCCTTAAAACTTCCTGAGGTGACGGGCTCGCCCGTTGTAGTCGACAACCCAAGTTGTAGAATCAGGTCATGCTTAACATAAAAAATGTCATTGGAACCGAACTAACATGTAGATTTTCAACTTCATATGAAAATATTTGAGGAGTGCCCTCAATTTCTCATGGAACCCATCGTCAGAACAGGAGTGCCAAGCGAGCTGATGCCACGCGGAACACTCGATTTCGATCGGAGTGGGATCTGTGGTGGGGGAAGCGACGCGTTGGCTCGCTCCTCGCTTAGTGTAATCACCCATGGGCACTCGCATTTGCGCACGTCGCCGAAGTCGGAAGTGAGCAGACGCATGCACCTACGTATTTCAGTGCGCGCGCATGATGTCCGCATTTTCAATCAAAGAATATATGGCTTTTCTTTCAGGTGTCCCTCGATATATTTCCATTTTCGGAATGCAGTTTTACTCACAAACCCCAAAGAAATCTGATAAATGGAGTGAAGGATTCATCTCAAGTGTGCGCAGGTCATTATAAGGATGCGAAAGATACTTGCCAGGTATAAAAAATAGATTTAGTAACAGCATTGGTATAGATAGAACACAGAGGTATAGAATAGAGCGCGGGAGTGCAAAGGTGGTCTGTGAGTGAATGCGTTCGCGGAATAGAAAGAGATAGCTGCATATGAGACTCCCTATATCATTGTCTAGTTGCGCATGCGCGTTTACCCATAGCATAGCAGACTTATGGCATCGAATCGTTGCCATAATGATATATACGCATTGCCATAGAGATTTATTTACGTGTGTTCCGTGCATTCGCGACTAAACAAGGATAGATGGAGTAGGTACCATATGCTGCTGTCTTTTTCTATTCGGAGTTTCAGCGGAATAGAAAGAGACAGCTTTTCACGAAGGAACTACCTCCTTAACTTTCTCGAAAAACTAGCTAAAAATTACGCTATCACTCGTCCTTACAATGCACGAGAGTTTACGAGAGTTACTGAATCATCGGAAATTTAAGTGCCATCCTCATCTAAGTCAGAATATAGCCGTCGCTAATGCCAAATACGACGAAATTGTAAATCAAGCAAAGTAGGTAGGGGAAGCCCGGGCAAAGTGAATACCCCAGGCAAAGCGAACATCCCTTACCACTTAAAAACTACCTACTGGAGAATCGACGATCGTGCACGTACGAACCCGCCCGCTCCCCTCAGTCGCAGGCAAGTGAATTGGCAGACGGTGGCGTCGCTCGTTGTCGCGAACGCCGATAATTACGAAAATCGGAGAAATATTTCAATATTTTAAGGTAATGTTTTTGTCAATAAGTCATATTTAATCGTGAGATCGTTGTTAGTGGTATTATATTTTTCAAGCTTGTTTATGTGGGTTTACATACCGTGATCTACAAAAACATCGGGCTTGTGGTTTTAGAATTTGGTGATACTTAATTGAAAATTTACATTTCGGGCATAGCGGATAGGGCATAGTGGATACCCTATGCCCTATCCGCCTGTTGCGACGCCGTCAGTAGCGACGTCGCCGGCCGTAAAATAGATGATTTACGGCCGCTATGAGGGTGCCCGAGAAAGCATAAGAAATTTGCAGAAAACTCATTTTTACGAGAAAAATGGCAAAATCGCCTCGGGTTACCTTTATAGACATCGCAGGCGTCGCTTGGAGCGGACCGAGCGAGCGAGACGGCCTACGGCCGCCCGCTCCCACACAGAGACCGAGCGAGCGAGACTCCCTACGACCGCCTGCTCTAACATAGCTAGGAGACAAACTTTGGTGCCGAAAACGGACAGATTTGAACTCGTCAAACCGGATATGAAAGCGGGAAATACTGCCCGAAACCGTGGTATAAGAGTCGAGGTATATGCATAGAGCACCCCTCTTACGACCTGCCGTGAAAATTCACGTGTTCACAGCAAGGAACCGTGAAACACGAGAGAAAACACGTGGTATTTTCTACTCCCAAAAATAGTGAAAAACTGTTAAATGGGAGTAGAAAACAAAGCACCATCACCACCGACCACCGGCAAGTAAACAGAAACACAGGAATCATCGATTCAAGTTTACGTTGCCGGAAAATTGCCCTCAGCCGATTTCGAAGATACTAGCAGACACGAAAACAACGGGAACGCATACGTGAGGTACCGGGCCAGACTCTGATGATGTTTGGAACCCGAAGAATCCACTCCAAAGGAAAGGATGGGTTTTGAGCCATTCTCTGATTGGTTGGTTGCCGACCAATCAGGAATGCGCTCTAACGAGCCAGTAGCCGCCAACCAAAAACTGTTGGTCGGCCCTGAAGTCTGGACAAACACGGAGCGTACCGTAACGGCTTTTAGAGGAGAGGAGATAGCTTTTCTCCTAGGAGAGTGCGAGAGGTCAATAGAAAAGGGAAGATCCCCACCTTTCACGGAAAGCTGTCCGCGGCGTGTCCATTGGTGGACACGAAAGCAGGTGCACGACAGGTGCACGGCGAGAACCGCGGAAGTGAGTACAAATATGGGCCCCTGGGCCATACCAAATCACTCGCTCTCTCAGTTCCACAGGAAACAGTCAACCGACTAGGAAGGAAGGAAGGAACCCCCAACGACTACTAGGACCGCGACCTGGAACCGCTCCACTGCCCTTGCAGTCTGGAAGCCAGTCGCGAGCGGCTCTACTGCACCGTGCAGTATTGAGCCCGTCCAAGTAAAGGACACTACGGTCGACGAGACACTCTCTCCTATTCGGGGAGTTGAGTGCCGGTCCGAGTCGGGAATTACGGTCCGACTCGTGATTTACGGTCGACGGGACGCTCGCTCCAGTCGTGGAGTTCGAGCGCCGGTCCAAGTTGGGACCTTCGGAGAGCCGGGTCCACGCGGCGCACACGCGGTCAGACGGCGCACACAGGCGCAGTCAGACACACGCGGGCGCAGACGGGCGCACAAAGGCGCAGTCTGGTGCACATCGGCGCACACGCGGCGCACACGCGGTCAGACGGCGCACACAGGCGCAGTCGGACACAGGCGGACGCAGCACAGGCGGACGCAGCACAGGCGAACGCAGCACAGGCGGACGCAGCACAGGCGGACGCAGCACAGGCGGACGCAGCACAGGCGGACGCAGCACAGGCGGACGCAGCACAGACAAGCGCACCCAGGCGCAGTCAGGCACACGCAGACGCACACAGGCGCACACAGGCGCACCCAGGCGCACTCAGGCGCACTCAGGAGCACGCAGGCGCACAGAGACGCCGCTCGACAACCGACCACGAAAGATCTTGTTCGACCCGCTGCCCGGGAAGAACAGGATAGCGACACTTAGAAAATAAGATTAATTTTTATATACTGATTTTTACTTTACAATAAAGATTTCAATAACGTTGTTATGTACCTAGGTTAATTATATACTTATGTCTGATTTGTAAAACTGTATACTTGTTAAGTACACTGTTGTAAAATAGTATTTTGTTATGTACCTTGTAAGATTCATGTATGTAAATTGAAATGTATGTACCTTGTATCTAAGCGACGATATTCTTAGACTCTAAAATTATCAAAAAATAATAGGCCGTGTTGGCACTAGTGAGTCGAAGGCGTGTTTTATTGGTGCAGGGGACGGGGAGTAAAACGGTGGTAATAGACAGACTGAGGCGTATCGAGGCTTGCAGCAGGTGTCGTGGCCGCCCGTTACGGGGCAAGCGGCGACCAAGCGGTGGACCTCTTTTTACAGTCCTGGGTTCACACAGCGCTGGGTCGGTCCGTGCCACAGGGCACTGCATATGTTGGGCAACGGGCGCAACATAGAAGCTGGTCCTTCGAGCCGGATAGCCATCAGTAAAATACCGTTACTCTCCCGTCGTGCACCAATAAATCACGATGAGCCTTCGTAGTGGAAAAAGTCGTCGCGACCCACAAGCAGCTGACCGCAGCGCTGCGAGGGACGGCGACACCGTGACAGAGGTCACAATCCAAGATTCACAGATGAGCGACCTAGCAACCACGAGCGTCACGGTAACACGAGTTGGCAACTCGCCTCAGGGGGCGATGGGCCCACCGACAGCGCAGCCACTAACGCCAGCAGCTCGGGTAGCAGGCGCATACCCGGAGCGCGGCACGCCGTACGTCGTGGATAATGCAGCCGCTACAACTCAAGGGGGTGCGACAGGAAGGCCCGCCGACTGGACAGCGAGTCTATGCAGCCGTGAAAGCGGCATGACGCCGCACAGTAGGTGCAAGCGTCGCTTCGCCGAGGCAGCACAGCGAGCATTTCGCGAGAAACAGCGGATTGAGGACGAGATATCCGAGCTGCGCGATGCTTCCATCCGTAACCGAACGGAGACGCTGCAGGCGAGACTCGCCGACCTGCGCCGAGCCACGGAACTCGAGCAAGACATCATCGTCGCTGAGGAAGAAGAGGCCGAGGACGCTCCAAGCCTTGGACGTTCGATGGCACGCACTCGGATTCCCCTCGAGAAAACTCCCATACCGCAGTGGATCGACCACTCAAACCAGGCGGTAGGGGACACGGCGCAGCGGCAACGAGCGAGGGATATGGACGCCTTCGCAGGCGCTTTCCCGCAAGCACCAGGCCCGCCACAATCACCGACACCGCACGCGACCACTGCGTGCGAAGGGATTCTCTTGCGGCATACATTGCCGCGGGAATTGCCGGTGTTCGACGGTGACCCAGAACGGTGGCTGGTCTTCGCGTCACAGCTGGAGCAGCAGACCCAGATCTTGACGCGAGCTGAAGTCATGACACGACTACAGCGGTGCCTGAAGGGAAAGGCATATCAAACTGTGTCCGCTCTTCTCTCCGATCCAGAGCAACTACTACGGATAAGAGAAACACTAGAGCGACGATTCGGGAGACCAGACCTTCTCATCGGGCGCCTTATCAACCAGGTGCGCGGCTTGCGGCCATTGACCAGCACTTCATCGACAAGCGAAGAAGTGATCGATTTCACGGTGACAGTTGGCAACCTCATAGCTTCAATGAGGTCCCTGAAGCGACCAGAGTACGCGTATAACCTGGAGATACTGCGCGAACTGGAAGCCAAGCTGTCGGGCCATCACCTGTCGGGCTGGAGTGAAGCCATTATAGAGAGACACGGAGGCAATCCGTCATTATTCGATTTCTCAGAGTACATGGACAAACTCGGGCGACAGGCCACGGCGGTGAATCGAGCCAACTGGGGAGTTAAGCCGTCCAAACCGAAGGGGTACGAGTCGAAGCCTGCACCGAAGCGGGTGTACACGACGCACGCTGATACAGAGCAGTCGACATCCGCTTCAAAGCAAGTGCAGCCGAAACCGAAGAACTTCACGAAATACACGAAGAACACGCCGCCCGCAGCTTCCGGTCCACAGGAAGGCGGCCCGAAGTGCGAGATGTGCCTCACGCGAGGACACATCCTCGCGCGGTGTAAGAAGTTTCTGAAGTTGACGGAAATCCAGCGCTCAAGATGGGTGCAGAGTTCCGGAGCCTGCTTCCGGTGCCTCAGGACGGGGCACTACGCGCGGAACTGCCGCACCGCCCAAGAGACACACCCACTGCTCGTCGACAAAGAAAGGGCGGCGCGCTCACCACCGCGCCAAGAAGAAACAGACGAAGACCGGAAGGATGTCGCCGGCAACAACTACCATGTCAAAGCGGAGCGGGCAACAGAAGGGCAGACCTTCACATGCGTCGCCAAGCCAGATGTGTTGCTACGCGTCGCCTCAATAGTATTAAGGGGTCCCAAAAGCAGCATCCCGATATTAGCTCTACTTGACGAAGGGTCAAGCGTCACGCTGATTGAGGACAGCGTGGCGAGGGAAATCGGCGTCTGCGGGAAGCAGAGCGCGATTGTCCTTAAGAGCGTAGCGGGACCACGCAAGGAAAAATCCCGATTAGTGGACCTTGAGGTGAGGGACGCCCTGAACTCAGAATGGCATCAGATGACGTCCGTCCACACCATTGAAAGGCTCAATGGACCCGAGCAAGAATCTTTGGGAAGCAAATGGGACAAATGGCCCCATCTTAAGGGCATACGGATACCGCAATATCGGGGCAAGGCACAAATGATTATCGGCATGGATAATTACCGCCTCATAGCGCCACGAAGTATCGTCTGGGGACCACCAGGGTTGCCCACCGCCACGGACCACGGAGCTTGCTCGGATGGACGATCAGCGGACAGGTCCAGAAGAACTCGGACCAAGCGGCAGTTTACCACACAGGCATGGAGTCGCTGAACCAACTCGTCAACGACTATCTGCAGACGGAAGAGTCGGGCGTGGCCGTGCGGCGACCGCAACTAAAACGACATGAGCATGCGGAGGCGACAATGGCTGCCACAACGCATTGTCAGAACGGCCGTTGGGAAACGGGCCTTCTCTGGCGCCACGAGGGGGAGAGGCTCCCCCCGAGCCGCTGTCATGCCGTCAGCCGACTAAAAAGTCTGGAAACAAGACTCAGGAAGGAGCCCGCCGTCGCCGAGGCGTACTGCGCCAAGATGAGCGAGTACGTGACTAAGGGATACGCCGTGGAGCTTCCTGAGGAGGAAATACGTCGGCACGGACCACGTACATTCTACTTGCCACACTTTTGCGTCGTAAACCCAAACAAGCCTGCCAAAATAAGGATCGTCTTCGACGCCGCTTCCAAAGTAAGCGGACGGTGTCTCAACGACGCTCTGGAAACAGGGCCGGATCTCCTGAACGCTCTGCTGGGGATCCTGCTGAAATTCCGTGAAAAAGCCGTTGCATTCACCGCAGATATAAAAGAAATGTTCCTGCGAGTCCAGATCCGAGAGGCTGATCAGGACTCACAGCGGTTCCTGTGGCGGAATCTACGCACGGATCAGGAGCCACGAACATATAAGATGCGATCAATGATATTCGGCGCATCGTCATCTCCTTGCTCAGCCCAGCATGTAAAGAATATGAATGCACAGGCCCACGCGGGGGAGTTCCCGGAGGCTGTGGCACCGATCATTCATAAGCACTACATGGATGACTACATTGATTGTGCGGACAGCGAGGAAGAAGCCATACAGCTAGCTCGCAGCGTTACTGAAGTCCACCGAAGAGGAGGATTCGAGTTATGCGATTGGAGCAGCAATGCCGCGGCCGTATTGACTGCAATGGCAGCCAAACCGACTGGAAAAATCAGCCTTAACCTGGGTAAGGCAGGAGCATCGGAACGGGTCCTCGGCCTGGAATGGGACCCGGGGGACGACAAGCTATCATTCAGCTGCAAGTTTCCCCGCGTCGACGCAGCAATCCTGGCCGGCGAAGAACGGCCCACGAAACGGCAAATGCTAAGCTTGGCAATGAGCATCTTCGACCCTATGGGACTGCTGTCTCCATTTACCATCAAGGCGAAGATCTTACTACAAGAGGTCTGGAGGTCACAGATTGACTGGGATCAGGTGCTGTCTGAAGACACATACCAAAAATGGCTACGCTGGCTGGCAGAACTGGATTGCATCAAGGAGTGCAGGGTGCCAAGATGGTACAGACCGGCAGATACAGCCAACCTCACGCTGCACGTCTTTTGCGACGCATCCGAATCCGCCTACGCTGCGGTAGCCTACTTAGTGAGTAAATCGGACACGGTTAGGAGTGTGGCCTTTGTCGCCAGCAAGGCAAAAGTGGCACCTCTTAAACCAATGACAATTCCAAGAATGGAATTAATGGCAGCAGTAATCGGAAGTCGATTAGCAGCCACCATCAAAAAGGAGACTACGCTCCTCATCAACAAGACGACAATGTGGACAGATTCCACAACGGTCGCACAGTGGATCAGGAACGAACCCCGCCGATATAACGTATTCGTCGCTCACCGACTAGGTGAAATCGATGAATTGACGGGTACAAGCGACTGGCGGTGGATTCCTACGACTGAAAACGTTGCCGACGAGGCGACCAGGGACAAGGAGCGATGCGACTTGAGTGAGCAGTCGCGCTGGTTCAGCGGTCCTGCCTTCCTGCAGCAAGACGAGGAAGACTGGCCGGCAGAAACATGGGCTACGGAAAAACCCGACATAGAGGTACGCGCAGTGTATAGTACACAACAAGGCGCGCAGCTGATTAGGATGGAGCGTTTCTCATCATGGAATCGGCTGGTGCGGAGCATGGCATACGCACTACGCTTTGTGGAGATGTGTCGCCGGCGGTCTCAGCCACGTGGGGGAGACACCCTTGCACAGGAGGAAGTAGACAGGGCCACGGAGGTCCTGATTCGACAGGCGCAGGAGGAGATGTTCCCGCAGGAATGTAACCACCTGAGCAAAGGGGAAATCGTCGACCAGCATAGTCGCCTCTACAGCCTCACGCCTTGCCTCAACAGAAAGGGGCACATCGTACTGAGCGGCCGGATAGGAGCTGCAAAGGGAGTCAGCCGAACGGTGAAGGAGCCAGTTGTGCTCTGCCCGAAGCACCCCTTCACTCGGCTGCTCATTAAACATCACCACCAACAGGCCGCTCACCAAGGACAAGAAACGGTGCTAAACAACATACGCCAGCGATACTGGGTATTGTGCGGCCGCACCGCAGTACGTCGAGAAACAAGGGAGTGTCGAACGTGCCGGTTGAAGAAGACACAGCCCGGCACCCAACTGATGGGGCGACTACCGGCCGCACGATTGGCACACCACTGCAGACCATTCACGCAGTGTGCCATCGATTATTTCGGGCCCATCAACGTATGCATCGGCAGACGCCGTGAAAAAAGATACGGCGTGTTGATGACCTGCCTCACCACCAGAGCGGTACACCTGGAACTCGCGGCCTCGTTAACGGCGGATTCCGCTATACAAGCGATCGTCAGGATGGCCGCGAGACGGGGATGGCCCAGGGCTATCTTTTCAGACAATGGAACCAACTTCCACGGGGCTGAAAGAGAGCTCAGAGAGGCATGGGCAGACGTCGACAAGGACAAGCTGGCCAACGGACTATCAGCCAAGGGAGTGCAGTGGAACTTTATTCCAGCGTCAGCACCTCATATGGGTGGGAGCTGGGAGAGGATGGTGCGATCCGTCAAAACCGCCCTCTACGCGATACTCAAGGAGCAATCGCCGAAGGAGGAGACACTGCTGACAGCGCTGGCTGAGGCGGAGTTCATAGTAAACAGTCGTCCGCTCACACGCGTATCTGGTGACCCCAGTGATGAAGAAAGTCTGACACCAAATCACTTTCTCATTGGGTCACCGCAGCCAGTGCTACCGTTATGCCCCCCAGACGAAAGGGTGGACCTTCGGAAGCAGTGGCGGTACAGCCAAGCCTTGGCAAACCAGTTTTGGAAGAGATGGGTGAAGGAATACCTTCCCACTCTAGCCAAACGAACGAAATGGCACGAGCGCAACCGCGACATAGCCATCAATGACGTCGTGTTCATGGCGGAACCAAACACGACTCGCGGGACGTGGACTAGAGGTGTCGTAACCGCTGTACACCCGGGCGCAGACGGGTTGGTACGAGTGGTCGACCTCCGCACCGCAACCGGTCGGATCAGCCGAAGACCCATCACCAAAGTGGCCGTGATACTAGAGGCCGAAAATGAAGACACGGGACGTGTCGAGGGGGAGGATGTTGCGACGCCGTCAGTAGCGACGTCGCCGGCCGTAAAATAGATGATTTACGGCCGCTATGAGGGTGCCCGAGAAAGCATAAGAAATTTGCAGAAAACTCATTTTTACGAGAAAAATGGCAAAATCGCCTCGGGTTACCTTTATAGACATCGCAGGCGTCGCTTGGAGCGGACCGAGCGAGCGAGACGGCCTACGGCCGCCCGCTCCCACACAGAGACCGAGCGAGCGAGACTCCCTACGACCGCCTGCTCTAACATAGCTAGGAGACAAACTTTGGTGCCGAAAACGGACAGATTTGAACTCGTCAAACCGGATATGAAAGCGGGAAATACTGCCCGAAACCGTGGTATAAGAGTCGAGGTATATGCATAGAGCACCCCTCTTACGACCTGCCGTGAAAATTCACGTGTTCACAGCAAGGAACCGTGAAACACGAGAGAAAACACGTGGTATTTTCTACTCCCAAAAATAGTGAAAAACTGTTAAATGGGAGTAGAAAACAAAGCACCATCACCACCGACCACCGGCAAGTAAACAGAAACACAGGAATCATCGATTCAAGTTTACGTTGCCGGAAAATTGCCCTCAGCCGATTTCGAAGATACTAGCAGACACGAAAACAACGGGAACGCATACGTGAGGTACCGGGCCAGACTCTGATGATGTTTGGAACCCGAAGAATCCACTCCAAAGGAAAGGATGGGTTTTGAGCCATTCTCTGATTGGTTGGTTGCCGACCAATCAGGAATGCGCTCTAACGAGCCAGTAGCCGCCAACCAAAAACTGTTGGTCGGCCCTGAAGTCTGGACAAACACGGAGCGTACCGTAACGGCTTTTAGAGGAGAGGAGATAGCTTTTCTCCTAGGAGAGTGCGAGAGGTCAATAGAAAAGGGAAGATCCCCACCTTTCACGGAAAGCTGTCCGCGGCGTGTCCATTGGTGGACACGAAAGCAGGTGCACGACAGGTGCACGGCGAGAACCGCGGAAGTGAGTACAAATATGGGCCCCTGGGCCATACCAAATCACTCGCTCTCTCAGTTCCACAGGAAACAGTCAACCGACTAGGAAGGAAGGAAGGAACCCCCAACGACTACTAGGACCGCGACCTGGAACCGCTCCACTGCCCTTGCAGTCTGGAAGCCAGTCGCGAGCGGCTCTACTGCACCGTGCAGTATTGAGCCCGTCCAAGTAAAGGACACTACGGTCGACGAGACACTCTCTCCTATTCGGGGAGTTGAGTGCCGGTCCGAGTCGGGAATTACGGTCCGACTCGTGATTTACGGTCGACGGGACGCTCGCTCCAGTCGTGGAGTTCGAGCGCCGGTCCAAGTTGGGACCTTCGGAGAGCCGGGTCCACGCGGCGCACACGCGGTCAGACGGCGCACACAGGCGCAGTCAGACACACGCGGGCGCAGACGGGCGCACAAAGGCGCAGTCTGGTGCACATCGGCGCACACGCGGCGCACACGCGGTCAGACGGCGCACACAGGCGCAGTCGGACACAGGCGGACGCAGCACAGGCGGACGCAGCACAGGCGAACGCAGCACAGGCGGACGCAGCACAGGCGGACGCAGCACAGGCGGACGCAGCACAGGCGGACGCAGCACAGGCGGACGCAGCACAGACAAGCGCACCCAGGCGCAGTCAGGCACACGCAGACGCACACAGGCGCACACAGGCGCACCCAGGCGCACTCAGGCGCACTCAGGAGCACGCAGGCGCACAGAGACGCCGCTCGACAACCGACCACGAAAGATCTTGTTCGACCCGCTGCCCGGGAAGAACAGGATAGCGACACTTAGAAAATAAGATTAATTTTTATATACTGATTTTTACTTTACAATAAAGATTTCAATAACGTTGTTATGTACCTAGGTTAATTATATACTTATGTCTGATTTGTAAAACTGTATACTTGTTAAGTACACTGTTGTAAAATAGTATTTTGTTATGTACCTTGTAAGATTCATGTATGTAAATTGAAATGTATGTACCTTGTATCTAAGCGACGATATTCTTAGACTCTAAAATTATCAAAAAATAATAGGCCGTGTTGGCACTAGTGAGTCGAAGGCGTGTTTTATTGGTGCAGGGGACGGGGAGTAAAACGGTGGTAATAGACAGACTGAGGCGTATCGAGGCTTGCAGCAGGTGTCGTGGCCGCCCGTTACGGGGCAAGCGGCGACCAAGCGGTGGACCTCTTTTTACAGTCCTGGGTTCACACAGCGCTGGGTCGGTCCGTGCCACAGGGCACTGCATATGTTGGGCAACGGGCGCAACACCGCCCTATCCAATTCCTGCAGAAGATCCTCTTGGCACTGAGCTCATTGTCGCACCATTAAGGGTGCATTTCAGTCCTAAACATATTAGACCTATTCCAAAGCCAACTCCACCAATGACAACTAGAATAAGAAAAAATCAACGATCTGAAGTTTTAACGAGCACACCAATAAAAGTTGAACAGAAAGAGAAATTTGATAAGAATATCAGCAAAGTATTGAAAAATATTAACAAAGATTTAGTGCTTCTTTGGTGCTCTTTTCCCTTAGAAGATTACTAAAGGGAAAAGAGCACCAAAGAAGATACGAAATCAGATGACAATAATGCCGTATGTTTCTATTGCGTAGAGCAATATTTTGAGATTGAAGGGCATCCTATTGATGACTGGATCCAGTGCAATGAATGCAATCACTGGTGCCATGAAAATTGCACTGCCTATGAAGGTCCATTCATATGTAACAATTGCACAAAATAACTTCCCATAAGTTTAATTTCGCCTAAATGCGTGTTTTTATACGTATTCACTTTGCCCTAGCCTCCTATTCGCTTTAGGCGGGTACCAGGGCAAAGCGAATACTTTTTCATTTTGATAATTTTTGACTATATTGTTAAAACTATGTAAACTTTAGGAAAGGTGTTCATTATTTCTTAAAGTCTTATAAATGATGCTTGATTATGACCCATTGTTTTATTTGTCTACTAAATATTTTCCATTTTATAGGCCTACAAACCTTAAGGTGTCCACTTTGCCCGGGCTTCCCCTACTCTGGTTGCAAAAAGGTAACGTGCAATTGACAGAATTGAAATACCATTCCGTTAATTTTATCCCAACGGAAAATGGTGACCCAGCCGGGAATTAAACTTGAGACCTTAGTGTGTAGAATCAGGTGGCCTAACCAGATAGACAGTAATGATATGCAATGTGTAAATTTGCCGTAGAGTAATACGGCATAAAGTAAACAAGAAACAGAGTATCGCTACCCCTTTGAACATCCCATATAATGACTAAAAAATGTCGTGATTTTAAATTGACTTGTCTAATTTTGTATTTACAGGGGGATTCTGGCGGACCAATACAAGTGAGGAGAAAGAAAACATACTGTATGTTTGACATAGTCGGCATCACGTCTTTTGGGAAAGCTTGCGGTACACCGGGCGTGCCAGCGGTGTATACTAGGGTGTCACATTTCGTCCCCTGGATAGAGTCTATCGTTTGGCCTTAGTATGTTCATGCGAGAACATCATAAACTACGTTTTTGTCATGTGAGAACATCATGTTTGCATCTCGTTGATTTCTTATACCCAATAAAAAAAGTTTGTTTTAATAAAGTAATAAAATTTATTCAAATTATACAGTATTATTTCTGTGCACTTATGATATGACATGATATATTGTTTTTTTTGATCTTCTTTTTTAACTTACTGAATTTATCCAAACAAATCAATGCTTGATTTGCTTGAAAACAAACGTTTCGACGTTTTACGATACATAGAATCAGACAACAAATAAATATATTAAAAAGAATAAAAACACGACTGCCGTTACAAAAAGTGAATTTATTGTATCGTTATTGTATTTATAATTCCTTTTATTACGGTTTTTTCATTAAATATATGAAGTTCATGTATTTATCCATATATATTCTTGTACACTTGGAGTGACATAGCGATTCTAACAATATAACACACTTCTAAATCGGTTAAGGCGTTTAGAAGTTATGGTGGATTAAAGAAACGGAAAATATACATAGATAAACCCTGAACACATTACACTCTTTTATGGTGGTCGTGGTGTAATAAATAAAATATATTTAAAAGAATAAAAAACACGACTGCCATTACAGAAAGTGAACTATTGTTTTTTATTTATTTTTTATTGCGATTTTTTATGGAATATTAGTGGTTTATGTATTTATCCATATAGATACATGTATATTTTCAGAATCTACTTAATCAGAAGTTTCATTTGACACTAAACACGATATATTTATATCAACTTATTGACATTTGGACACCCCCTAGAATGTTTAACATCCCTTCCGGGATGCAAAAGGTACGGCCGAGTTTTTACTTCACAAGTTTACTTCACAAGTTCACTTTCACAATACTTACATGATATTTGATCAGCTAAGGTACTCCATGATACTTGCAATGACATAGCGATTCTAACAATACCACACCCTTCTAAATTGGTTAAAGCGTTTAGAATTTATGGTAGAATAAAGAAACGAAAAATATACATAGATGAAGCCTGAACACATTACCTACCCTCATTTTTCTTGGCAGAAGTGTAAAAATATAGTACGTTCGACTTTGTCATATGATTATATTATATTTGAATCTTTGTCATTTCGTATACCTAGTGAATATAGGTATATTTTAATAAAGGAAATATTATTTAATTGATTTAATATTTACCCTTCCCCAGGGAGTACCTGCTAATAGAGTATTATTTCTTCTTTCCATTTAAATATGACGTAATACATTGTTTTTCATTATCGCAACTTACTAAAATCATCCTAACAAATCAATATTTGTTGCTTGAAAATGGCGGGCAAATTTGTAAAAAGGGAAAAGCCTCCAAAAAACGTGTGTTCCGTGCATTCGCGACTAAACAAGGATAGATGGAATACCATATGCTGCTGTCTCTTTCTACTCGGCTGACGCATTCTCAGGCTATCCTAGTACTTATACATCTATGATTGGATATCAAAAGGCTAGCGGTTGCTTGAAAGTAAATAAAAATACAACTACAAAATATGGAGTTGTTTGTAAAAAATACTTAACATTAGAACGAAGGATGTCCCAAAAGTGGGTTTTTTGAAATTTTGTATCGTAATTTCGACTAATAAATTTTATCGAAACGTGCCCTAAATTTATGACTTATAATGATTTGTCGAAAGTAACTGTAAGACGAAAGCAAAAATTCGTGGTTCAAATGGTTTGGAATATATATTATTGTTACCCTTGAACGACGGATGTCCCAAATTTGGGACGCATTTCAATATTAATATATAACAAAATATATGATATACTAATATACTCTGTACCTAGGCCTCCAAAAAACACAATTAAATCCTTTCTTCCTTAATTTTTTTGCTTTTATGCTTATTTAACATAGGTAACTTAACTAACTTACTAAACCTAACCTAACTTACTTAACCTAACTTATTTAACTTTAACTTAAAATAATTATTTTAATATTAGGGAGGCTAATAATTATTTTATTATATTTATAAACAAATGTTGTTTTGCTAATTAGTCGATCGATTAAAGGACCTCAAATTTGATTAAAAACTTATTATTACCTGTATAAATATTCCAAAATTTAAAAAACTACGCTAGTTCTACGGCATACTATAATTCAAAACTAGCTATATTTAAATAAATATTGAAGTTATATGGCCTTTTAAAAAACCAGATAATTTGTAAATCTAACTATGTGTCGAAAAAACTATTTAACAAGGATAAACAAAAAATATATTTTGGTTACACATGTGAAAATATATCTAAACTAGGTTGGCGAGGGTTATATGCAATAATTCGAAACTAGGTATATTTGAGTAAATAATTCATGTATTCCTCTTCTAAATAACTAGTAAATCTGTATATTGAACTAGGTATCGAAAAAGATATATAATATAATTAATAAGATAAACCAAAAATCATATTTTGGTTTGGCATGTTTTTTAAATGCAAATATATCGAAACTAATTTAGTGAGGTTTTCCTCAGTTATTATTATATATATAAAATATCAAATGAAAAAAACTTAGTTCTACTACATACAATAATTCGAATCTTGGTATGTTTGAAGATTTAATTAATAAAGCTCTTCTTAATAAACAGCTAACCTAAACAATTCTTAATAATAGCTTTTTAATAACAAACATTCTTAAAAGAACATTTAGTTTTACTATATAATATACAATAACTTGAAACTATGCATATTTGAATAAATCTTATCTAATCTAAAGTCTTATGGCCATTCTAAATAACTAGCTTATCTGTATATCGAACTAGGTATTGAGAAAAAACAGTAAACAAAGACGATAAACCAAAACTATAAATAAATTCATGCGGTAAACTCGTTTTTTATCTTATTTATAGTATCAAACAACCACGACAGTCTCCGATTTCATGATAAACCAAAAATCATATTTTGGTTTATATGTTTCTTTTGTGCAAATATCTCGAATCTAGGGTTGTGAGGGTAAGGCCAATTATATTACCTATATAAATGTTAAAAAAATAAATATATTTATTATATTCTACTGTATACAATATTTTTACTATGTATATTTGAATCTAAGTTTTATGGCTCTTCATAATAAACAGCTAATTTGATAACTTCCTAATAAAAGCTACTTAGTAACTAACATAAAAAAACATTTAGGTCTACTACATACTATAATTAGTATCTCGGTATATTTGCGAAATCCTTTAGTTTTATGGCTTTTATTAATAACTAGCTAATAAACTATCAGGCTAGATATATATTACTCGTATATACAATAATTCGAATATAGGTCGAATATTCGAATAAATCTTTAGATATTCGAATAAATGTTTTATGGCTTTTCTAAATAACTACCTATCTGTATATCAAACTAGTTATCGACAAAAAACGGTTAAGAAAGAGGATAATCCAAAAATTATGTTTAGGTGACATGTTTTTTTTAATACAAATATCTCGAAACAAGGGTTAGCTCAGTTTAACCCCAACTCGATGATATATTCAAATGCATTCCAGGGAAACCGTGTATTTTTTTAAAATTAAATTTTTAAATCAAATAGAAATAATCTATAAACCTATTGTCGACAGTGCTTTCTATAACTTGATTTTACGATGATGTTCTATTTGCATTTCATTGAACGCATGTGTGTATTAAGAGCACTTTTATAACCAAATGGACGTTTGCATTTCGTGCACACAAATGGCTTCAGTTTTCGGTGAATTGCATTAATATGTCTGATAAGATGTCCTTTTTCAGTGGTGTAGTGGTTGCACTCCGCACAAGAAAACTTTATTTTGAGATGAACGGAATTTATGTGTCTCGTTAAATCTCCTCTCTGTCCAAAACGGCTACTGCATTTCTTGCAAACGAATGGCTTCAACTTTTGGTGTACAGTATTAACATGTCTAGATAATATGGCACTATTAAAGAATTCACACTCGCATTGCCGACATTTATATTTCTTAATTTTGCGATGGACACCGTCGATATGTTCTCTAAAAAGTGTTTGGCTTGGGAATGCTTTGTTGCATTCGCTACACTCGAACATCTTCAACTGTTTGTGCGAGAAATTAACATGAGTATTTAAGTTGTCCCTACGAGAAAACACTTTATTGCATTCTTCACATTCATATTTCAGTTTACGATGTATTGCTTTAAAATGTCTATTCAAATTTGCGGCAACTGAAAAAGTACTGTCACATTCTCCACATTTATATTTTTTCAATTTGCGATGTAATCCATTAATGTGATCAATCAAGTCCCGTCTATTACTAAAATAACGGTCACATTTCCCACAAAGAAACTTCTTTTCCTTATGATTTGTACATTTATTGCAAAGCAACACGATCTCATAGTTATACTTCCATACTGACATCGGCCTACTTGTATCCAAAACGCCATCACAAACAATGCAAGTCGAATCGACAAACCTCTTTATCAATACTTTACAGTCTTTCAAAGCGATATCACTTAAGTCGTCTTTTTCATTGTTTGATTCAACAGGATCGCTTCGTTCTGGTTTGATGAAATGAATGGGTTCCTCTTCAAATTCAAGAATATTCTCTTCGATGTCCGATAAATTTGGCCATTTATCTTCGAGATCCATTGCACTTTCTATCTTCACTTGAATATCTTTAATGGTTACATTGTTTTCTTGGTGATTCATGGTGTTACATAAATTCGTCTTCGAATGCCCTTTAATTCACTATTAATTGCAAAATACGCCGCAAAAGCACATTTACTGTTTATGAACGTTGTTTTTGACGTGTCTATTTAGAGCAGGGTTGTATTACACATTTTAAGTTGCCGTATTCTGGGGATCTGGATTGCCGTGTTTTGGAATAATAACTACAAAATTACCGTGTACAAAAATATTTACTTTAAATTGACATGTATGATTAAACATGATTGTGATTACCGTGTTTTAGCGTAATAACTACAAAATTGCCTTGTACATTATTATTTACTTGAAATTAATACGTAAAACATTATTATTCACAGTCATCATACAAATTTCTTATCGTAACGTCTAATGATATGCGTTATAACGATTTATCTACTATCGATATAATTATGAGGAAAAATAAGTACATATTGGTTTGCCGTATTTTTTAACACGACAATGATGAATACACTGCAGTGTACCTACCGTGTTTTATTGCTAAATAGGCCCCACTGGGCCGTGGAACACGGCAAGTGCCGTGATAATGGCACCACTGGTTTAGTGCTACCAATTTTATTGGATTGGGTATTATTGTGTGCCAGTAGGTTGATTTACATTACTGCATCTTTTTAGTATCGTAATAATTTTGACAATATTAGTTGTTTCTATATTTATTTATTTCAAATAGTATTCAGAAGCTATTCAGACGAGCCTAATTAGCCCTTGAATATTAAATCTAGAGCGTGCAAGTACATAATAACTGAGTTACATCAGTAAATAGCATGACATAGCCGACACAAAATAGCATGAAAAAATAAAATTAAGTACCTACCTACCTACAGCTTGGCAAAAAAGAGTAGAAAATAATTGGAAGTGAGGGAAAAATAATTTGACGTGGCAACACCAAACCTTATGTCCGTTGAGTTTTATTCTGTTGGTTATGTTCATAAAATTGCATTCATTTTGATATTTATTCTTGTTATTTAAGTTCGTGTACATTGTGAAGTTACATTTTGCGTTTACATTTTGAGGTTCTAGGTACATTTTGAGGTTACGTTTTGTCTGACATTTCGTATAGTTTAACCACAAATTGTTGGTCCTGTCGCAATCGTAGTCAAGAATAAATAATTATTTAACGGAGGCACGACTAACGTTTTTTCATTTTCCTTCAAGCTCACAATCATTCAAACGTCGATGTTACGTGATAGAATTATTAATTAACCCCTTGCCTCGCGACGTAAAACCTCGCCGTACCGTATCGAACGTGAAACCGTCGAGCGTGAAATCGGCGTGAATCGACGACCTTGAGAAAAATGACAATAAGTTATAAACTACTATATGAATCATAAAATGAAGAACTTTAAAATGATCGGATTGAAATTTGAAATACAAAACATTACAACCGTATCTCGTAAAACAATTAGGATAATAATGAATAAATATTAGAAAGTTGGCGAACTGAAAAAACTAGCTTATTCAACCATGTCGATCTTTTTATCACAAATTATGGGGGGCATCCCAAACTGCCGCATCCAGATTTGCCGAAAGGCGATTTTGACAGCTGACTGACGTTTCCAGATTTGCCGCATCTTATTCATCCTCGTCCAGATTCGCCGCATCCCATTTTGCCGCATCTTATTGCTCCGCTTCCAGATTCGCCGCCTTCCAATTTGCCGCTAATGGGAAATACTTACGCCACGGCTACATGAAAATATACTTTCGAAACGTACCGCTAAATAATATCTGTTTTATTTCGATCCATATCTACCTAAACTAATTTTCTCAGTTCAAAAAGTACGTATAAAATGCTAAAAATAATTATAATTGGGATGAAATGTTATCGAATAATCATGAAAATATTCATTACGTTTTTGATAGGGGATTAAATAGATCTCGTTTTAAAATGATGCCAACCAACAAAAAAGACTACTATTTTACCTAAATTTAGTACATACTTTACGATTTATTAAATCGAGGCTATATTTAAAATGATAATTGTTTTCATTCCAAACTATGATAGAATTCCTCCAATTGTGTATGCAATTATCTGTTCCATTCCTTCCCGTAGAGCGACTTTGTCAATTTTCCCCTCTGATTTTAAAATATGTAGTTTTTTAAAGGAATATGGTAATTTGATTCCGAATGTTACAGTGTCTTACGCTTATTCATTTTATAATTAAACTTGAAATATTTAAATGTCGCTGTCGGGCCCCAAATGCACCTGCGATGTATTTATGCTTCTTTAGATTTCTCTTCCGTCTAAAGCATTGCAGTATATAGAAACAAACGTTTAAAGTTTTCCATAAATTTAAACCTACCTTTAGTGTGAAATTCGCGATGACACCCCCACAAAAGAAATTATTCAAGTTCAAATGAACCGTACATACCTCCATGTGTTTTATTAAGTCTTTTCTGTGTAAATGAACATCGCATTCCGCTTAAGACAATATAATATGTTGTATGAATGATCTCATTATGGTTCTTTAGAGGTCCTCTTGTTGAAAAGGCGTAACTTCATTCATGAAAAACATATTGTTTCAATTTTATATGTCGAGTTTCCAAGTGCTTTTTAAGACCTGCTTATTGTGATAAAGACTACAACATATTTCTTCAATTTTATATGTACATTATTGTGTCTGTCCATGCCACCATTGATTATACAGTGTATAATCAATGATGCTACTTTAGTTGTCCATATCGTGAAATAGCATAACTGCATTGCTGACAAACACATGTCCTCAATTTTAGATGTACGACGTCTACATGTTTCTTTAGATTACTGTTCCGACAAGGCATAATTGCAGTCTTGACTATTTCTTAGATTTTTGATGTATGGGCTTCTGTATTATTTCTTGGATTACCATTGGATTATTTTTAAATGTATGTTGATTTTTTCTTACTCTTAATTTTTTCTTTTTACTTGTTGATTTCCTAGACTCGTAATTTAAAATATAAGTAATAATCACGAGGGTTCTGTGCTTAAAACCTGCGGTTACAACAATGAAGTTGAAAATGAACGTCCTGTGATCAAACTGTATAGAACCATTTTGCACAAAAACATCTGTACCTCTGTAACTTATATACAGTTATGGAATAAAGATCTATTTTATCATTTTTCATGAAAAGGCCTTATCGCATTCCCGACCAACATAATTCTTCAATTTCATGTGTGTCCACTACTAAAATGTCTAATTAAATTATATTTGTAAGGAAATGCTTTCTCACATTCCGGACACGAAAAACATTTTCCTTTCTCGGGCCGTCCACTCCGTAGACTCTACAATACAACTTGGACCATTATTTGATTCCGCTTTATTGGAGCCAATCTCTTCCTCGTAAAATTCTATTATATTTCCTCTGTCATATATACAGACATATTTTGCTTCGTCGGCTATACAGTTAACATTAATAATAACAACGATAACAATATCTTTTATTGAAACAAAAAAAACGTTTTACAACGATGTTCCAATAATCTAAACGAACTCAGACACAGATCAGTGATAGCTTACCGACCGGCACTGATTTTCAGCCCCTTCTTGAACACAATGTTGTTAGTTGTACAATATAGGTAGGTAGCATGTTCGTAGCGTGCACACTGGATACTATGAACGGATGCACAATTTAAAAATTACAGTAAAAAAGGACTGCTGGGGATTTTCAGGCCCAATTCGGAAGTTAGTGTTCTCCTAGATCAACTCTGAGTTTATCTCGGGAATCTGACTATTTTCTACTGTTTCTTATATTTACTGCGGCCAAAGAAGTGCGTTCTGCGCCTGTTTTAATGGCGGCTATTTAAGAAACTCTAATAGGAAAGTGATGTGTTTGGTATGGGGAAGTCATTTTGACTTCTTAATGTTTTACGAGACGATCAAGTTCACTAAAAAGCGAATCAACTTATTGGCTCCTGGTGGATTACTAAATAGGAAGCTACTCAAAGACCAAACTATCATCGAAAGTTTACTCGTACCCATCCAGAAGACGTCTAGGTACCAATTCAAAGTTAAACAAAATTATATTTATTACTAACAGGCAGATTTTTTTAGTGAGCAGATCTAAATTGGCCAGGGAATAGCTGTCTCCCCGGGGAATAGTTGTTTCAGCTTTGTTTCCGCCAAGAAATGTATTACCAGCATTGAGTAATTTATACACAAAAAATTAATTATGGGTTTCGTATCCATATGTCGAAAACTACCGACTCAATTTCCTATATTTACATTACTTTCATACAAAAATAAATGAAAAACGATAGGCACATACCTACATTTTCTCATAAATGACACCTTTAACTATGATAAGAATTACCTAAATAGTTTAATTATATGTAGGTATGAATGTTTGTAAGACAGGGGAAGAACATAATTGCACTACGGGAAGTAATAGAATAGATAATTGCATAAAACATGAGAAACTGTCTTATAGTCTAAAATTACTATTATAATTTTAAATATAGATTCTCATACTATTAGGGTAGTAAAGTAGGTACATACTAAATTTGAAAAATGAATGAATCGATATAGACAAGGTACTTACGAGATGAAATTTAAGATAAGTAATATTCCTATACTAAATATTGGAATTGGGCGACAATAATTGATCTAAAATTTCTTTTGCAGATGTTTTATTCTGAAAATATTTAAAACTGAAAACATGATGAATCAAAAATATTGTTGGCGAGTCCAGCGGCGTCAGAGTGATTGCATAGTAGAATGATTTATCCTTTGTACTTATGTATTCGTGAACCGAAACGCGATTGCAAACACTCTTTTTTATCGTACAACGTAATCGTTGATTGTTAATAATATCGATCAAATAATTTTGCCAGTTTACATTTCTAAAATAACTGGCCGAATTATCAAAATTCTAATCGCTCAGGAGTGCAAAAGCGGTGCATCTATGCATTGTGAAAACGCTGCTTTATCATCAATTGCATAGTGGCAACACCAATTCGACGTTTGACGTTTCCATTTTGCGGCAAATTTGGATGCGGCTGTTTGGGATTGTAAACTGCGGCAAATCTAGACGCGGCGTAGTGGAAAGCGACAAAAATGGATGCGGCAAATCTGGAAGGTTCATTTTGCGGCGAATCTGGATGTGGCGAAACTGGAAGTGGCAAAATGGGATGCGGCAAATCTGTAGGGACCCAAAATACGGAACTATAACTATATGCAGAAATTTTAAATACGGTTATGTTCTTTATTAAATGCTGTACCAAAAATATTATTTTGTTTTACTTATTTGCATACAAAAATATTTAGTTATTCAGTCATAATAACCAAGAAAAATTAGATGTATTTTCGTAAAAAAAAAATTTGTTAATTTTATATTTGTGACTACTTAGGGTCTTTATTTATATGAAATTCTTTCATAATAACTTACCACTACATCACACTTCTTAGAAAATCACACCAGAACTTTCAGCTTTGTCTGATATTACAGAAACATCTAAACTTTTGAGAGTTAGCGACGGAAACTTGGTATTAACTTTGACGGCTCATAATATAAAAGTGGTCAAAGTTTTTCAAATATATTGTCTCATTATATGTCCAATAACTAATTATTATACTCTAAAGAGTCAAATTTCATAGAAAAACTATAGAAAATCACACTCAAAATATGGTAATTCTCCCATACTAATTACCTAAACAAATAGGTATGCGCTACAGCGATTTTGCGAATATCGATAAAATTAGGAAGCGCCAGTCTATGCAATATCGCCGCGGCGTATTCTTATTTGTTTAGGAAAATTTTGAGTGTGATTTTATAGTTTCTTCTATAAAATGTGACTGGAGTATAATAATAAGTTATTGGACATCTAATAAGCGTCAAGTTTTCAATACATTTGAAAAACTTCTAACCACTTTTGTATTATGCCTTTGCAATTATTATGAAATCAAAGACTATATTATAGCTTTATAAACGAATTTACCGCGTAAGTGTGTAGCACCCGACGTTTCGGTGACGTTGCCCAGGGTAGACTGGACAGCGGCGACTGCAACGTCGGGTGTCCAAACTTCGCGGTAAATTGTTTTTTAACCACTTTTGTATAATGCTTTTGCAATTATTATGAAATAAAAGACTATCGCGGTTGTTTGACATTATAAATAGCTTTATAAACGAATTTACCGCGTGAAGTTTGTAGCACCCGACGTTTCGGCGACGTTGTAGCCGCCGTTGTCCAGGGTAGACTGAGCAGCGGCGGCTGCTACGTCGCCGAAACGTCGGGTGCTACAAACTTAATGCGGTAAATTCGTTTTTGAACTTCTTTTGTATTATGCCTTTGCAATTATTATGAAATCAAAGACTATCGCAGTTGTTTGACATTATAAGTAGCTTTATAAACGAATCTACCGCGTGAAGTTTGTAGCACCCGATGTTGCAGCCGACGTTGTCCAGGGTAGACTGGACAGCGGCGGCTGCAACATCGCCGAAACGTCGGGTGCTACAAACTTCACGGGGTAAATTCGTTTTAAAAGCTATTTATAATAATTATTATCATTAAAAAATCCTAAAAGGAAACTCAACAACCCATTTTTTTTATTTACTAAATTGCCAGTACAAAATTTTACAGTAACAACCGACTCATTTGATAAAAATAAAACTGTTAAATATGTGATAAAAATAAAAAAATAAATCCCAAAAATTGTACCGACTAAAATAAAAACTTTCATCAGTTGGCATTACGTATACTTTTATTTGTTTCTTTATATACAAAAGAAACATAGAAAAATATAACAAAAAAAAATCTAAGTGAAAAAAGTTGATGAGGTTGGATTTTATCATTTATTTTTTATGCGACTTATGCTTTAATTTTTTTTTATTGGTACTAAATTTCCAGTACAAAAATTGTCAGTACAAAATACTTAGTGCATGCACGGTTTAAAAATTGCCACACATTTGATAAAAATAAACAAATAAAAAACAACCAGTGTACTGAATAAAATAAAAACTTATAATGTATCACAAAAAAGTGCACATCATGAGATACACGTTACATCACAGCGTCATTACGTATGAATAAAAAAAAATAGAATACAAAAGAAACATAGAAAAATATAAACAATTAAAAAATCTTGGCGGCTCGGCATATTGGACGCAAGAGGTGAGCGATGGCGGCGGGAACTTGCGGCTTGCCAATGCAAACAAGCCCACAAACAGTACATTGAGAAAAATATAACGCTGTAATACACGGAAATACGCATGTTTCAACAAGGATTACGTATATAACTCGGACTGTGGTCCATACGTATGAAATAACGTGACGTGTAACGGTGTTGGCGTGACGGTAGTTACCGTGACGTAATGTTATTTCATTAGGTGCGACTTTGGGATTTCGCTTCTAACATGACAGCATGTAGTAGTATACGTACGGTTAGAGTCGGACACACGAATCATGTTGAAATATAATGATACATATAATCGAGTAATGGAGTTTCATCAACATTCCTTGTAATTCAACAAAATTTCGAGTGAAACATCGTTATTCTATATAAAACCGTAATAACAAAACGGTAATGTAAGAATCAATCTAATATTTTTCTCAGTGTAGTCATACAGTTTATCAGTTGGTACATAAAACTATACCTAATGATGAAATACAGTTTTTACTAAGTATCAGAGATGGATAACTTTCATTTTGTATCAAGCACCGAGCCAACCCCCCCCCCCCCCCCAGATTCTACAGATCCAATCAATCATCACACATCCTTCCATACACCGTACTGAAATAATGATACTATAGGTAAACTAATGTAAACTATTATTATAAAAATCACTACAAAACAGAGAATCAGCCTATGGGATTGTATGAAATTCCTGAAAGCAAGGTGGTACCAATCATAGTGGAACTTCACACTCCACCCTCCACTTTAGAACGGGCTAGTCCTAGTTGGGTGACAGAAACAAATAAGCAAAAGGTTAAGGTTTTGCCATTCGGTTCCTGTTATTTTTGTAAGCTAATCAATGTTTTATAGTAATTAATTCTTAAATAATAAATAAATACACTGGTACCTGGTTCTTGGTCCACTCTTACCTGGTACAGGATGACATAATTTGCACCAGATACATAGATGTCGCGGAGAACCGCCTCCAGCATTTTTGGCCGGTATTAATTCATGGTATTAATGTGACTAGACTTGTCTACAAAGTGAAGGGCTCTGTTTAGGGACCAATAACGGGCTCTAACATTAGTATAAAATCGAAGACTATCGCGGTTGTTTGACATTATAAATAGGATAGAAAACGAATTTACCGCGTGAAATTTGTAGCACATGACGTTTTGGTGACGTTGCAGACGCCGTTGTCCAGGGTAGACTAAAGAGCTGTCAGTCTGTTGTTTTGCGGGTAGGCCGCATACAGCTGCCGTCACTGCGTAGGTTATATCGGAAGCCCCCCCTTTACGGACAGATATTTGCATGCAAGCTCACACCATCATCCCTACCATCTACGTTCAGTGCAAACGTCGCTCGTGAATCGAGCACGCGATCTATGCGACACTGAGCATTTTCCGAAGGAGATGGAACATGTCAATGATGTCCTTAGGAAAAATGGATACGGAAAATATCACGAGACACGCACACGATCTAATACAGACGAAACTCAGAAACCGAGCAGATCAAGATCATTCTTACCATACGTCAAGGGCGTGACAGATCGAATAAGTAAGATGTTAAACAGATTCGATATAAAAACGATCTTCAAACCGACCCAAAATATAGCTCGATTTTTGAGGCCTGTAAAGGATGTAATACCACTGCAAATCCCGGGTGTGTATAAAGTCGAATGCAGCTGCGGTCTAGCCTACGTTGGACAAACGAAACGGCCCATAGCCACGCGACTGACAGAACACATCAAAGCTGTTAAAAACGTTCAGCGAGAAAAATCGGCGATCTGCAAACATATATTGGATAGCGGAAGTAACCACTGGATGCAGTTTCAAAATCCCATTGTTCTATCCAAGGAACAATTCTACTTTCCTCGCATGATCCGGGAAGCCATTGAAATAAGAAGAACCCCGAACTTCAATAGAGACGACGGCTACAAACTCTCTTCTACGTGGAACCCTCTTCTTAAAATGTTCCCGCCGCCGAACGCCGAACGCAAAGACGCAAAACAGGATACAGTGAGTGTTGTGTGCAAGACGGATTTTCAAAATTCCCGCGCTCCGAGCCCGGCCCCCCACCACCGTTATAACCTACGCAGTGGCGGCAGAGGTATGCGGCCTACCCGCAAAACAACGGACTGTCTACCCTAGTCTAGACAACGGCGGCTGCAACGTCACCCAAACGTCAGGTGCTACAAATTTCACGCGGTAAATTCGTTTTCTATCCTATTTATAATCTTGACATTAGATTCCTAAACACGATGAATTTTAACAGGGGATGATTTAAAAATTTAGAATCTTCCGATGGCATCCAAACGATGCCACCCATAATAAAAATTGCAAAAAGTATCATTATTTCATGCACATTTGTTCCATACCAATCTCTGGCAAACCTTTCCGAAGCCGTCGCCAGTTCTACAGCATATCGATTGGTTCCCCGCACGGTATGTTCTAGAATGGAGTCATCCCAGAAAGTGCGGAATGCCTCGTACTCACTGTGGACCTGCAAGGTGGGGCCGGAGCGGCGATGATATTCCTCCTTGCGCCCCCCAAAAGTAGCCATAGGGGACCACTCGAATTTCATCGCCCCTCTGTCCCCTTCGAACAGTTCCCGTGATACGACGGATTCCGCATCTACCGACGACTCGTCCTCTTCATCCCTTCGTCCGCATTCATGCCGACGTCCCGCTGTCTTCCTCGCAATAACCTCGCTGTCTCCCTCGCATGACGTTCACTACGGATCCTCTCCGTTTCATCCACTAAAGCTTTCAACGCTGCGGGGACATCATCATCAGTTCTACACACTTCCACAAAAGGACCTCCTCGACATCACACACTCTCACCAACCACAGCCTTTGTGGCAGCGTGCCTACCGCCTCTAACCGCCCTCAGTGCTCTCCCCTGAAGTCCTCCGCTCGTCGCTCTCCCCCGGACACGCCCCACCGCTGCCAAAGTACGTCTGAAAATTATAACAATATTGTTAGTTCTAAAATTATTATTTATTAAAATTATTAATTATTAACCTCATCGAGTTATACCAAAAATCTCTATTGTCATGGGATATTTGTCATCGTAATTATAAAAACAAAATTATAAAAAAAAAGAACGCACGGCAGTCTATCGCGACTACATTGAATATATTAAAAAAAGAAGTCGAACTCAAAATGCTCACTATAAGGTATCAGTTTCTCAGGGAGAGACGCAAAAAAGCTACTGCTCTTCCGAATAATGCAGTAAGCCGTTAACGGCACTATCTCCTCGGGCGACATCGCGATCGCTGGGTAGTTTAGATGAGGCAAATTTCCAGCGACTTTGTCCCGTAAAGTTGGAGATGTATCGCGTGTGTCAGGCGACACGTCGCCTAATATGTGCCATAGCGAATACGCGGCGTTACATTCGTTCGATTTCAGAGAACTCAGATGATCGATGATAAAGTCAAACTAAAATTAATAAGTACTACCTAACCTTCGAGCGATCGTAGGCCGACTAGGCGACGAGGCGATAGAGCCAGCGGGCGGTGACTGGGAAGCGCACAACGGCGACCTCTAAAAGTTACAAGATTCCGTTGTTATAATAAGATCTCCAAAATCATTTTGGAGATCAAACCCATAGTTATATTTTTATACCTCTCTATTATTTGGAATCGTATCCAGATGGCTCGGCCCGGGCTGAGACGAGTACGGCTCGGCTCGCAGCTCCGGCCAGTAACTTGGCCGAGCCTCGGATGAGCGCTGGCGGCCGATGCTGGTGGTTGGCTGGGGCGATGACGTTGATATGCGACTAAAAAAAACACAATAAATAAATTGACTTGATAAAATCTGAAAATAGCTTGGAATTCTTTTATTTATACTTACTATGTCCGCTGAGTGCCCAGGTGATTTATCCTAACTATGGGCCAGGAAGTGAAATCAGTGATGTCTACCTCGGAGGCAACATCAGAGTCGTCATCGTCCCTATCCGAAGTGCCATCTCCAAACCAGAAGGCTGGTGCTTGATCGTTGTCCGATGAATCCGAATTCGAATGCGAATCGTCTAGTCCAATGTTCAACTGTCAATCAAGTCAGTCAGATAAGCAATCAGTCGATCAAAGTCTAAGACATCATTGTAGACAATATAATAACAGATTAAAAAAGGTGATAAATCTTGGTCGGCGATTAGCGCCAAAATATATATAGAGTTGCAAAAGAATAAAAGTAAAGCAATTTGGAACGTTGTAAAATTGAATACCAACAGAACAAATGAATCCAGAAGTAATATTGAAATACTCTCGGGAGATAATTTAATAATAGATAACCCGAACCTTGTAGCAACCGAATTTAATGAATTTTTTATAAATTCCTCGAAAGTAAAGGTGCCTCAAAATAACAAATACGAATATAAAATATTTAAATAATGCAAGAAAGATTACAAATTCACTGTTCATTAAACCCACGACTAGTAGGGAAATTGAAAAAATAGTTCATAAATTCAAAAACAGAAAAATTCTGCGGGATTGGATGAGACCAATGCCTCCATAGAGAGCGGAATATTTCCTAAATAATTAAAAGTGGCGGGTGAGCGCCACAAAAAAAATAACGTGAAAAAAATAACGGTAATAACTTGTAACTAACAAAATACGGCCATACAACAATTATTTACGACGTAAAACAAATAATATTCAATGATCAAATGATCATATTCAATGATCATATTCAAAGCCCGCGTAGAATTCCACAAAAAGTGAAACAACCATGAGCGTCGTGGACTTGAAGAAGTCTCTCTTGCGGGAAGATTACGACAGCGACAGTATGGCTCATGCTAGCGGCCTTCAATGCCGGAATGATTGGACAACAATTGGGGACTTTTGCATTCCGCCTCCAATGCACTGGAAAGTAATGCTCTTTGACTGGACGCCAGAGATGCTGAAATTTTATTTGAATGCCTTTCAGCATACACTTCCAGACCCCAGTAAACTCGCTTGTTGGAGCTAAGCCGAGGATAGTTCATGTCCCCTTTGTAGCAATACCCCTTGCACAGCTAGACATATTCTAGCTGGCTGCAAGGTGGCCTTAGATCAAGGACGGTACACTTACCACCATGACAAAGTTCTCGCTGTTATTCGCGAGGTAATTAGTCTCTCAGTGGCTCGTGCCAACAAGGGTTTGACAGTATCCTCCAAACCCCCAATACAGTTTGTGCGGGATGACTCTAAAGGCAAAAAACATTTAACTACAAAACCTTTCTCAATAATTGAGAAAGCTTCAGATTGGATTCTGGAGGTTGTTTCGGTCTCTAAGCAGTATAAATTCCCTGAAAGTCTCGGATGCACAGCCCTCCGTCGAGATATAACTCTGTACTCTCTATCTCGGAAGGTGGCCCTTATTGTAGAATTAACTGTTCCATGGGAATCAAATATCCCAAGAGACCACGAGTACAAATTAAATACATAAATACCATGATCTTGCAAATGCCGTAACCCGGAACGGCTTCACTATTCACCTTCACGCGGTGGAAGTTGGCGCTCGTGGCCTGCCAGCTAAATCTCTATTTCACCTCTTTAAAGATCTTGACCTTTCCAAAAAAATAATCAACTCTTTCCTAGAAAAAATATCTAAAACGGCGATTTGCGCATCTCAAATTCTATGGCTTCGAAGGGGGAGTGAATGGGTGATAAGGTGAAAGCTCACATGTGGCAAGACAGCTGTCCTAAACCTACCACAGCCGGTCGTTATTCCGGAATCCACTGCTCACCCCCCAGAAGTGCAAAAAATAGTATTATGATGGCCCGACTCCGGTTGGTAAATTCCATGGCAGCTCCGTTTGTATTTATTGTTAAACCCCCTGATCATCAGGATGACGACAACGAAAGAGTTGTGACAGCCGGGGAGACGGTGGACGGCGTGAAAGAACGCATCGGATCGATGGCCTTGCAAGCCAGATCCGATTATATAAAGCAAAAAAGAAAAAAAAGATAATATGCCCCCAAGCGGCCTATCAGGGGGGGAGAATTCCCGCTACCCCAGTTGAAACCCCACACAACGACATTGCTAAAACGCCAAACAATATAAGCGATTAGTATGGCTAAACAAGCACATTGCTGGGCACGATGATAGCGACGCTGCAAGTCAGTGTCCTAAACCGTCGCAAGGAGTCACGGACAGAGTTGAACCTCACATGTCCCTTGACTCCACATCTGCCCGCAGTTTGTCACTCGACCGGTCTCCACTACCCGCGCAAATCATATCCTTCCCTCCTCTAAAATTCCCTTCACTTGCGAAAGAGGACTGGGAATTTCATAATAATAATTTAACTTCTATTCTTGCCCTTTCTGTGAACCGTTAATGCCCCTGCCAGCGTTCAGCTGTCGTCCTTCCAGGTGGCGGCCCATGAATACTTCTCGGGTGTTTACCCAAAATCTACCCATGTCGGCCCGGTTCACAGAGAAAACGCATTTAAGTAAGGCAAAGCTCCTTAGGCAAAAGCGGCTACTTCGTCGCCAGTTACGTGAAGCCAAGAAAGCCGGGGATAAAGCCCTCTGCCACAACTTCACGCGCGCGTACCGCTCTATACTAAAACTCATACAGAGCGTAGCAATGCAAAACGACAAGCGCAAGGCAGCATTTCTCAAATCCAAAAAGGAAACCCGGTTCGACAAAAACCGTTTTAACTACAGCAAAAAGGTTTTGTCTGCCGCCAAGGGCAAAATCCAAATCCCGGAAGAAATGGCCAAGGGATACTTTTCGACCACGTATGAGGGGACCCAATGCGGCTCCATAAATACAGCCCTCCGCCGGGCATTACACCTCCGGACCTGCCTACGGTAGCTTTTGCTTCTCAACCTCCATCTCTAGATGAGATTCTTAGGCCCGATTTCTATAAGAGACGGATACCGATCGGTAACGGTTTCCGTTGACTATTGATCATTCATAAAAGCGACAAATTCATTCATTACTTTCGTAGTATGACGTAAATTATACTTCGCAGGGGTAGTTCAAATAATTAAAAAAATCGGTTGTGTCATCCAAATACTCCCGGCAAGTAGCCAAGGACTGATTTCATTTGAATATTAACTTTATAAATAAAATCGATGACTGCCCTCTCTCGGCCCGCGGAAGAACCCGGTCGGGTTGCTAAAGCGGAGCGTTCCTTATTTCGGTTAAGCGTCAACAGACGGCGTCAATATTTGATTATTACCCCCCTCAACACTTTCCCGCAACCCCCCCCCCCGCAAAACGTACTCCCGCCCAGCAACCCCCCCCCCGAACCCCCTCCCCCGCAACCCTCTCCCGTCGCAACCCCCAACCCCCAACCGCAACCCGAACCCCCCCGCCCCCCCTGCCCCCCTACCTTCCTCCGCAAGCACCCCCCTCGCAATACTTTCTCTACCCCCCCCCCACCGCAACAACCTCGTGTACTCCTTTCACCCGCGCCCCGCTCCCACCTTTTCCCGCACCCGTACCCCCCATCCTCGCCCCCCCCCCCTCCCACCCCTGTTCACCCTTTCCCCACAACCCCCATCCCCCGCAACCCCTCCCCCCTTGCACACCCTCCAACCACCCCCCTATTTCCTTCCCCCCTGCAAAAACCCTCCCCTCCCTTCCTTCGCACCCCCCACCCCCATACACCCCACGGCACACCTACTTTCCCTCCCTTTTCACCCTTAAACCACCCCTGCCTGAACCCTCCCCCCTCCCTCAAGGCAGCCTGGTAACAGGATCCTGGTGAGGATCAGTACCGGTATCCTGGTGTCAGCCCAGTGCCAGCATCCTGGTGTTAATCTGGCGCCAGCATCCTGAAGCCGGCCTGGAGACAGTATCCTGGAGCCAAAGTAGTGCCAGCATCCTGGTGTAACACCAGTACCAGCATCCTGGTGATATCCTGGTGACAGCTTCGTTGGGATAGGATGGTGCCAGCATCCTGGTGTCAGCATGGTACCAGAATCCTGGAGGAAGCCTGGTGCCAGCATCCTCTAATGACAGCCAGGAAATTCTCCTACTAGCCTCCAATAAGCCGACCCCCCCCCCCACCCAGTAAACGCCCAAATTCGACCGATTACATTTTTTCACATTTTGTATGAAGGAAACCGACTGTTGTCGGTAAGTTGTTACCGATCGGTTTGATCCACCGGTATCGGTTACATATTGAAACGCAAAATACATTGAATTTTGAGCAAACCGATAGTTTTACGGAAACCGATACCGACAGGTATCCGTCGCTTTTAGAAAACGGCCCTTAATCAAGTAAAGAGGAAGCCGTCGGGCTCTACTCCGGGTCCCGATGGTATTCCCTATTTAGTATACAAAAAGTGCCCCTGTTTTCTGCAATATTTAGGATCCATCTTCCGAAATATATGGAATAGCGGTGCAGTCCCACAGAATTTTGGCCGAGCGACAGTCATCTTAATTCCGAAGGTCCCAGTTTGCACCGGACCAAAGGACGCTCGGCCTATTGCTCTGACAGACACTGTGGTCAAAATCTTTTTTAGCATAGTCCACACGAGGATGAGCGAATTCATGCACCGGAATGAGTACCTTGGAGTATCAGTTCAAAAAGGCTTCATGCGTGGCGTCTCGGATTGCCTCGAGCACAATTCTCTCCTGGCTGCTGCCATCAAGGATGCGAGACAGCACGAATGCCAAATCAATGTATGCTGGCTCGACCCAGAGAATGCCTTTGGGTCAGTCCGACACAGTCTCTTCCACTTTGCACTCCGCTGGTACAACTTCCCACCTGTCGCGCGTGACATTGTAGCCTCCTACTATAACTGTCTGACGTTCCATGTCAAAACGCAAGAATGACTACCCGCTCTATACCATATTCAATTGGACTATTTCAGGGCTGTTGCCTCTCCCCGACGATTTTTAATATAGTTTTTAATATACTGCTGGAAAGCCTGACCCAGTTTGACAGGAAGTGTGGCTACCGTTTTAAAACAGACGGCCAATACACCTCGGCGTGCTTCGCTTTTGCCCGACCTAACTTCTACTCAGAAGCCCCAAGCAGCTTTCCCTGCTATTACAGAAAGTGGAGCTTTTCTGCGACTGGTCAGGCTGTATAAAAGTGAAGCCCTCCAAATGTTTTTGCCTTGGACTCGCCCGCATACACAAAATTTACATCCTATGACCCCAAATTGGTCTATAAGGGCTCTAATATCTCCCTTATAGACCCAAACAATCATTTCAAATTCCTCGGCAAAAAATCACCTATCAGGGAAAAGACGTCTCTGGCGATCATGTTATAGAGCATTTCAAAAGTTGCCTGGCAAAAATAGATTCCTTGCTAATTTCTGGCCCTCGTAAGGCCTGGATCTATGACAATTATCTAACGTCACATTTGTCATGGCCCTTTCTTATTTACGATTTTACCAAGACCTAACTGTCCCGTCTTTTTGGGAGCTAACGGGCCCATGATGGGTTGGCCACGAAGACCCATGTGTTCAGGGTCGGTCACACTCACGGGTCAACACCCATCCGACGGCCTCCACGCACGGGGTGCGAACCTGGGTAGGACTCTGGCCCTGGTCAGTTTCCCCTGGGAATTAAACCTCTGGCGCTCCTGGCCGGTCTGCGCACCGTGCGGCGCAAGCCAATCGATTGTGCACTCCGACTAACAGTCGGGGGAGTCTGGAAGCTGTATTGTTCCCTATAGAGCGGAGGTGGTTGCGTACCTTACGGCGACTGCTCTTGAAATGACCATTGGCCATCCGATCCCGGGTTAGAGGTGGGCAAAGGACGCCATGGTCCGCAATAGATTCGGTATTCACCGTTTCAACGCTTCGTAAGGGAGAGGACCGCGCAAGCGACCTTGAACTCGGAACCAATCGAGAGACCGGAGAAATCTGGTCACAATTGGTAGTTAGGGCGCAAGTGCCGCCCGCCAGGTAACATACCTGGCTATCTCGCGGTAAGGCGTTGGTCTCTAACGGGGTTGTGGCGTAGCTAGACGTCGGATTGTTTTGTCCAAAGTCTTCTACGCTCACTCCAGGGAGATAGAACGACTAATCGTTAAAACTCCCTGTGGTAACGGGCTCGCCCGTTGTAGTCGGCACCTCAAGATGTCCCGTCTAGATGCGCTGGTGACAGCTGGTTTAAAATCCTGGCTGTCCTTAGCCAAACCAGCTGACCCCTCGACTCTTTTTAGGTCCAATCAAAATTTTGGGCTAGCGCTAAAAGTGCCCTCTCTGCTCTACGCGAACTCCAGAATAACCAAAAATTCGATTCTGTGCAAATCCAAAGATCCGGCAATACAAAGCACGTAATAAGTGGCCGTAGTGATTCAAATGATCTACAAGCCCGCGTACACTTCCACAAAAAGTTCCTTACTGGAATCAGCCAGAATGGCACTGGTCTGGGGTATGTCAGTACAACCATGAGTGATGTGAACTTGAAGTCTCTCTTGCGTGGAGATTACGACAGCAACAATATGGCTCGTGCTATTGGCCTACAATGCCAGAATGATTGGACAACAATTGGGGACTTTTGCATTCCGCCTCCAATGCACTGGAAGGTAATGCTCTATGACTGGACGCCAGAGATGCTGAAATTTTATTTGAATGCCTTTCAGCATACACTTCCAGACCCCAGTAACCTCGATCGTTGGAGCTATGCCGAGGATAGTTCTTGTCCCCTTTGTAGCAATAACCCTTGCACAGCTAGACATATTCTAGCTGGCTGCAAGGTGGCCTTAAATCAAGGACAGTACACTTACCGCCATGACAAAGTTCTCGCTGTTATTCGCAAGGTAATTAGTCTCTCAGTGGCTCGTGCCAACAAGGGTTTGACAGTATCCTCCAAACCCCCAATACAGTTTGTGCGGGATGGCTCTAAAGGCAAAAAACATTTAACTACAAAACCTTTCTTAATAATTAAGAAAGCTTCAGATTGGATTTTGGAGGTTGTTTCGGTCTCTAAGCAGTATAAATTCCCTGAAAGTCTCGGATGCACAGCCCTCCATCCAGATATAACTCTTACTCTCTATCTCGGAAGGTGGCTCTTATTGTAGAATAAACTGTTCCATGGGAATCAAATATCCCAAGAGACCACGAGTACAAATTAAATAAATACCCTGATCTTGCAAATGCCGTAACCCGGAACGACTTCGTTGTTCACCTTCACGCGGTGGAAGTTGGCGCTCGTGGCCTGCCAGCTAAATGTCTATTTCACCTCTTTAAAGATCTTGGCCTTTTCAGAAAAATAATCAACTCTTTCCTAGAAAAATTATCTAAAACCGCAATTTGCGCATCTCAAATTCTATGCCTTCGAAGGGGGAGTGAATGGGTGGTAAGATGGACGCTCACATATGGCAAGACAGCTGTCCTAAGCCTACCACAGCCGGTCGTTAGTCCGGAATCCACTGCTCACTCCCCAGAAGTGTAAAAAATAGTATAATGATGGGCCCGACTCCGGTCGGTGAATTCCATGGCAGCTCCGTTTGTATTTATTTATATTTATCATCGAATTCTAACAATATTGCACTATATTTCGACGATTACCAAAAATTCTAGCTTCGTGTTCTCAATGAAATTTGTGACAAACACTTTAGATAGTCAAAAAACGTGAAAAAATGCACATATGCTATAAGTTGTCCCTATGAGAAAAACGCTTTATTAAACTCCTCACATTCATATTTCAGTTTACGATGTATTGTTTTGAAATGTCTATTCAAATTTGCAGCAACTGAAAAAAAGAACTGTCACATTCTCCAATTTATATTTTTTAATTTGTGATTAAATCCATTAATGTGATCAATCAAGTCGCGTCTATTACTAAAATAACGGTCACATTTCCCACAAAGAAACTTTCCGAAACATCTTTTCCTTATGATTTGTACATTTATTGCAAAGCAACACGATCTCATAGTTATACTTAAATACTGACATCGGCCTACTTGTATCCAAAACGCCATCACAAACAATGCAAGTCGAATCGACAAACCTCTTTATCAATACTTTACAGTCTTTCAAAGCGATATCACTTACGTCGTCTTTTCTATTGTTTGATTTAACAGGATCGCTTCGTTCTGGTTTGATGAAATGAATGGGTTCCTCTTCAAATTCAAGAATATTCTCTTCGATATCCGATAAATTTGGCCATTTATCTTCGAGATCCATTGCACTTTCTTTCTTCACTTGAATATCTTTAATGGTTACATTGTTTTCTTGGTGATTCATGGTGTTACATAAATTCGTCTTCGAATGCCCTTTAATTCACTGATAATTGCAAAATACGCCGCAAAAACGCATTTACTGTTTACGAACATTCTTTTTGAAAGGTATCCACAGACGATAATCTTTAGTACATCGGTCGACGTCTCATACTTTATTTTTTAATATGGCAAGTTTTTAAAATGATAGATGACAGCTTCTTGTTTGACATCTCGCTTTTTTTTATTTTATTTACCCGTACGTAAGGCAATGCGTACGCAGGCTTCTCTCCATACCCGATTAACGTTATAAAAACCAATGTAATTTTTAAAATCATTTAATTTGAAATATTTGAGCCTCCACAAATGTTCAATAGCCATTTTCCGAGGCATAATGCGTTGACGAGGCCACCACGTCGTCCAGACCTTCTGTTAAACTTTTTTCTTAAAAATTTCCACATCATTCATGTTTGTGAGATCTTCAAAAAAAAGGAACAATGGATTCGTCACTGTCTAATCTTCTACCAGCACACTGACCTAAAACTCAAAATTAGTAATTATTAAAAATTCACTATATTCTAAGATTTTTTGATGATAATTTTAATACTTACAGTTTTGAGCAGGTAACGCCCCCCTTTTTATTGTTGCTGTTGCATAATATGCAAACGTTTGTTGAAGTTTATAAAAAGTCTCTCCTCTAACTTCTTACATAACAAATCTAATTATTTAATTCATGGTGTTACATAAATTCGTCTTCGAATGCCCTTTAATTCACTGATAATTGCAAAATACGCCGCAAAAGCGCATTTACTGTTTACGAACATTCTTTTTGAAAGGTATCCACAGACGATAATCTTTAGTACATCGGCCGACGTCTCATACTTTATTTTTTAATATGGCAAGTTTTTAAATAGATAGATGACAGCTTCTTGTTTGACATCTCGCTTTTTTTTATTTTATTTACCCGTACGTAAGGCAATGCGTACGCAGGCTTCTCTCCATACCCGATTAACGTTATAAAAACCAATGTAATTTTTAAAATAATTTAATTTGAAATATTTGAGCCTCCACAAATGTTCAATAGCCATTTTCCGAGGCATAATGCGTTGACGAGGCCACCACGTCGTCCAGACCTTCTGTTAAACTTTTTTCTTAAAAATTTCCACATCATTCATGTTGGTGAGATCTTCAAAAAAAGGAACAATGGATTCGTCACTGTCTAATCTTCTACCAGCACACTGACCTAAAACTCAAAATTAGTAATTATTAAAAATTCACTATATTCTAAGATTTTTTGATGATAATTTTAATACTTACAGTTTTGAGCAGGTAACGCCCCCCTTTTTATTGTTGCTGTTGCATAATATGCAAACGTTTGTTGAAGTTTATAAAAAGTCTCTCCTCTAACTTCTTACATAACAAATCTAATTATTGTTAACAAAGTCATGATATTGCATTTATCCGAAAAAAAACAGCTACCCTAAAAAATAAGAAACCACGTTCATTATCACAATAAACTAGTGGCATTATAATGTTTATGAACATTCCATGTACTAATTCCAATCCATTCCATTCCACTGAACTCTATGTAATTCTGGTAATATGATGAATCGATGACAGATATAGACGTACAATAAGAGTGTAGGTAGGTGTAATGATGAAATCTGTAAAAATAAGTATATTATTAATTCTGAAAGACGGAAGGAAGTTATAAAAGTATTAAGTCAGCAGTTAAGACTTATTTTTCGCTAAGCGGCTAGTCGCAGGTGTATTTATATACGAGTCGCGACCGCGTCAATGGGTATGGTATATATGAATTATTTTAATAAATAGGAATCGCACTTATTTCTTATCTGAATAAATAGGACTAGACGCTTAGTGAAAAATACATCGTAAGATGCTGAGCTTTCATAACATTAGATGGTATAGTGGGTTCGTTCAAATGTGTAACATTAAACTCCCGATGTCGAAAGTTGTTTAAATACAGATAATTTGGAAATAAAAAGTAACTGAGCGACAATCGGACAAATCGTGCACGCCACCTCATCCACGATATGTTACTGTACGCACTGCTGGCCGTTCATTAAAGCATTTCAAATTATATTTAATAGGTACTCGAGTTGACTTAACAGCATAGACGATTGCAGAGAATCCTACTGAAATTTTGACAACAGCCTAAAATGGGATGCAGTGAAACCGCAACTTCTTTTCTGAAATTAACCGTTTTTCGATATTTATTTCGCACATATATAATTTGGAAAGCTGTTCCGATCTCAAGCGTCGAGTTTGGTCACTATTAAAACACTGAAAGCGTTTGAAACATCGGTTGCGAAGCATTAATCTATCTATGCGGCGTAACTTGTCTGCTAACACAGTCAACACAAGTTTTATATATTTTAACAAATAAAAACTATAACTGTTGAATATGAGAAGATAAAAGCTCAAAATAACGGTAAGCTAAAAATAAACAACAAAAACAAACGGCGGCGATGCGTCGCACTTTGAAACATTTTGACAGCTGCGAAATTAGAGACCGACCAAAATTACTTTAACTTTATCGGTATCAAAACAGAGATATTTAGATTTCTGCCGATGTAACTTTATGGGCAATGAAACCAATTTCATTTTGACATTTAATTTGCTTTCAGCGCTGCTATGTTATATAAAATACCAAAATTGAAGTTACATGTGTTCTTGAGATCAAATGATATTTCTTGTATGAATTTTAAAAAATAAGGGTTAAAAATTAGGTCAATACCAATCAAATATTGTACTAATAACAGAATCTAGTCAAATTACCAGGGAAAATTTTAATGATGATTTCAGGGAAGGACCCAAGTGACATTGAAGTGCTAAATAAAAATATCGTTATAACTATCGTTATTTAGTGCTTCGCTGGCGAAGCACTAAAATGACTAATGAATCAATATATTCCAAAGTTTTAAATTAAATATAATAATAAATATGTAAGCACCTAATTTTGTGAGCAGAGAAATGTCTTGTTAATGCATATTTATACATGTGACATTATAAACAGAAACCAACTAGTGACATCAAAAATAGAAAAATTAACCAATTTTACTTGTATAAAACAAAATATCAGTTTTACAAGTCATATTTTAAATCTCTAAAATATAAGCATTACCGTACTACAAGCGTTATATCATATATTTCACAACTTTGTAACCATGTGCACAAAACGTGCGCAAATGTAACCATAATTAACAAAACAATAGACAAAGGATGCTTTTACAATTACTAAAGTTAGTAGCTATATTTAAGTATAGCATAATATAAGAGGAGAACGTTGTGTTCAATAAATTACTGGATATTTTTTTATAAAATCAAATACCTAGAAAACGATAGCAAGATATTTTAATTGATATTGTTTTTGTTCAGTACATGATTTTTGCAAGACGCCCAGTGAGAAGGCATACACTTAAATACATTTTTAATAAATATATAGTCGAAGTAATAAAACTAACAGTTCACGCACCAATTTCGAACAGATAAGATAGTAGAACACATACCGGTCTCACCACCATTCGTGAAATCGAACAGATTCCGGGTCGCAATGCATCGAGCATCCCAGTGGTGCCTCTTTTTTTTGTAATCGTCAACTGCTCTAGGCGTTTTTCGCCATCCCTCTTGGCCGCAGCTGCTCCAGTTGCCATACATCACTCCTCCCACACAACATCGTGTTTATATCTCTTGTATCGCTCGAATTATCGATTATGTTTACGTAATTACTGATCTAGGCGTTCGATTAACTAGCAAAAATAGCCTAAGATTGTTTTACGGTATTTCAAAAAGTTTGAAGTATTTTCATTTAGAAACTTACAAGATATAAGGGCAAGTTTAATTAACCTGCATCCTTGAAGGGGGTGAATAAGTACGAGCAAATAAGCAACTTTTGATTTTAAAAAATATGAGACAATAAAAAACATTTTTTTGTAAAATTAAAAAAAAAAAATTTTTTTTTAAAAAATGATATAATAAAAAGCACTGAGCATGATGCGCTATCTAGAGCTCGAGAAATATCACTAATATTGTTTATTAATGATATTTTGCCTACTGATAGATGGCGCAGCGCGCTCAAACGCTAGTCAAACTTTTATTTAACAGTCAAGTTCTTCAAATTTTCAAATAAGGAAAACTAAATTATTTCTTTTAAATATTTTTTTAGATTTCTGAGATTTCTGAGGACGTTATTAAATAGGTGCACAGATGACTTATATTACTTATTATTGTTATTATTATCTTATTAGCCTCATAGCTGTATTCATATATCTCCCATATATATATATATATATATATATATATATATATATATATATATATATATATATATATATATATATATATATATATATATATATATATATATATATATATATATATATATATATATATATATATATATATATATATATATATATATATTACATCTCATTTAATTTAATAAATATTTTTTGTTTAATATATATATACCTATATACTATAATAGTTCTACAATATACACTTGCAGGATTTCCCAAGATTAAATAAATTTCTATACACCCGGCAGATGAACGCAGTACTAAATATCACCTCAATACAGGCTCTGCCTAGTGAGGTGATAAAATCCCGCCGAAGCCGCACCTTTAGTAAATTTCCAGGGTACACATTTTGTATGTACGACTAAATCATGTAAAATATACTATAGAAAATTTAATCATGTAATACTAGGGATAAATAAAATCAATAAATAAATAAAATTAATAAATACTCTACCCACGAAATATAGCTTAATTCATGTTCAATGTGATTGCCGCTACCACTACCTTCTTCTCCTAAACGAATTACTGCTTTATCAACATATTCATATATAATTCTACCACGCGCATAATATTATTTTTCGTCTTTTATTACATGCGGACGAAAAAACCCATTGATCAGACGTTATGCTATTGAATGCTGCTTTTGTCTCTGAAATCCCTTATGTTTTGGGAATCCCTTATGCTGCGTGAAATCCCTTGTGCTTTGGGAAACTATATTTATATTTTGTCTATTGACTATTAACTTGTCGACTTTGTTACTTGTCGCTGGTTCTAGCTACTTTTGTAGACCACAGCAACATAAAAATTGCAACTGAAAACTTTATTTTTAGCGACCTTTCTACCGAGTTTTCGAGAATCTTCGAAGACGATTAAATTGCTTCCCCTTCAAACGGATATATTACGTTAGCGTCGTAATCGAATTCTGAAAGCTACCATCAGAATAATAGCTACTTTGTCAAATCAATTGAACGTGGTCAAGTATTAAATATAATGAATGAATATAAAATAAATAAATAAACTAAAAAATAACTAGTAAAATAAATATGCACAACAATGGCTGCCACCTAATAGATGTGGTAAGACAAATCAACATTATAGACGATAAAGCAATGTTATTAGCTCGCGAAGCAGGATCCAGCAAAAAAAAAAAACGATTTCTTGCAACAATACATTTTGAAAAAACATTCAATACATTTTGAAAATAACAAAACAAATTAAGGGGATATCATAAATGTTGAGCGGAAATTAGAAAATATATCCCACAATAGTTTGTCTATTTGTTCATTTAGATACACTTTATTTTCCTAGTGTTGCTTAGATTTCTTTTTTCCTTTATGAGTTTAGGTAGGTTTGTACGTAAAATATTGCAATAAAAAGGATTTATAAAATTATGTGTATTATTATTATAATTTAACACTAACCACTTTTAGCGAATTTTCTTATACGTAAACTGTCGTACCTACTACTTTTGTGCGGCAGGCTAGCAACATCTCCAGAGAAAGTCGTGGATTTTTAATGTCAAATCAAAATTTATGAGGATTTTGTCATAAATCTACCCTTTTCGCTTGTGAAAAGATTGGCTTCCAAAAACATAACTATTAACGCGAAATATCCCGCGGATTTTAATATTTTGTACATTTTTAAATACATATATCAAAAGCATGGGCCAAAATATAAAATGCTATTGACCGGTTTTTTCTCAAGTAAAATTTATTACCTAGGTTATTTATTATGTAACCAATTGTATTTTTCGTTTTCGTTCCGGTAATTTGTTTTTAATAAGTACCTAATGATACTAATGCTAACATTATTTACTAACCAAAACATTATAAAAGAATTATGTTGACCTAAATAAAAACGCTATTAAAATGTCGGTTTTTGTACCTTTGATCGACCTCTATTGGGAATGAATCCCTCCATAGAACATAGAGCGACCAAAAACAAAAATGAAGAGCGATTTCTATTGGTTGATTTTTTTGTTTGAAGATTAACGGATATGAATGTGTCTATTTCGAGCAGGGTTGTATTTCACAATTTTAAGTTACCGTATTCTGGGTATCTGAATTGCCGTGTTTTGGAATAATAACGACAAAATTACTGTGTACAACAATATTTACTTTAAATTAACATCTATGATTAAACATGATCGTGATTGCCGTGTTTTAGAGTAATAACTACAAAATTGCCTTGTACATAATTATTTACTTGAAATTAACACGCAAAACATTATTATTCACAGTCATAATACAAATTTCTTATCGTAACGTCTAATGATGTGCGTTATAACGATTTATCTACTATCGATATAATTATGAGGAAAAATAAGTACATATTGGTTTGCCGTATTTTTCAACAACACGACAATTATTAATACACTGCAGTGTACCGTGTTTTATTGCTAAATAGGCCCAACTGGGCCGTAAACCATGGCAAGTGGCGTGATAATCGCACCACTGGTTTAGGGCTACCAATTTTATTGGATTGGGTATTATTGTGAGCCAGTAGGTTGATTTACATTACTGCATCTTTTTAGAATCGTAATAATTTTGTCAATATCAGATGTTTCTATATTTATTTATTGCAAATAGTATTCAGAAGCTATACAGACGAACCTAATTAGACCTTGAATATTAAATCTAGAGCGTGCAAGCACATAATACCTGAGTTAAATCACTAAATAGCATGACATAGCCGACACAAAATAGCATGAAAAAATAAAATTAAGTACCTACCTACAGTTTGGCAAAAAGAGTATAAAATAATTCGAAGTGAGGGAAAAATAATTTGACGTGGCAACACCAAACCTTATGTCCGATGACTTTTATTCTGTTGGTTATGTTCATGAAATTGCCTTCATTTTGATATTTATTCTCTTTATTTAAGTTCGTTTATATTGTGAAGTTACATTTGCGTTTACATTTTGAGGTTCTAGGTACATTTGAGGTTACGTTTTGTCTGACATTTCGTATATTTTAACCACAAATTGTCGGTCCTGTCGCAATCGTAGTCAAGAATAAATAATTATTTAACGGAGGCACGACTAACGTTTTTTCTTTTTCATTCAAGCTCACAATCATTCAAACGTCGATGTTACGTCATAGAATTATTAATTAATTTGGTAAATTTTCAAAAAAAAATGGACGTGAATATTACAAAAGCTATAGAAGGACGTCGAAGAAAGTGGCAAAAAAGTGGAAACATAAGACACACAAACAAACTGATTCAAATGTCAACATTTTCGTAGAAAACTAACAGACAATAGGGTGACCATTGGCTAGCCTAGTTTGAAATCTGAATACAGATTACTTTATTACCTCTTCTTGACGCAGCAATTTTGTCGACATTTTATATTACCTGAAACGCAATAAATAATGACAACTGTCAATGTATAACTTTTCCGGCACCAGGGAAAGAATTTTTAATGCGCTAAAAGAAATCGATATGAAGACGAAAATATCCATTTTGACAACCCCTGAGACGATTAGTAGCATTTCCATAAAGGCTGTCTATGAGTCTGTGTGAATTCTTTCACGATAGCGCCTAAACGCTTTATCCGATTAACCCTTAATCACTCGCACAAAGAACCTTACATAACTGCTCGCATGGGGTCACAGATGACCACAAATAGTATGAGTAGTTTTTAATATATATTGAAATATATAAGTAAATGAAACTTTTTAATTATAAAAATGCTTTATTTATTCTTAAATATCTATAGGTAATAACATGAACTTCTTACTAATTATACAAAAACAAGTTAAATTAAAATAATAGTCAATAATTAACAATTTGTAATTAGGTATACTGAGATCATAGTTAATACTAGTATTTTTGAGGAACTCTCCGAATCACTCTTGTTACACTGTTGATAGTATATTTCAGAGTGATCATTGCACACAAATCTTGTACATTTCTTGCATTTTGTTGGTACTTTACGATCGCATTTCCGCGGGCAGCTATTGCAACGTCCCCGTTTTGCAGTGGATGGTGGGACGCGATTTTCCAACTCATGCGCTTCTATCAGACGTTTTTTTACTTCCATAGGAGCTCTGACTTCAAGTCGTCGTTTCTCTCCTATCCATGACTAACTCTGAAAAAAAAAGACAAACTTGTAGTAAAACTGAATTTTTGAATAATTTTATTGTATAAAGCTGTAAAAAACACATTTATAACAAACATTCATAATACACAAAATAAATACATAAAAGAAAAAACTTACCTCTTCAAAAAAGTAACATAATTACTCGCACGGGGTCACCGCTCAAGAGCGCAGCGACGCGTCCTTCCACTCCCGTGACTTGGTCGCTACTAAAATACAAACTAAGACGCGCGTTATGAAGCTAGCGGGGGCGCGGGGGGAATCGGGCCGCTCCAAGTGCTTCATTTTTTAATCCGAAAATGCTTTGACCCCATGCGTGTAATTAAGTTAGGCATGCAGGCATTATTCGGTTATGAAAAGAGTTGAAAAGATTTCAGTTAAAATCGTACACCGCTAGTCATACTTCAATCTCGAAATATTGCTGTTAAAGACATACAATTCGGTACAGCCTTGTTAGGTTGGATTATCTCATATACAGGCGACGCAATTCTTTTTTAATTACCGCTGAATTTAAGAAAACACTACATATTTTTTAGGAAAATATATTAATACCAAGGAAACATACCAAAATTTTAAAATGTGCTTCTTTTGCTATCATAGTCACTTGACACTAGGAGTTCCACAGGGAAGTATATTGGGACAAATCTTATTTATTTTATTTGTAAATGTTTTGCTATCTGTAGTAACTGACTCCAATAAAACATTGCAAGCGGATGATACCAGCATAAGCTTCGCAGATGCGAAAATACAGAATGTACTGAAAACATTAAACTGTGAATTGCCTCTGTTAAATACTTGGTTCCAGAAAAATAACCTGTCTTTGAATACGTCCAAGACGGTATCTATCTTCTTTATCTAGTCGGAAAACTACTTTACAATGTCATCAACAAAAATATATATACTATCGGTACAAATACAGAAGCCAATCAAAAAATCCACAAATTTCTGGGTTCCACAATTTTAGACGAAAACCTAACATGGAATGGAATACCCACTGAGAGGAATTAAGAGATAGACTTTTCAGCGCCTCTTTCTTACCAAGGTAAATACGGAAATTGATCAGCGTTAAACATACCGAAATAATATACTTTGCCTATTTCGAGTCAATTCTTCGTTACGGGATTCCCCTCTGGTCTCAGTGTCTGCAGTTTTAAGGCAGCATATTTTCTCTCTCCAAAAATGAGCCATACGAATTTTGCTTATTATTGATTGTACTGAATCATGGCATGGTCATTTTAGACCTCTTGGTATACTTACTTTACCATCACTATATTTTGTCTTTGAATGTATAAACTTGATGGGTCCCATCAAACTTGCAGAAGGCAAATTTGCAGACGGCAATCTTGCAGACGGCATTCTTGCAGACGGCAGTTTTGCAGAAGGCAATCTTGCAGAAGGCAGTTTTGCAAATGTCAAAATGACCTAACCTAACCTAACAGAAAAACTTAAAACATTTTTTTTAATGTTTAGTTTGATGTATAAAAGTCATCCACTACAAGGATGCCGGTAATTAATGTCACTTCGATTTTAGGGAAAGAAAAACCTAACCTAACCTAACCTAACAGAAAAACTTAAAAACTGTACTGAAGGTTGCCGCCTGCAAGGTTGCTTCCTGCAAGGTTGCCTCCTGCAAATCTGCCCTCAACAAATTTGGACCTGTAAAAAGTGACATTTGTGCAAAATTGCCGCATGCAAAACTGGCGCCCCCCAACTTGATTTTAAAAAATATAGGAAATTTGAAGACTAAAAAGGAAATTCACTCTCATTTTACCAGAGGTAGGCATAATAGAATATTATCCTGTCCATCTTTGGAATTATTTAAAAGGGATCCCAACTACGTTAAAATTGTACATTATAATAAACTACCGGAAAATATTAAAATTTTATGTAGAAACGGGAAATACCCCAGTTTATAAAATCGAAGACTATCGCGGTTGTTTGATATTATAAATAGGATAGAGGCGAATTTACCGCGTGAAATTTCTACCACCCGACGTTTCGGTGACGTTGCAGCCGCCGTTGTCCAGGGTAGACTGAATGAGCTGACAAGAGCACAGGGCTCGGAGCGCGCGAATTTTCGAAATTCGCGCGCTCCGAGCCCGGCCCCCTACCACCGTTATAAGCTAGGCAGTGGCGGCAGCGGTATGCAGCCGACCCGCGGAACAACGGATTGACGGCTCTTTCAGTCTACCCTGGACAACGGCGGCTGCAACGTCACCGAAATGTCGGGTGGTACAAATTTCACGTGGTAAATTCGTTTCTATCCTATTTCTAACCTCAGTTTAGGTCTAAATTAAAAGGCTACCTACCTTATTAAGAGAGAATTGTATGATAATAACGAATTTTAATTAGGTTATCTATAATTTTAGACTTTTCTTATTGTCTTAAGACCCGTGTCTGCCTGGCGGCGAAAAGGTTAAAAAAACGGTTGTTTCATGCCAGAACTTTCTCGGCAAGTAGCCAAATACTGATTACATCTGAATATTATATTTCATACATTAAATCGATTCGTGAACTTTATCAGCAGGCAGACGGACCCGTTTTGGGTTCTGTTACACAACCGCGGCGATACTGGCCATAAGGTGTATTTTTTAGCTAGCCTCAGGCGGCTCCGCGTTATTATTTGATTAAAATGTATGGTGGAATTTAGATATTATTTACAGCTTATACAGGATGACTGTTAATTAACCGGCATCGTTGAAGAGGGTGAATCAGTTTGATTAAGTAAGCCACTTTTGATTAAAATTTGTAGAAAAAACAACAACTTTTTTCTTTTTGTCATTTTGTTTTTTTTGTAGCATAAAGGAAGGTGATCACGTTGCGCCATCTAGCGGTAGGTAAAATATCCTTTTTTTATTAAGGATATTTTACTTACTGTTAAATAGCGCATCGCGCTCAGACCTCTTATTTACCAGTCAAATTCTGCAAGTTTCCAAATTGAAAAAAAAGCAAAAAGAAGTTTTTTTTCCCAATATTGTTATTAACAAATTTCTTACCTGCTCGCACTGATTCACCACCTTGAAAGATGCCGGTTAAATAGAATTCAACCTGTATAATATGAGATATTCCAATTAAAATTTTACAATGTAATTTCGACCAAACATTTCGCACCTGTGAACACAAGTCTCTAAGTGCAATATTTAGAGACTAAAATATGACTAAGCGCCCACTAGGGGACCGATTTCAACCGCAACGTTTTGAACTCTTGCTATGACCAAATTATGCCTGTATGCCAAATTTCAGCTCAATCGGATTAAGCGTTTGGGCGCTGTCGAGGAAGAATACACAGAACACATCCTCTTGGAGGTGTCAACTACAATGGGCGAACCCGTCGCCTCACGAAGTTTTAAGGATATTTGATAGTTCTGTCTCCCGTGAGGTGAGTGTAGAAGACTTGGGACGAAAACAGTCCACTGACTAGTTACGCCAATCGACCCTAAGAAGACGACGCCTTACCGCGAAACACCGGCAATGTGCAACCGGCGCGACGGCAGGCAGAACTCGCGCCCTTACTTCCAGTTTCGGCCAGATTTCTCCGACCTTCCGATTCGTTACGGGTTACGCCCCGCGCAAGCGGCGCGGTCCTCTCCCTTACAAAGCGGCGATTCGGTGTCTACCGAATCTATCGCGGACCACGACATCCTTTTGCCCGGTTGTTCATCCGATATTGGGTACCTAGCCGATTTGTCGATTGGTTGACACCGCATGGTCGATTGGTTGCTAGCGCATGAAGGATGGTTACCAGGGTAACATCCTCGCAGGAACATAGTCCTGCCCGGATTCGCACTTCTGCGTGGAGGCTACCGGATGAGTGCCGATCTGTGAGTTGGGCCGACCCTAACACATGGGTCATAATGGCGCAACTGCACCGGGCCCATTAGCTCCCAGAAATAGCACACAGACAGATCTACACGCAGACACACAGACACACGCAGACACACGCGTTCACAATATTTTCCCTTCTTGTCGGTTGGTGGGTCGGGAAAGTGGTTGGAATACATCATGTTACAAGTCACATTAATAATATTTTAATTCCGTCATACATTGTAATCAAACATTACGACCGTCTGTTGGCGCCTAGCCTAGAATCGAACTGTGCCGAGCGACCCAGGCGGCGGTCCCCCCCCCCCCCCACTTCCCTCGCGCGCCGCCATCGCTGCCCAGTAGAGTTTATCCGCCGCCAAGGGAGGGTGCTCATTGGTTTTATTTATGAAATAAATATTCATATGGATCAGTCCTTGGCTACTTGCTGGTAAAGTCTTGTGGTGCCACCACCTATGTTTAACAAGTTTTTTTTACCTTACAATGTGTGTCAGTATGTTTGTTAAGGTCAAATCTTGCAAACAGAATGAGAACCACTTCCTCTCATCCTATGAAGTTGAAAACATGTGAGTTCAGTTCCGGTGACAGTACATTTTTATAGTAAGGAAGACCTGATTTTCCGCGCAGGATTGGCTTTCGATGAGGGGACAACAGCACAAACACAAAATTTTGTATACGCATTCTATTGTGATAACCTCTTATTAGTTTCACCATGATATGGCTGCTGCGCCCAGGGATGGCTCCCGACGGGAACAGCCAGTCCCAACTAAGGGGACTCGTCAAAGGTCAACAGCACAGACACAAAATTTTGTATACGCATTTAATTATGATAGCCCTTTCTAAGTTTCACCATGACATGTCTGCTACGCCTAGGGTTGGCTCCCGACGAGACGACTGCTCAATGGTCAGCAGCACAGACACGAAATTTTGTATACGCATTGAATTATGATAGCCCTTTATAAGTTTCACCCGGAGATGACTTCTAATCAGAGGACTCCTCAACGGTCAACAGCAAAAACACGAAATTCTGCATAGCATTCAATTATGATAGCCCATTCTAAGTTCCACTATGATATAGTTGCTGCACCCAGGGTTAGCTCGTGACAGAGCATTTTAATACAAGCTCGTTTTTAAAAATGTGTTTTTACTGTTAATTTTTTTTAACTGAATGAGGAGTATATTTCATTATAGGCAGAACAGAGTATTCTGACCGCACAAGTCAATCCGAAACACTATAAATTTCTTGGTAATATTGGTCGATTTCGGTTATGTTGACATATCACCCCATCTCTAACCGTTGGAGACTGAACTTACATTATGAACAGCATTCACTATTCACCAGAGTATTACTAACACCAGCACCCAGCCGTGAGGGAAAATTTTATTGTGTTTCCGGGTGCGTGTATCTGCACGCAAAATAATTGAAAGTCAAATTACAATATTGAGATTCAATTTACTATTCAACAACAAAAATACTTAGATAAATACAATATATGTATATATATTTATATATATATATATATATATATATATATATATATATATATATATATATATATATATATATATATATATATATATATATATATATATATATATATATATATATATATATATATATATATATATATATATATATATATATATATATATATATATATATATATATATATATATATATATATATATATATATATATATATATATATATATATATATATATATATATATATATATATATATATATATATATATATATATATATATATATATATATATATATATATATATATATATATATATATATATATATATATATATATATATATATATATATATATATATATATATATATATATATATATATATATACATACTCAAGGTCAGATAGAGCCTCTGCATCCCGCATTAACCAAATTCCGAGAGCCGTCGAACCGTGAACCACCTTCTCTACCGTTAAATCACCCAGTAGAAGTGTTTATTAATACCTTTCTCACTAAAGCGTTAGATCCGGCTTTCCTCAAATCGCTGAATCCCCCATCTAATCTCCCGTACAGGGAAAGAGTAGCCCTCGGATCGCTCCGTCGCAATAAGGACATCATTATACTTCCGGCCGATAAGGGTTCCTCCATAGTAGTCCAAAATAGAAGTGACTACATAGCCGAAGGGTTGCGACAACTCAATAACCCAGAATGCTACACAAAGTTGCCAAATGACCCCAACGCAGAATATTTACGTGAGATAAAGTTGTTAATCTCCACCAACGGCCCCGCAGAAAATTTAAATAGCAAAGAGATGGAGCTACTAACCCCCAATAATTACAGGACACCAACCCTCTACTTACTGCCCAAAATCCACAAAGAAGGCAACCCGGGCAGACCAATTGTGTCATCTTTTAATTCGCCTACTGAACGCATTTCAGCCTTTCTTGACTCGTTTTTGCAACCATTTGTATCAGAGCTCCCTTCGCATGTTCGTGACACATATCATTTCCTTGATATTATCAAAGACATCGACTTGCAATCTCAGCCTAACATACTACTGGCTACTAGGGCCACTCGCCGTCCACTAACTTCCTAACGAAGTTGACGGAGTTAATCTTAATGCGTAATGCATTTGAGTTCGATACGGAAATCTTTTTGCAGGTAAAAGGTGTAGCAATGGGATCAAAAATGGCGCCGTCGTATGCAAACTTGTTCATGGGTCGCCTCGAACAAGCCTTTTTAAACACACAGAACCATCAACCCCTCATTTGGTTGCGTTTCATCGACGATATATTTGTCATTTGGACCCACGGCCAAGAGACACTGGTATCTTTTCTAGAAGATTTAAACAATTTCTCCACTATGGAATTTACCTTTAAATTTTCTAGCGAAAGAGTCACATTTCTAGATGTGGATCTAGTTCTTGTCGATGGTACCCTAAAAACCTCGGTCCACATAAAGCCGACCAACCACCAACTCTATCTACACTACAATAGTTGCCATCCTCCACATACTAAGCGCTCCATACCGCACTCTCTTTCAATTCGGGGTCATCGCATATGCAACAATAATTTTAGCCTCAGCACATACCTCGATTCTCTCAATTCGGCTCTCAAAAGAAGAGATTATCCTGATGTTTTGCTTGCTAATCAAATTATTCCCGCGCATAGGCGTTTCCACTTGAAATCCAACAACACCTTGCCGAAAAAAGAAATGGTAGACTTGTGTACCACCTACTTTCCCGGAGTTGAAAAGTTAAGGCCAATTTTGAAGGACTTGTTTCCGATCCTTTCATCGAGCCCGTTGACGAAAAGTCTCTTTTCCGGCCCTCCCTCAGTGTCATATCGTCGACCACCTAACCTACGCAACATTTTGTCTAAGACAGGGACTCCATCTCCCGTGACGCAATCATCGCTACCACCAGGATCATTTCCCTGCAATCGAAGTCGCTGCAAAACATGCCCGATCCACCTCCAGGCAGAAGAGTTCACGAGCCCCAATACCTCCGAAAATTATTCGATCCAATCGCATGCAGATTGCAATTCGCAAAATTGTATTTACTATCTTCAATGTAAGTTTTGTGAGGCGTTTTACGTTGGGGAAACCACCAACGCTCTTAGATTGAGGATGAATAATCACAGATCCTCAGTGAGAAACGATCTGTCTAACCTTCCGATTCCACTCCACGCTCGATCGCATGGAAAACTCTTTAACGATTGTTTTACGGTTAAGGTGGTAAAGGCGTTCCCAGAGAACACGCCTGAAATTAAGCTCAAAACATGGGAACTGGGACATATTTGGGTACTTGGAGCTTGCCATGGCAAAGGCCTGAATATTCAACATTAATGATACAGACACATTCCATCCTATAGTATACACCATTTTAATATATACATATATATCTATCTGTTTTTATACTCTCACAAACACAGCCTCACAAACATACACACTCACACAAATAAACACACCCTCACTCACCCTCACACACACACACACACACACACACACACACACAAACACACACACAGTGTAGATACAAATTACATTATATATTAATTCCTCCACCTATATATTCTCATACACTCTACATATTCTCTTACACTCTACATATCATTATTTATTTCCACATTACCAAATTCTAAATCCAATATTTTATTTAAAAATGCATTTTCCCGCCCATTACACCCCTCTCCCAGCACCACAGAGGAATGCGGGTAGTTGCAGGTGACAGCTTCCACTGCAGTATTCTTCTTGCCGCTGAAGAAGGAGCCACGGCTCCGAAACGTCCGGCAAAGGTACAACCTTCACTAACCTTACAATTAAATAAATATATATATATATATATATATATATATATATATATATATATATATATATATATATATATATATATATATATATATTATATATATATATATATATATATATATATATATATATATATATTGTGACATATAAAAAGGTCTATATATATAGAATATGTAGAAACTATAAACTAAAAGAAGTGATGTTTCTAAATTCTTTATTTTGCCTAATTTATGCACACTCGGCACAGTGGAGGTCTGTGCGGATAAATATAAATTAGGGTGAAGGATATGGCTAAACCCTATCCTTCAAATATTACCTTAATAGGTTAAAACAAGTAAACGTTATAAGTATCAAACACAATTTAAACTAATATTCAAAACAAACAATGAGTAAAAAATGGTAAACAAGAGTGAAAATATTTAAAACAAAACAATATTAAAAAGAACAATTCAAATTGCCGCTAGTCAGCGGCGAGCAGAGCTCAGGGTTACGGAGGTCGATTCTTGCTCCTCAAATATAATGGTACGGTTCAATTGGGGAATAGGATATGCGCGCTCCGCCATTCGAATCTTCGCGCCTTCCGCTGCGATTGACGTCAGGTGCAGCTCGTCGCGGCCGCCGAGGTGCGAGTACGGTACTCCGATGATCGTACTCTCGTACTAGCCGTAGACTGGAGCAGGTAGGTATGAAGCCGCGCAGACTCGCCGGAACTACGATTCCCGATGCGGTCGTATGGCTTCCGATCAGCAGCCAGGCTCCAAATGACGGTCCTTAACGGCCGTGGAATGGCAGTGGGCTTGCTCAACGACCTTCCCCAACGACGATCCAAAAACGCCGATACGGAATCCCCGGATGTGCTCGTTTTCGACGAGTATTGCCCGAATAAGGATCCGATATGTAGATCCCTCGCAGAAGATCCCTATCGCAGAAAGGGCCTATTTTAGAATATTCGCGCCGGGACGAAGGTACAGATCTCGGAACAAGAACAGCAATAGCTCAAGTCCAGTCGTTTGATTCTGACCCCCGCCAAACCGATCCGAAAGGATCGCAAACAGAGTAAAATACATCGAGCACTTACCAGGAAAAACTATCGTCCTAATCCTACTACGGACTTCCCTGGGATCTTGAGATTCTGCTGCTTGGCGATAAAATGAGGGCGAATTCCCATTTCGGCTGGTAGTTATACTACATTTTTGGCGGGCCCGTAAGGGAAATTCCATTTCTCAGCGCGCGAGATTTTGAATTCAAATTAGGCCTTTTTATTTAGGATGATTAAAAATCTTAACAATTTAGAGAATATTTCTGATTTTTATTTATTTCTAACCCAATGATCAGAATCCCCTTACCTCTATCCTTCATTTTCCTATCCTCGAAAACCTAAAAGTAGGTGAACCCACGACCTTTAAGATGGCCAATTTACCATCTAGCACACCTTATGAAAATGGATAAAATTTATGAAACAAGATTCCTACCATATCCCAATAATGAACAATTAAAAAGAAACCAATTTAACTTCGGATTAAATAAAATAAACACCTTCGGAAAATATTTCCGAAACATCGCATCAATCTCCTACGCCTGGCAACGATCTATTCCGACGTCCTTATTCGGCCGATTTCGTGTACGCTCGGCATAGAGTCGAGCGCCGAACGATTAAATAGCGCTCGCGCCGCTTTCGATTGTGAAAAGTCGCCGGATGACAGCTCGTAAACATGCTCGCGAACTATGTGGAACTCGAGTTGGATGGGAAAATGGAATAAAATCAGCGGGAAAACGCGGAGAGCGTTACAATATATATATATATATATATATATATATATATATATATATATATATATATATATATATATATATATATATATATATATATATATATATATATATATATATATATATATATATATATATATATATATATATATATATATATATATATATATATATATATATATATATATATATATATATATATATATATATATATATATATATATATATATATATATATATATATATATATATATTGTCACGTTGGTGGTTTGACATGAATATATTAATAAAATAAAAGAAATGAATTAGTAAAATGTATCTTTATTGAAACTCGTCGACCGACCGACGGATATATCGGGCGATAAAGCGCCTATATGATTTGAAACATTATTTATTAGATTAAATGGAAATAACAATTTTTAAAATAACATTTAAAATTAAATAACAATAGAGAATAAGGACAGAGCAAGAGCCTCAGGTCGAGGGCATGTTTCTCGAGTTCACTACGGAAAGTTCATTCGGGAAAAGGTTCAGAGGACGGGTTCGCAAAAGTTGAATCGGAGAGATCCCGCGGCCTAGCCAACACGGACGTCTTGCGGGGTCGGGCACTGACTGCCTTGAAGACGGCCCCTGAAGAGGTGCTTGAAGAGCGAAGATGAAAAGCTGCTTCTGGAGAGCGGAGCAGGAACGCTTGAAGGAACGATGGGCGCACGCGGTGCGGCGGTCGTCAACTATCGCCCGGGGCGGGCACAGCAGCTGAAGCGGGCGACGGGGCGCTCAACTCCTGAGCGCGCCCCCGGCGAAGGAGAACGGCCGCTGTTCCGCGTGGCCGAAGGCGAGGAAAAACTGGCCATCGCTGGTCTCCGGCGAGGAGACGCGCGCGCGCACTGACGCCGCGCGCGTCGGCCTTTATACGCCGGCCAGGCGCCGGACTACGGCTCCATTCCTGGCGGGGAAATCGTGCCCCCGAAGGACCCCTGTAAAACCACAAGAAACGCCACGCATTAGCCTTGCCCTAACGGAAATCTCCCTTTTTGCCGGTAGTTGGGAAAAGGATAGCGCGGATTGGCTCTTTTCCCAACCCCCAGCGAGCACGTGCTTGTGACACGTTCCCTCATTTCCAACCGGCGAAACGCGATGTGAACTCGCATGAAACTACGTGCACCTATCGGAAACCGTCACGGCATTCCTGAATATTGGAATAAAACGACTTACCGAAGGGAATGGGGTCCAACGCTTGCCAAGGGTAGACTAGTTGATCGCGTAAAATCCAAAAAGTGAAAAATCGCGGGTCCGTAAACCCGCTTTTATCTAGGCCGAAAGTGTCAAACCATAAACGATTTGAATCTCACAAAAATGTCAATTTATTGAGTTATGTGGAATAATTCCTAGATTTATTATTGTTGACCAGCGTATTAAAAGTTAATTTTCTACGTTAGTAATAATTTTATTGGTTTTATTTCCTTAAATGTGAAACGTACTTATCAAAGATAATTTTGGATGTGGCATTTACGCGATCAGCAATTAGGTGCAAAAGGCTTATTCTCATGGCTTTACTAAAAAAGAACAAATGAGCTGTCAGCTGTCAAGACGTTTGACGTTTGACATCTAACCTATCGGAAGTCAATTGATCTCGAGTAAATCGAAATGTTTCCACGCGAGAAAATGCGACTTACAGGTTTCCACGCGAGGAAATGCGACTCCTAGATTTCCTGGGCGTGACACACCCCCCTCGCAAAACAAAAAAAAAATTTTCCATGAAATGAAATTTTTTTTTTGAAAAGAGAAAAAAACATTCAAAAAATTCATCATATCCACAAACATTATATGGTGGTTGTTATTAGGTTGGTGTAGTTAGACTGGAACATTATCGACATGTGTCCAGTGCACACAACAGGTTGCCGCAGTTTCAGTGGAACCAATGCGACAATGCGTTCGTTCTGAAAAGTAAAGTTTTATTTAAGTAGCAGTGCAGCAAAGCGTTCTAGGCAGGAAAGTGAGGCTTCGATGAGGTGTCAACGATATTGGTGTGACACAGTAGCACACGTTATTTAGGGTTTCAGTGTCGAATGAAAGGATCGGTATGCCTATTGGATTGGCTACCGTATTATAGATGGTGATGAATGCAGAGATTTATGATTGATGGAATGTAAGAGCTTGTATGAAAGATTAATTACCGAGCTGTTCAACGTTCTTCTTGGGCTAATCCTTAAAAGTAGGTTCCTTGAATCGAATAAGGGCTTATCCTTGAATAGAATAAGGAAGGATTGGATCCCGGGTCGGACGCGTGAGGGGCGCATCGTTGACCCAGAGTCAAGTGAGTTCACAGGTTATAATCAGCGCGTGTTTAAAGCTGTCAAACTTGGGAAGCGTGTAGGAATGTTGAATGTTATGGTACTTACGTGAATTAGGCGAAAATTCCGCTGCTTCCGTGAATTTTCGGTTCGAGGCGGGGGGATTGTGACACGATTGCTGTTTTCCCCGATAAATTCGCATTGCACTTTAAGTAAACAACAATACACACACGCATAAGATGCATGCAGCGCCATCTTGATGCAATTCACAAGCTTTGCAAGCTAGGACTGTCATATACGACATACGACTATCGTAGTATCGATAAGCGTACATTTGACACCGAATCCATTGTCGGCTAGTCGATTGCCACAAGTAAATCTTGTATTCAGTTATGAAAATGGATTTTAGGAAAAAGAATAATTTTAATTAAGTCGGTAAAAATAAAGAAAGATCAAATTATAAACCAGGATGCTAGGAAAATTAATACAATAATTTATTTGGGTATTATACAATTTTTAATACACAAAATCATGATTAACATTGGTAATTAAATTCCGTACGTAAAAACGCGGACACTTAGCCACATTAAATCAGATCCGCTCAACTAGAAATTAAATCTAGTATTTTATAAAAATACTGTAACAATTATTCAAATTAATAAAATAAATGTAAATTAATCACCGGAAGCCTAAACGAGTCGAGTAAGAATCCATCATTAGACGGCCATGTTTCCGCCCTTTCTTTTTCGAATTCGCAATTCAGCTGGTGCGGTCGATATTAATTGAGAATCCCGTGGTGCACGTAATCAGATAAATTAACCCGGTGAGTTTTGAAGCGGTTGTTCAATATTTAGATACAAGATGAATCCTTATCCGTTCGGTTGGGAAGGGGTGGATTGAAGAGTGAGCCGACTCCCTAGGATTGGGCAAACTGACTCCTCATTTTCCTTCTCTCCCACCTATTGCTCCTGTGTAATTACAGGGATTCTCCTATCGGATTAATCTTCTCCGTTGGACCATTCCTGCCGATCTACCTACCGAATCGCAAGACGGTCGACCGCGACCAACGTAAACATCATCGCACGTACGAGAGTGCCGCCCGTCGCATGTACATCAGCCGCCGTCTCCCGTGGGAAAGCACGGCGTAGAGCGGGAAGAGGAAGAACGGGGATCGGCCAGCCGAAAAGAAACGCGACTCCGTCGAAGATCGTCACATCCTACATTCCCGTGTCCCCACGTGCTACAATCCAATAAGTGTTCTAAAATCCAATACTTTGTAAGCCGACCCTGGATAAGGATCGCACGTCTTTTGCTCTACTTTTAATGATTAGTGTTATATTCTCGTATCTGGGACTAAGATCCCAATAAATCGAATTCTATTAAAAACAAGTGACTTTTACTAAGGTGATTCTAGTTTCTACAGGTTACTATAGATTCTATAGGTCACCAAAGGTATTCCCCAACTATCTATGTCACAATATATATATATATATATATATATATATATATATATATATATATATATATATATATATATATATATATATATATATATATATATATATATATATATATATATATATATATATATATATATATATATATATATATATATATATATATATATATATATATATATATATATATATATATATATATATATATATATATATATATATATATATATATATATTGTTGCGCCCGCTTGGTGACAACATGCGGCGCCCCTGGCACGGAACCGATCAGTGGTCAGTGGGGACCCAGGACTGTAAATAGAGGTCCCTCCACTCGATCGCCGCTCGCCCTATTACGGGCAGCCACGTCGCCGCTGCGCTTCGATAGCCTCAGTTCGCACTACTACCGTAAATTCCCCGTTCCCTGGCACCAATAAAACACTGTCTTCCACTTCATAAAATGGTGTGTATTCAAAACTTAATTGCTATACGGCTTAAACAATAATCAAAATAAATCAAAATAAATCGAAATATTAACCGCTATCAATAATGCGAACAAATCAAAATAAATCGAAATATTAACCGCTATAAACAAGTATTTAATTAGATGTAAATCTAAAAACAATGTCAATTATTATAAGTGCGATACAAATTATTACAGAATCGAATTCAAACGTATAGCTAAATAACCTAGGTTAGCATACAAAAATGACCACAATATTCACTAAATGTCACAATCAAAAATTCACAATAATGTCAAATTATCACCACTGTCTGCTTTTACGTCGCGGCTCGCAGGTCGACCCGTGTACACAGGCGGGCCGTCAATCGGTGCGGCGGCGTAGCGTGATGCAGGCGGCTCTGTTGCTGGCCTATGAAACGGCGTGTCAGCGGCTCAAAGCAACGCGGCGTGGCTGCGGCGCGCTTTGCAGCTGGCGTCGGCGAGCGTAGGCGGCGCGACATTGCTGACAGTCGCTCAGAGCGAATGGCGAGAGCGTTGCTCCAAGCAAGCGCTTCTCGCTGGCGCAGCCGACTCCTTGGTCGGCGCGGCGTGATGGCGTGACGGCTTGACGAGCCGTCGGCACGGCGCGGCTCTCAGTCGGTGCGGTGCGGCCGATTCCCAATCGGTGCGGTGCGGCGGCGTGATCTAGCGCGACTGACTCGCAGTTCAGTGCGGCGCGGCGACTCTTTCGCCGCGGCTTCGTGTGGCTCCGTACGCAGTGGTGCGGCGTCTAGCGCAACCGACGCGCAGGTCGGTGCGGAGCGGCGACTCTTTCGCCGCGGCTTGGCCCGCAGTGGCTTGACGCGACCGACTCGCAGGTCGTCGCGGCGCGGCGAACAATTTCGCCGCGGCTTGGCGTGGCGCGGCGCAGCGCGCAAACACGCTTCGTTGGCCCGATTCAGCAGACGCGGCGATCCCGCGTCCCCAACGAGCCTGGCCCGATTCAGCAGACGCGGCGATCCCGTGTCCCCGACGAGCTTCTGCAGTCCGATGTGGCTCGGCTGCTAGCCGCAGGCGGTCCGCGTCGGTATTCGGCGGCGGCGAAACGTCCAACGTTTCGCTGGCCTCGCCCCGAAATACCGAGCACATATACCTGTTTGCGGCGATTCTTCTCCGGCCCCCGCTGCTCCGTCGCTGCGTCGTTCCCTCGTGTCGCTCCTGGTTCCTGCTGCCGGCGCGGTCTGGCGGTCCGTAGCCAAATTTTCTCGCTCGTCGCAACATATATATAACAAAAAATATATATATATATATTTACAAACCCCTTCAAATATAAATATATTTACAACCAGTTCTTCTTAGTTTACGATAATTCATCGTAAACTAATAAGAACTTCAAATGTCGCAATATTAACTAATCGACCTCAGGTAATTAAGATGTTTTTTTTACGAAATAATTATGTTAATAAGTGGTACTAATAATTGCAAGTGTCTATTACCAAAGGCTTTTGAATTTACTCTGTATTACCAATGTTTACGCAGCGTGTATTTTCTTTAAATGTACAATAAGAGTTGATCGATGTCCGAAGCTACGACTGCATTCAGCACATACATAGTTCTTCAATTTTTCATGAACGACAGCTAAATGCCTGTTCAGCCCATGCTTCAAGGAAAATGAACGATCGCATTTCCCACATGAGTAATTGCTTAAATTTCTGTGAATCGCGTTTACATGTTCTTTTAAAGCACCCTTCGCTGCAAAAGCCCGATCGCATTCCTCACACGAGAATTTCTTCAATTTCCCGTGAACTGCCTCTACGTGTACTTTCAAATTCCCTTGCTGGCTAAAAGCACGACCACATTCCCCACATGAGCATTTCTTAAATTTATCATGAACACTTTTCATATGTCGATTTAAGTGACTCTTCGAAGATAACGTCTTATCGCACTTCAGACAAACATGCGATTTGACACGTCCAACAGTCAATCCGCTATCGCCGATATTACTGCTTCCGGGTGGTCCAGCTTCAATTGGCTCCGGCTTTATGAAACGATGTCCATCATCGTAAAATTCGACCACGTTACCTCGCTCATCTGGTATGAACTCGCTCAGAGAAAAGTTCAAATATGAATCATCAGAATCGTAGACATCTTCTTTAATCACGACATTTTCTTCAATCTTGACAGTCACGTTGCTGTAATCGTCCATAATTAGATCACTCATCTTCGTATGAAGTAGGTAATAGCCTTTTTTAAAATTAATTGATTGAAACTGCACTGAGGTGGATCTCGCGAAAGAATACGATTTGTTGACAGCTGTCACTTTTCTAGAACTTGCCTTTCAATTATTTTGATCATTGACAGTGTTGAAATTTTATTGGTTTTGATGAAATCTTGCTGTTTTACTCGGAGTTGTTGGCAATTTCAGTGAGGTCCTATTTGTAAGAAACACTATTTAGAGACCTTTATTGCCATTGCCACAATTTGGAGGATATGAAATGTATAAAATCCTGGCAACGCATCATAATCCGGACTTTAACTGCGACATTTAACCCGTGTGACTCTGGCGGTGAAAAGAATGTTGTTGGGCGCCAAATTTGTTATGTGTCTAATTAAAATATGATATGAGTTGTCTTTAATGACGGCTTGTGCAACGATAAAGTTTATTTATTTTTATATAGGCGCCAGCGCCTCCCTCCACCTGGGAAGTTACCTTTGAGTATGGGAGTGGAACGATGTCGAGGATACCACGGCAGCTCAGTCGTACTACAGTGGTGGTTTATAATCCCGTGTTGACATCGTCCAAATGTCGAGAGCCTTCAAAGTGAACGGACGGTCAGATATGTTAATTATGTTTTTACTATAAAATGAATTTTGACATGACTTTCGTGAAAGAACTAAAAGAAGAAGATGAAGCGATATTAATCTCGTCCGCGCGCACGGAAGCAAGAGCGAATATTATAATTAATTCGCCGCGCCCTCTAGCGGTGTACTGATGAGGTACGCTACCGGCGCGCGTTGATCGCCGCCGCTGGGGGGCGCATGCTGTCGCGAACCTTTCTCGTAAATAAATTGCTAAATTATGTAATGAAATTAATGGAAATGATTTGTTCGATAATTTATATTTAAATTTGAGATATACTATTTTTGAATTACCTACGGTTTTAACCAGCTGATGTTACAATAATTATTAATATTCTGGCGGTTCGTTTCTCCGCTAAATGATAAAATTATTCGAAATATTTAGCGTTTCCTTTATGATATTATCTTTCCAATTATTACTTGCCCTGAAACATTATCCTGTCCTGTGCGAGTCGGGTACCTACGTGACTTGCGCCTCGCTCTGAACTCGGCGGTATTTTTAGCTACCGTTATAAATTTCTCCAATTCGCTCAATAATGAATGTTAACAAAAATGAAAGGTTTATTTTTCGACAGAGATGTATTTTATTTAAATACAAGAAAATGTAAAGGTGGGCCATAACATATGGCGAATCCGACAAGTACAAATTAGCAACATTATATGATTAAATTTATGGAAATTAAAGGTTTCGGCGTTCCGATTTTCAGGACCAAATTCGGCGAAGTGGGATTTGGGAAGATACTGTGGTTGTTCGGGTTCTGGAATATTTAGGTGGGATACACCGCTACCCGCAGGAGTTATTGGGAGGTATTGCTTCTAAATTTTTACCACCTGCTCGCTAGGTATAATTTAAAATTTAACTTTATTATTTTTAAAACTAATCTTTAAAAGGAGGCTCGCGCCTAGCGGAAATAGTTGAGGCGAGCTGACAGAATCTGATGCTTAGATATCGGGAATATGATTTTGGGATCATGAATCCTACGGCCTACCTACCTCGATCTCAAAATTCTCAATTTAATAAATTTTGGACTACACGGAGCTCTAATTCTTTCGCCAACGAAGATATGGCAATTGTAAGCTATGAGGGAGTTGATTCTTTTTTAATCTTATTAATTTAAATTTATATCTCATTGCAAAGTGATTTACAAGGGAAAGCTAATGGTTACAAGTCGATAGACTTGCCTGTTTAAGGTTCGGATTCCGAAGAGGACTTGCCCGGATCTTCTGAACTGAGTTTAGTTATAGAGATTTTAAAACACTAATAAATTTTAAGACTGTGTCGGTACTGCCGACTGGTAATGAAAAAATGAACGAATGATTTGGCGGTACCCGAGCCCCCCGCCATAGGCGGAGCGGGCCGGTCTCTTCTCCGACCGTTCCGCTCGGTGGTTGCTAGCCAAAAAAAAAAAAGGAAGATTTCTCTTCTTTAACCTAACTTTTTCTACCTTATTAATTTATAATCAAATAGGGACGTGCGCGATTTGTCGCCTATATACGGTAAACGTATTTGTTCAATATTTCGCGACTATTGCGCGATGCACAAAGTAACTATTTATATGATTTAATTAAAGCTTATTTATAATAAAAACTAGGCCCTAACAATGTGTAAAAAATCGGCTGTCACCACAAATCTTTTCTGGCAATTAGAAAAGATTTATGGAGGGATTTTGAGCGTGATTTCCCTACGAAAAGGACATTGAACTGATTGAAAGGGATAGTCGGCGACGAGCGTGGATGGTGAAAATATAACGCATTAAACACCTTCGATTCCATCGTTTGCACAAATATACTGACCGACGAAAATTCAATGTAATTTCGGTCCAACAAGGCATCTGAGCATTTCAATTATGTCGACTATTTGGAGATTGACATATGACTAAGCGCCCACTGCCTGCCTGGTGGCGGAAAGAAGGTTAAAAAAGAGATTGTGTAACCCCAAGACTTTCCCGGCAAGTAGCCAAATACTGATTATATCTAAATATTAACACGCTATTATTAAGTCGACCTGTATGTAACTATGTAATGGAATCTAAGGTAACTAATTTAACCATCTTCCAAGGATCATAGCGTCATGAAAATTGGCAGCTGTATGCAGTTCTGATGACAATACAATAATATGGTACTGTCGAACTGATCTGATGATGGAGTCGGAAGATATGAACTGGAACTTCATGATGGAACATCGTATCATAGCTGTGCTTCGACTTGTTAGAAAAGTCTTGGAATGAACTTTGACCACGATTAGGTTTCAAGGTCTGATGATGAAGCCGGAAGATAGGCACTGGCATTCCATGATGGAATATCGTATCATAGCCGTGTTTGGACTTGTTAGAAAGGTCTTGTAATGAACTTTGACCACGATTAAGTTTCAAGGTCTGATGATGAAGCCGGAAGACAGGAACTGGCATTCCATGATGGAATGTCGTATCATAGTCGTGTTTGCACTTGTGAGAAAGGTCACGTAATGGACTTTGAACACGATCATGTTTCAAGGTTATAACAAACCTTTTTTGATTTTTACGTGCATTTATAAAAGCGTGTTTTTAGTGTTTTTTTTTAAACTATTAATTTATTAATTTCATACATTAAATCGATGCGTGCACTCTCTCAGCCGGCAGACGGACCCGTTTTTGGTTCTGTTACACAACCGCAGTCTACTGGCGATACGGTGTGTTTTTTAGCTACTCTCAGGTGGCTCGGCATTAATATTTGATTAAAATGTATCGTGGAATATATACCGCTTATACAGGATGAGTTTTGATTACCCGGAATCATTTAAGGGGTGAATCAGTTCGAGCAAACAAGCAACTTTAAATGAAAAATTAAAATAATACATATTTTTTCCGTATTGTTTAAAATTATTTTTGTTGTTTTTTAATCGTGTAAAAAACGTTGATCACGATGCGCCAATTAGCGGTAAGTAAAATATTGCTAATAATGCTTATTAGCGATATTTCACTTACCGTTAGATGGCGCATCGCGCTCAAACGCTTGTCAGACACTTACCTAACAGTGAAATTCTTGAAATATTGAAATTTTAAAAAAAGAAAAAAAAAATATTTTATTTTTCCCAAAAAAAATATTAAAAGTTTCTTACCTGCTCATACTGATTCACCCCTTTGAAGGATGCCAGTTAATTAAAATTCATCCCGTATATGAGATACTCCAACCAAAATTTTACGTGATTTCGACCAAACAAGGCATATGTGAACACAATTTCAAGTATCTAAGTCCAAGATCGATATAGGAATGACTAGGCCATCTATTAGGGTACCAATTTCAACCACAACCTATCGAACTCTTGCCATGACCAAATGATGCCTGTATGCCAAATTTCAGCTCAATCGGATTAAGCATTTGGGCGCTATCGTGGAAGAATACACAAAGAATACACACTCTTGGAGGTGTCAACTAAAACGGGCGAAACCGTCGCCTCACGAAGTTTTAATGATATTTGATATGTAGTTCTGTCTCCCGTAAGGCGAGCGAGGAAGACTTGGGACGAAAACAGTCCACTGTCTAGTGACGCCACTCGCCCGTAAGAAGCCAACGCCTTCATATGATATGATAAAAAACTACATTCAGGTTAATATCTAAAGTGTAGTAAGGTCGGGTCCACATTGTCGTCTTTTTTTCGTTTTAAATTTTCTTTTAAAACAATATTAAACAAACATAAGGCACAATATAAACCGCTGCGACACGTATGATTTCGTCGATCATTGTAGCCCGATTGCGTAGACAAAATTATGGGCCAAACTTTTGCAGAAATATTGGCGAGAATGGCCGATATATGTATTTTCCAGTCATATGCTGCATTAAATTGTTGCAATGATGGACGGGCTATAGTTGACAATATTGAGGCCACATATTACCGACACTTTATAGGGGAGACGGGTCAGTTAGGACCTTTTTCACTTTACTGAGTATGACGATTTTTGGGAGCTAATGGGCCCTTGCTGAGTTGGCCACGAAGACCCATTCTGTTCAGGGTTGGTCACACTCACGGGTCAACACCCATCCGGCGGCCTCCACGCATGAAGTGCGAGCCTGGGTAGGACTCTGGCCTTAGAGGTTAGTTTCCCCTAGGAATCAAACTTCTGGCATTCCTGGACGGTCTGCGCATCGTGCGGCGTAAGACACTCGATTGTGCACTCTGACTAACAGTCGGGGGAGTCTAGAAGCAATACTGTTTCATATAGAGCGGGGTGGTTGCGGACCTTACGACGACTGCTCTTGAAACGACCATCGGCTACCCGATCTGTTTTGTCCAAGTCTTCTGCGCTCACTTCACGGGAGATAGAACGACTAATCGTTAAAACTTCCTGAGGTGACGGGTTCGCCCGTTGTAGTTGACAACTCTATTTGAGTATGACGATTAAACTATAAAATTAGAGTATGACGATAAAACTATAAAATGTTTTTAAACCACCAGCTTGGGAATTTATTCAACTATAAATACTACCTGATCAGTATCGATAAAGTCCTTATGGTTTGGGAGTTATTGACCAAAATCACGGTAGGTGAAATTCGGGCCGTTTGAGACGACTTTTCACAACACTTTCACAACAATGAGAAAAATAAGTTAATAATTTACTCACATATCGCACGCTGGGAACTATAAGGCATTAAGTAACAAAAACAACTTTCCGAGATAATGAGCATTTTGTCTCTTTTAAGCTATTGCATAGCTTTTATCGCGGGCCTAGGCCAGCACGGCGACCGAATGAAGAAATTTCTTAACGAAAATTAATGATTTTAAACTGATAATTACGTCTAAACGAGTACTGCTTACGATTCGAAAAAATATATGTTAAACAAGAACATTTTCCTAATATTTTCAGCCTTGAATATTTTAGATTTTGTTTATATTACATAGTGTAATTAATTTGTGAAATTAGGTCTACCCGAACACAAAAACGACTACTACGCAAATACTATCTGGCGTATTATTATGAAACCTGCACCATTTTAAAGATAATTTAATTATCTATCTTTTTATCTACGATTTTTTTCGAATAATCCGTTTTTTTGCTTTATCGAATAAAAAATTCGTGCGCGACGTTTAAATTATTCCGAATCATTTGCTTCCGCAGCCGCAAATGATTCGGAATAATTTCAACGTTTTCCGATAGAGCGCAGTTATCCGATATCAGAAAAAATAAAATAAATAAATAATAATAATTGCATAAGTTGTTAAAAATGCTATGCAATAGCTTTACCGCGGCAGTCCCCGAGTGCCACACGTATTTTTTTAAGCTATTGCATAGCTTTTATCGCGGGCCCAGCGCGGCGACCGAATGAAGAAATTTCTTAACGAAAATCAATGATTTTAAACTGATAATTACGTCTAAACGAGTACTGTTTACGATTCGAAAAAAATATATGCTAAACAAGAACATTTTCCTTATATTCTTAGCTTTGAATATTTTAGATTTTGTGTATATTACATAGTGTAATTAATTTGTAAAATTAGGTCTAACCGAACACAAAAACGACTACTACGCAAAGACTATCTGGCGTATTATTATGAAACCTGCACCATTTTAAAGATAATTTAATTATCTATCTTTTTATCTATGATTTTTTTCGAATAATCCGTTTTTTTTGCTTTATCGAATAAATTCGTGCGCGGCGCTCTATCATTACATTACATTACATTACATTTTCGTCGTGTCCAATTGACGGCTAAAGACCGCTCTTGGACGTGTCAAAATAATTGGGTTATGTAGTAAGTTTCGCTACTACTCTTTACTGAACATACATAGTTAGTCAAGAATTAACTACTAGATTGTCAAACTATAAATATAACCGGCTGCTTCCGCAGCCGCAAATGATTCGGAATAATTTCAACGTTTTCCGATAGAGCGCAGTTATCTGATATCAGAAAAAATAAAATAAATAAATAATTATAATTGCATAAGTTGTTAAAAATGCTATGCAATAGCTTTACCGCGGCAGTCCCCGAGTGCCACACCTATTTTTATTATTTATGTTTTAGCATTCATATTTTTATTACTCTTAGTGTAATAAACTTAGAAATGTGATTTTTGGGAATCATCATGTTAATTTAATGGGTTAAATATTACCTACTAGTGTTTTTTTTTGGAAATGTAACTTTTTCAGGCTTTTTTTGCACATAATGCCTTATACCTCTAAACTGAAAAATAAAAATGCAGATAATTGCAGAGACATTGACAGTTTTATTGAAACAAGAAATAGTAAAAGTAGAAATTAAAGGTATGCAAGAACTTTTTAATATTAATGCTTAATTCAAAACAATCTTAGTAATGTTTTCATGTTATTCATTGTCAAATTCGGTGTTCAGGTAGATATCGTTGCCCACAAATAAAGATTTATAAAAGTCATGGTATTGTGGCTTAATTGCATTAGTCTGGCATAAGGATATCAGATCCTTCTTCTTTATGGCTGTAATTCCCGGAGCAGATGCATATGCCCTTTTCAGTTCTAGGGCATTAAGATCGTTCAATGGACCTCGTGCTCGACGTCTTAGATTTATAGTCGAGCCTTCGAAACTTGTTTTGACCTTAAATGAAAATGGACTCTCCTTTTCAACTTGTAAGACCTTTATGTTGTTCCATGCTATTTTATTACCATCCTCGTCTATATTGAAATTTGTTCCTATCCCAGAACATAATTGTTTTAAATCGATGATTTCATTAGTCGACAATTCATTGATTTTGAATGGTGGCCCATTTTTCTTAGCTGATTGGACCACTGTAATCCATTGGGCTGGTACTTAAATAGGGCCACCTTTAAGTACTCGCTTTCTCTGCTTTTCAATAAGGGAGTGCATGTTGTCACCCTCATTTTGAGAGTGACCGGTAATCAAAAATTTGTGTGTGATTACAGGGATATTGTATTTGTACACTGCGTATAGGTTATAAGGCAAGTATGAATTTATTTTTATTTTGCCCCGAACAGTTATCACAGTAAAATATTACTTCCTTGCCGTTAGAAAATTTACTTAGATATTGATTGAGACATGTGCCAATCTCGTTGGGACCGCGATTAGCGATTCCTTCATACCAAAGGTAACAGTGTCCGAGTCCCTTTCCAATGTCAAAAATAGTGAAATTTAATGTTGACAGTCTCCTTTTATAATAAACTAGCGACCCGCCCCGGCTTCGCACGGGTGCAATGCTGATACTAAATACAGAACAGAAAAACTGTGAACGTTGTATATAAAAACATAGCGGCCCGCTCTGGCTTCGCACGGGTATAAAATATATAGCCTATGTGATTAAAATCGATCCAGTAGTTTTGATTTATTCATTACTGCCCGTGGCCCGCACGCGTTAAATTTGGAGTAAAACAATCCCCCTTTCCCTATACCATGAAGATTTCCTGCTATCTTTGGAATATCTAAATTCATACACTACATTTTTAATTATTTACTTTTTACATTTTTAACTATTTATTTTATTTTTACAACATATTACAGAATGTCTTTATAAACAACGTTCACAGCTTTCTTGTCATTAGACAATACAAACATGTTTTCTCTGGAGGTCACTCTTGAAAGAGCGACATACAGTTGTCCATGTGAAAAACAGTCAACCCTCAAATCTAAGCCTGCAACGTTGAAGGTTTGACCCTGCGATTTATTAATGGTCATTGCAAAAGATGTCTTTACCGGAAACTGTAAACGTTTAAATTGGAAGGGTAAATCCGATGGTATCAGAGGGATTCGGGGAATCAATACATCTTCTCCGGTACCACATCCTGTGAGTATTGTGCACTCTATTATGAAAGTTTTCAATGATTTTACCAGCAAACGCGTGCCATTGCAAAGTTTAGGTGGATTCAGGTTTCTTAATAAAATACCAGGACAACCTACTTTCAACACCATTTTGTGAGGAGGGAGTCCAGACGGGTTCAAAGAGTTTAGAAATTCTGTAGGAAAATGAACAGCTTCTTCCAAATCGAGAACAGTATCGACCGAGTAGTATATTTTCGTCGGCGCATCAATCTTTGAAAGAATCAAGTTATTTACTTTATCTACTTGTTCGTTAGTTGGTGACAGAATCGCTCTTTCTTTAAACCAAGATATTGTCTTATAACTTATGTTATCAATGTCAGGATAGACATTGTTGACTAACTCTTGGATGTTGTCTATCAAAACGCAAAGGTTTTCTAGGTCAATCCTTCCCTCACTTTGTGTTAACTCTCCATTGCCAACTTTTAGCAGCATCTCTGGAGCCTGTTCTCACGTGAAGATGACGAAACCCTCATATTAGTTTTAAGCTTTAATTTATTGACATGTGGCCAAAGGTTGGATCTTTTTAGGCAAGCATTTATTTCGTCAGCACGTGTTCCTCGAGTCACAACTGGTAGGATTTGACGGAAATCTCCTGAGAACAGAATTGTACATCCACCCATAGGTGAATTTTTGTTGCGCAAATCGCGCATTGTCCTATCTAGTTCTTCCACAGACGTCTTGTTTGACATGGTAGCTTCGTCCCAGACTATTAATGAGCAGTCACGCATCAATTTTCCTGTATTCCTCTGTTTAGAAACACTACAGACGCTGTTATTATCATCGGTGGCGATTTTCAGCGGGAGCTTGAATGTGGAGTGTGCGGTTCGGCCTCCTTCCAAAAGCGTAGCGGCAATGCCGGATGACGCAACAGCTAACGCAATTTTTCCGATAGATCTCACTTTTTTTAAAAGCAGATTGATTAAAAATGTTTTACCTGTACCTCCTGGGGCATCAAGGAAAAACAATTTCCCTTCATTGTTATCAATTGTTGATAGTAATGCAGTGAATACTTTTTTCTGATCTATGTTTAATCGTGGCTCATCTTGAGCTATATTTTGTAAAAGTCTCGTTTGATCGTATGATGTTTCTCTTGTGTATTCGGCACTGTTAGTTAAATCTGAGTTAGTAGTATTAGCTGGCATCGGCAGCCCAAAATCCTTGATCGATTTACCCGAAAGTAATTGCACTACTTTGTTCAATTCCAATAATGCTTCGTCAAATATGTTTTGATCACATTGTACATCATCTGAGTTTAACTCTCGCCGTCGCCGAATCAGAATATCACTGGCCATATTTTCTTGAAATTTATTCCATAGATTAACAGAATCAGTTACTTGACTAAACACTACTATGACGGCAAATAAATATCTTAATGATGTAGCTGAACTACAAACAGCTGCTTCTGATAATGTGTTTTCCCAGTGAGAATCGTCTTCCAAGAGCCCCATAGCTTTGCATGCTGCTTGATAAGTATTGTAAACAACACCTTGTACAGTTCTTAGGTGTGCAAAGGATGTCGGGCCTTTTACAATATGCAATAACATTCTCAGATAAAAGCATTCGCTGTTGTTGGGATGAACCACGTAGACTCTACCAAGAGCATCCGTTTTTTTTACTCCGGGGAAACCATCAACCGCAGTACCTTGTTTTCGCCGTTGAAAAGTTTTAGAACTCTGGTTCCATGTATAGTAACCTGGAACTCTGTCATACGTCAGTGTTTTCGCGAAATCATCTTGAGCACATAACTTGAAGAATGCTGTCAATGTTGTATCCCGCGGGTTATTAACAACTTCTTGTATATTGTTCTCTGTGAAATATACCCTTTGTCCATTTTCTAAATGAACTGCAAGGTGGACAATTGTGGGAGCCCGGTCGTGCACTTCGAATGATAAAATCCTCCATACAGCTTCAGAGCTGCAGATGTAACGTCCAGACTGATATTTTTCCACTTCATTTGGTGATTGTATGCTGAAAGTGGCTTGATCACTGCCTTTATTAATGTACTTAGTAACATATTGAATTGACTTTATTGAATTGCACAACTCTACGTTGATGTGGGCATCAAAAATTTTCTAAAGGAGCGGATTATAGGGAACGATCCATCGGTTATCAATATCATGGTTTCGGATGGTAGCATTTTGCCCACCCTGTTCTGGCGATCGTCGACGATATTTGGGATATCCGTCATCGCTAGTACTTGTTTGAGTTTGGAACGACTTCGGAAATTTTTTGCTGCATTTAGAATCTCGCATACATGGAGAATTCGGGTTTAAAGTCCCGCAAGGGCCTTTACGATTTCGTACAGGATAGGATCTTCATCTTTATTCGGTAATTCAGCTGAAATAACCCTGTCAATTTGGTTTGGTCTAATTTTGTTCACTAACCACACCAACAGGTGTACATGTGGCAAGCCACGTTTCTGCCATTCTATTGTGTACATATGACAGCGCGGCGGACCGAATATATGAGACTTGTTAATGAGGTGCAGGAGTTTCTGTACTTTTAAATGGAAGACTCTGTTGACTATATCGTATCTGTCTTGTGGAGTTAAATTGGTGTTAATATTTTCTTTGATTTCCGGCCAATTTGGGTTACATGTTGCAGTTATAAATAAATCAGGTTTGCCGTAATTTCTTACGTAAGTCATGGCGTCTTGCGATTTTTCGTGTAAATATCGAGGTCCACCTGTGAATGATGAAGGTAGTATAACCAACTGCCCAATGCCGTTGCGGTGTTCATTCGCCTGTAAAGCATCCTGAAGATGAACGTAATTTTCAGCTCTCAATTTAGTTTGATTATTACGGATGTAGGCCAATCTCTCAGATTCAATTTTCGCATATTGATCTACCAAGTATTGGTTTGTTAACATTCCATATCTAAGCAAAGTATTGAAATTGTTACGTCTTGTCATTATACGGTAGCAATAGTAGTTCATACATGACACTGTTTTACGCAGAGGTGTACCACCGATTAGGTCAACTTGAGAAATATTAATGGCATAACCATTTTCTCCACGACATAGCATCAAAGGATATTGTAAGCTGTCATAAGATCTGTGTAACTCTGAAATTTTTTGCAAATTATCATCACGACTATGCAATACAATATCTCTTTTGTCAAATTGCTGTCCAGCTATCACCACTGCTACTTCACTTGTGGAAGGCGCATTATATCGTCCTCTATGTTCTCCAACAGGAACTTTATTTGCATGGATTACGACATTAAAGTCAGGAGTATCTGCTGGAACACTCTCAATCGCAGTTTTGAAAGACTGTATGTAGCAATTATGAGAATGTAACATATCTTGGAGAGATCTAATCAAATCTCTATCAATTGGCTGTGCAACACTTGTACACCGCGTAGATGCTTGTGTATCTGGATCTGCAATAAAATATATTTGCAGAAATTTGTGATCATCGGGTCGAAGTGGTAGCAAGCTCCCAGCTAAGTGGTACACATGCCCTTGAATTTTAAATGTAGGCATGAACCCATGCTTACTCTTAAAAGAGGTCATTTGAAATGCGTTATTATAACGGCGTATATTGCGCATGAATTGCTTGGATTTCTGATGATCACCCGTAAGAAGAGAGTGAAGTGGTTCAGGTGGAGGGAGAACTTCTTCTAATTTGACTTTTCCTTGTAAGCAACACATGCCTTTCGATTCGTCCTTGAATTTCAATGCCAAGCAATGTTCACACACTACTGACATAGTACCTATTGATACTATACGATCGTCCTTGTAAGAAATCGAAGGATCGTAATTCATGGCAGAATTTTCTTTATTCGCCCATGAATTAGTAACTCGTGCTGATGATTCTCTGGCTCTCTGTATTCGATGTCTTTCCCTATCTCGGCTGCGGTGAACCTCACGCTCTACTGAAGATTCTCTCTCTCTCTCAGCTCTATATCTATCCCGAGCCTGACTGAAGCGAGCCTCACGTTCCGTTGACGATTCTTCATCTCTTGCTGAACGTACTCTTCTGGCATTCACTGTACTACGACCTATGTTCGAACGACGACGTCTTCCAGACATGACTTTATAATTTCTGTACAAAATTTACTCAGTTCTATATGTATGATTACCTATGCACAAATTGCCATATTATTAGTATGTGCCGCAGTAAAAAATATCTAAATTCTTACCATTTAGAAACAAAGGATAATCAGCAATCATAAAAAACAAAAGATACCTATTCTATTCAGTTCTTTTTTTTACTGAAATACCTCAACTTAAAAAACGATTTTAATTATAAAAAATAATTTGCTATTCGTGCGACTAAAAACAAAAGATAATCAACAATCATCAACAACAAAAGATACCTATTCTATTAAGTACTTTTTCTGAACTTACATATCTCACCTTAAATCACGATTTTTGAAAATAATTTCCCTAATATTAAATTGATCTAACTGTAAATTTTAATCAAGATCTTAATAGAAAATTGCAATCCATAAATTATGGTTTTATTTAATCTAATCTTATCTCACCTTATGTAGGTACTTATAATTGCTATAAGTGCGATTTAAAAATTAACCTTAGAATAGAATATAATTTATATTTTAAAACTACTATCATACAATTATTTATCGTAACTTACTTATAATTACTGATACGTTGTCGCGCTGAAAAGCACGTTTTTATTACCTAAGTATTGCTATTTTCCTCGCTGGAGAGCTCCGATATAATAAACGCGTCCGATCGCTGCTAAATTCAAAGTGCTATAGGGAAAACCGCGGCCTCAGACGCGCTATTTATAGGCACGCTCTTGCCGCACCGGGCGGCCGGCCGGTACCGCCCGCCGCAAACGCTACGTCCCGCAATTTTTAAATCTGTAATATCTTCGAAAATATTCACTTAAATCATACGGTGTAAAGGGCCATATAGATCTATATTAAATGAACAATGTATTCAAGGTATTTAATTGGTTAAGGATTAATGCTGTATTGGTTAAAATCGCTTCGAAAATTAGCCATTATTTGTCGTAAAAAGTAAATGACAAAAAAAAGTTATTGTGGGTTATCCATAAGAGATAGACATATACCATTACGGACTTTTCTGTAGACCTTTTCAATGTGTACAATACTTAGTACATTATTTTGATAAAACTCGTAGGGTTCAGCCTGCGTTTGCAATGTAAGCGGAAAAAATGTAATTATTTACGACATCACATTATAAACCTCAAAAATAGCAGTACTTCTCCACTATTTAATGGATGTTATTATACATATAAACCTTTCTCTTGAATCACTCTATCTATTAAAAAAAACCGCATCAAAATCCGTTGCGTAGTTTCAAAGATTTAAGCATACAAAGGGACATAGGGACAGAGAAAGCGACTTTGTTTTATACTATGTAGTGAAGCTCGATATTTCGCCACACGGAGTGGGCAAAACAGCTTGTAAATCATAACAAGCTACCAGACACTCTCCAGATTTTGCTAATGCAGCATCGTTCTTCTTTTCAGCTCTGCTTAAATCAACTTCACGGCGATGTTTCTCAAATTCGGACTTTAGAGTTTCCTTGTCGCTAGCATTTTTATATGATTCGCAGAATGCGCACTGGTCCTTCTTGGGTGTAAAGAAGCTAATATTAAATTCAGTATTAAAAACGTTTCTGAAAGCATAGTAGCTCCCATAATCAAGGTTTCTTGAGATTGATTGAGAAACATAATCTCTGTGAAGATCTGCCAGTGTTTTTTCACCACTTATAAATACTCGGGTTGTCTGGTTCCTCAAATAATGCGATTCAATTTTTGGGATTTCATTCATATGGGTACGTATGCTTGTTTTTATCTCTTCACTTATTTGCTTATGATTTTGGTGTGCGCCTCTTTGATCCTTCTCTACAAAATTATCTTTAGTTTTTAATTGAACTATTCTTACGAATTTGTCACCAATACTAAGTGTTGACATGAAGAACTTTTTACAGACTCGGTAGTAACTACCGTCGATCAGAAACTCATAAGCAAAATTAACATAAGCCTGCCCTAAATTTCTTTGTTCTTTTCTTAAATTTTTCTTCCATTTCTCTGGCTGACGTTTTCTTTTTCTTGTGTTTAATCTTTCTCTTTCGTTCAAATCAGTAGTTTCTTCTGGTTGAAAATTTATATCAGCGTATATTACGGCGGCAGCAGTGTCTTCTAATAAATCCTTGTCACTCATCGCTGGAAGCCATATCGAGTCATCTACGCTGTCACTACTGAATAGTGATGATAATGAAGATTCATCCTGAAAAATGTAGTAAAAATAGTAAACAATCTAGTATACGCAAGCACCTGAAACATGCAAAATGTATTTATTTACCATTGTAAGATTGTGGTCAACTATCACACTATTGCCATTATGAAGGTTCACTCCACTACAACTAGCTTGTGGACTCTTGCATTTTTCAGCTAGAGTGGATTGCGAATGCAGATATTGCATCTCGTGTTTAGTTATCTGAAATAAAATAAACATTATAAAAGATCCTTATTAAACTACGAGAAGCGGAATGGTCACGGTATTAGTTAGTGACACCATGGTATACAGGAAGAGACAGATTGCTCATAGCAAATACTAGTCGCATATAGGATGAAGTAAAGCGCATCTGCAATTACAATACAATACCTTCTCGAGACAAGCATCTGCTTCCTGGCTTGTCTCACAATCCCCAATACTTTGGCCAGCATTGATGACTATTTCACTTGATGGTGGCTTTTGTAAGTTGTAGTCCTATAAAAAAGATAAAAATTGTAAGTAGGTAGAGGTATATTAAAAAAAATAAAAGTAGGAATAGCACACAAATTAGTGTCGTGGCTCATGCAATTAAGCTAGCTCAGCTCTCTTTGATCTATAAAACAATATTATAGAACCGTGCAAAGGGCAAGAATATTATTGACTCTTCTGGTTAATTTGGCTTCTATTGAACTTAAACTATCTGAACTTTGCGTTTATGTGAGCCCGCATCTAAAGTGTCAAGTGTAAAGCGGCTTGGGCAGGCGCATCCGAACGCGTTATATATATATTTATATTTAACCTGTTTGTACCTGCATTGAAATAGCCGGCTGGATGCACAACCCGTCCCATCCAGCTACTTTTGACGATCACTCACACAAACTGAAAGCTCGCCTTCTGAACTGTATGCCAATAGATTCAACATTCTGGCGACTACATCGAGTTACCAGTTATTTGTATACATTTTAGGTTATTTCACAACGAAAAGTAGGTAAAACAACTTGCTTGTCCTTCAAAGCAGTTATTCCGGATATCTTCTAAGAACTTTAGCCTTCTTGAAACCATTATTCATCGTTTCTTTTTACAAACTTTAAATGGATCGCTGGTGGAATCTCAAAAACACTCCAGCCATGAGAAGGGGAAGGGTTTTGGAATCACATGTTTTTTTTTTAATTTAGTGTACTGGATGTATTCGTACATAAAGACAGTATTTATAATGACATTTTGATAATATTTCCAAACGAAATGATTTTCGCCAGCGAGGCGGGCGAAAGAATGGTGTGCGATGACGTCACGCCGCGCGCAAACGACTTTCAAGGAAAAATTAGCGCTGGGTCATTTTTACGAATCTTTAAAAGATCTTTTTACGAATGTCTTAAAGTGCAAGAGAAAATGCAAGAGAAGTGCAAGAGAGGTGCAAGAGAAAAAATAAAAATACCGTATTTAAAGTTGAAACAAGTACATTTAGAAAAAAAATAAAAAAAACCCTTTCCTAAACTCATTATGAAATAGCTACATATTAAACCAACTAAGACTAATATACAGGTTGTTTTTACTTCACAGGCATTTTTAGTGGGTTAATCAGTACAACGAAGTAAGCAACTTTTTATAAAAAAAATGAAAAAACCTCAGGATTAAAAAAAAGGGACTTTTTTTTTTTTTTTTATTTGAAAGTTTGAAGAAGTATACTATTAGATAAAGGTTTGAGAAAAATTTGAGCGCGCCGCGCCGTCTAGCGGTAAATAAACAATATTAGCGACATTTACTCGCCGCTAGATAGCGCATAGTGATCATAACTGTTTACACTACAAAACACAAAACGTTGTTTAAAAAATATTTTTTTTTTTTCGTTTTTTTTTCACTTTTTTTTCTAAAGTTGCTTATTTTGTTGTACTGATTAACCCACTAAAAAAATGCCCGTGCAGTAAAAACGGGGGCGCCAGCTTTGCATGCGGCAATTTTGCACAAATGTCACTTTTGACAGTTCCAAATTTGTTGAGGGCAGATTTGCAGGAGGCAACCTTGCAGGCGGCAACCTTGCAGGCGGCAACCTTCAGAACAGTTTTTAAGTTTTTCTGTTAGGTTAGGTTAGGTTAGGTTTTTCTTTCCCTAAAATCGAAGTGACATTAATTACCGGCATCCTTGTAGTGGATGACTTTTATACATCAAACTAAACATTAAAAAAAATGTTTTAAGTTTTTCTGTTAGGTTAGGTTTGGTCATTTTGACATTTGCAAAACTGCCTTCTGCAAGATTGCCTTCTGCAAAACTGCCGCCTGCAAGAATGCCGTCTGCAAGATTGCCGTCTGCAAATTTGCCTTCTGCAAGTTTGATGGGACCCGTAAAAACGACTTGTATAAATATTGAATTTTATATTCCAATATGTGGCAATACTAAACACGAAACGTCAAAATAATCACAAATGTTTACGGTGTAGATCGTGTAAGTTTCTGCAGTTTTCCGCTTTATTTTACATCGATATATAATAAAAAGTATAAATATTCACCATGGAAAGGCAGGAAAATAATGAAAATCATGCAGACATTAACCCCTCTCCTCGCGGAATAAAATTCAGCCGTCCCATTCGCGCGCGACCTTTTTGCGCGCAAAATCGACGGCCTTGATAAAAACGACCATAACTTGTAAACCACTATACAGATCATAAAAAGAAGAACTGTAAAATGATCGCATTGAAATTTGACATATAAAACATTATAACCTTATCTCGTAAATCAATTAAGATAATAATGGCGACAAATTACAAATTTGGCGAAGTGAAAAAACTCGCCTATTTATCATTTCGATGTTTTTATCACAAAATATGAAAGTCTATGCGGAAATTGTATTTACAGTTATGTTCTTTATTAAATGCTTTACCAAAACCATTATTTTGTTTTACTTCTTTGCATACAAAAATATTTAGTTTTTCAGTCATAATAACCAAGAAAAATTTGATGTCTCCTCGTAAAAAATTTTTTTTTTAATTTTGTATTTCTGACTACTTAGGGACTTTATTTATATGAAATTCTTTCATAATAACTTTTCCACTACACTACACTTCTTATAAAATCATACCAGTTCTTTCAGCTTTGTCTGATATTACAGAAAAATCCAAACTTTTGCGAGTCGGTGACGAAAACTTGGCATTAACTTTGACAGGTCATAATACAAAAGTGGATAAAGTTTTTCAAATATATTGTGTTATTATGTGCTTATTATATGTCTAATAACTAATTATTATACTCTAAAGAGTCACATTTCATAGAAAAACTATAGGAAATCACACTCAAAATATGGTAATTCTTCTATACTAATTACGTAAACAAATAGGTATGCGCACCCCGCGATTTCGCGAATATCGATAAAATTAGGCAGCGCGCCTGTCTATGCAATACGCCGCGGTGCGATCTCATTTGTTTAGGCAAATTCGGAGTGTGATTTTCTAGTTTCTTCTATGAAATGTGACTGGAGTATAATAATTAGTTATTGGACATCTAATAAGCGTCAAGTTTTCAATACATTCGAAAAACTTCTAACCACTTTTGTATGCCTTTGCAATTATTATGAAATCAGACTATCGCGGTTGCTTCACATTATAGCTTTATAAACGAATTTACCGCGTGAAGTGTGTAGCACCCGACGTTTCGGCGACGTTGCCCAGGGTAGACTGGACAGCGGCGGCTGCAACGTCGCCGAAACGTTGGTGTCCAAACTTTACGTGGTAAATTCGTTTTTTAACCACATTTGTATCATGCCTTTGCAATTATTATGAAATCAAGGATTATCGCGGTTGTTTGACATTATAAATAGCTTTATAAACGAATTTACCGCGTGAACTTTGTAGCACCCGACGTTTCGGCGACGTTGCAGCCGCCGTTGTCCAGGGTAGACTGGACAGCGGCGGCTGCAACGTCACCGAAACGTCGGCTGCTATAAATTTCTGTTCGACCATTCGGCTACCCGATACCAGGAGATAGCCGGACAAAGGATGCCATGGTCCGCGATAGATTCGGTACACCGATCCATCATTAAAATTTCGTAGAAGAAAACTCAACAAACCATTTTTTTTTATTTACTAAATTTCCAGTACAAAAATTTTACAGTAACAGTCATTTGATAAAAATAAAACAAACATGTCATAAAAACAAACAAAACAATTGAACCGACTAAAATAAAAACTTTTATTAGTTGGTAGGTATATTAGGTATACAATTATACGTTTCTTTATTTTTTATGCGACTTATGCTTTTTATTGGTACTAAATTTCTAGTACAAAATAGTATTTACTAAATTTCCAGTACAAAAATTATACAGTAACAGTCATTTGATAAAAATAAAACAAACATGTCATAAAAATAAAGCCGCCCTATCGCGTACATAGCCGCGTACATAGCCGCCCTATCGCCACCGAACAGTTCCCGCGCTATGACGGATTCCGCGTCTAACGACAACTCATTCTCGTCGCCTTCGTCCGCATTCGTGCCGACGTCCCGCTGTCGACGTCTTGCTGACTCCCTAGCGCGACAATCACGACGAACCCTCTCAGTTTCATCCACCATCTCTTTCAATACAGCGGGGACGTCTTCATCGGTCTTACATACTTCTACAATTTCACGACCTTGACACCAGACATTCTCACCGACCACAGCTCGCATGGCGGCGTGCCTACCGCGTCTATATGCCCCCGGCCGTCCACCTCTGCCCGCGCCCCGCCGTGCCCCGCCGGCTACCCTCCCCCGTCGTCCGCGGCCTGCCGCGCGGCCTCCTCGGCCGGCCGTCGCGCCGCCTCCTTCGCCGCCTGGCTCGCCGCCTGCCGCGCTGCCCGGCAAGCCGCGCGTCGCTCTTCGTCGCGCGCCGGCTCTCCCGCGTCCGCTGCCCGCTGCTAGTCGCCCCGCCGCCGCCAGAGGTTGCCTGAAAATTAAAACAATATTGAATTTCAATATTGAAAGTCTGAATTTCAATTCAATTTCAAAAACCTAATTCTGTTGTAGTGATCGAAAATTTCCCCTGACCGCAAATTTCTGTTTCTTTATTCCATCATAACTTCTAAACGCTTAGACCGATTTAGAAGTCTGCGGTATTACTAGAATCGTTATGTCATCCCGTAACAGTCCAGTGAAAAATGAATCCCCTTAGGGAATATAAAATCAATTGATACGTAGTAAAATTATTCATAAGTAGTAGAAAAGATATGTAGTAAAATTATTCATCGTAATATTCAAATTGTCAAACGGTACGCAAACCGTCCAGTAGCGCCCGGGGAAATCCACCAGGAGAAACCGATCCACTAGCCGTGAGGCCTGAGACGCAAGAGCCTTACCTGGGGTAGCCTTTCACACGAGGAGGCTACTGAATTGAGTTTCACAGAATCAAGGATCAGCAGACAAGAAGCCAACAAACTAAAAACACAAGGCAAGCTACTGGGCGACATCGTTTGATTTGCCGCTGCATTATTTATCACACTGACGGAGGCTACAGTCTTCTGTCAGTGCGTCGTGAACTCAGGAGTTATTTTTCTTATATATATATATTGGATGTGTAGGTATGTATATATATTTATGTATGTGTGTATGTATGCGTATGTATATATTCTTATGTATTATGCAATGCAACCTAAGTTCATAATATCAAAAGAGTCAGCTCGTCGATACAATTAAACAAAAATCAGCATCCCTAGATACGGGTAGCCCTGTTTTCTCTTGTACGAGCTCATTCATATATGAAATTCTTCTATCCTGACTAAAATGTATTCTCCAAAAGAAGAAGAAGAATAATAATGAGTATTCTATGTGCCTAGACCCATTTGTTAGGTCCTTATGCACTTGGTTTTAGCTAGTTTGAATCAATTTGAGGTTTATAAGTTGGGATCGGCTGGTAACATACACTTTTAAAATCTCATCTCGGTGAATAATATCGATTTTTGATGTACTATGACACAATTCCTATATAGTGGATTATCAAAGGTGTTCTATAGTTAGAGACTTCCAGATCAATGTATGCTAATAGTTTTAAGTCACTTTTCCAATATCGGATGATGATTGCTCCAATCAGCTGGGGTTTTTTTATAATGTACTTATAGGTACGCTACGCTATTGCTCATTACTGAATATCTGACATCGTTTGATTTGCCGCTGCATTATTTATCACACTGACGGAGGCTACAGTCTTCTGTCAGTGCGTCTTGAACTAAGGAGTTATTTTTCTTATATATATATATTGGATGTGTAGGTATGTATATATATTTATGTATGTGTGTATGTATGCGTATGTATATATTCTTATGTATTATGCAATGCAACTTAAGTTCATAATATCAAAAGAGTCAGCTCGTCGATACAATTAAACAAAAATCAGCATCCCTAGATACGGGTAGCCCTGTTTTCTCTTGTACGAGCTCATTCATATATGAAATTCTTCTATCCTGACTAAAATGTATTCTCCAAAAGAAGAAGAAGAATAATAATGAGTATTCTATGTGCCTAGACCCATTTGTTAGGTCCTTATGCACTTGGTTTTAGCTAGTTTGAATCAATTTGAGGTTTATAAGTTGGGATCGGCTGGTAACATACACTTTTAAAATCTCATCTCGGTGAATAATATCGATTTTTGATGTACTATGACACAATTCCTATATAGTGGATTATCAAAGGTGTTCTATAGTTAGAGACTTCCAGATCAATGTATGCTAATAGTTTTAAGTCACTTTTCCAATATCGGATGATGATTGCTCCAATCAGCTGGGGTTTTTTTATAATGTACTTATAGGTACGCTACGCTATTGCTCATTACTGAATATCTGACATCGTTTGATTTGCCGCTGCATTATTTATCACACTGACGGAGGCTACAGTCTTCTGTCAGTGCGTCGTGAACTCAGGAGTTATTTTTCTTATATATATATATTGGATGTGTAGGTATGTATATATATTTATGTATGTGTGTATGTATGCGTATGTATATATTCTTATGTATTATGCAATGCAACTTAAGTTCATAATATCAAAAGAGTCAGCTCGTCGATACAAATAAACAAAAATCAGCATCCCTAGATACGGGTAGCCCTGTTTTCTCTTGTACGAGCTCATTCATATATGAAATTTTTCTATCCTGACTAAAATGTATTCTCCAAAAGAAGAAGAAGAATAATAATGAGTATTCTATGTGCCTAGACCCATTTGTTAGGTCCTTATGCACTTGGTTTTAGCTAGTTTGAATCAATTTGAGGTTTATAAGTTGTGATCGGCTGGTAACATACACTTTTAAAATCTCATCTCGGTGAATAATATCGATTTTTGATGTTCCTATATAGTGGATTATCAAAGGTGTTCTATAGTTAGAGACTTCCAGATCAATGTATGCTAATAGTTTTAAGTCACTTTTCCAATATCGGATGATGATTGCTGTAGATGAAGGGAGGTATCGGTCGCTAAGGATAATAGGTAACTACCTACCGTGCGGTGCGCGTATGCAGATACTTTTAAACGTAATTTTGCTACTTAAATCTATGGTTTTAATGATATTGAGTATTCATGTGAGTTATTAGGAAGGTAAAGTACTCGTACCGAAAAGTTTTGGAAAATAAATAAGTATTTGTATTTTATACCTCTCTATAGTTTGGCGAAAAATAATCCAGCGTGGCCGGTCCGACGGGCGAGCGCGGCTCGGATCTGGGCGGCGGGTAGCGGATGGTGGGCCGCCTGAAGGGAGAGTCGCCCGCGCTGGTGGAGGGCTGCAACCAGCCCGCGCGCAGCGGCGCAGCCGAGAACCGGGAAAAAAAAAACAAAATAGTAACCCAATCGTGTCTGTGCTGTTGACCGTTGAGGGAGTTAATGGGCCCTCGCTGAGGTGGCCACGAAGACCCATTCTGTTCAGGGTTGGTCACACTCACGGGTCAACACCTATGCGACGGCCTCCACGTATGAAGTGCGAGCCTGGGTAGGACTCTGGCCCTATGGTTAGTTTCCTATGCTAGGATTATCAACTCTTCCCCTAATCAGCTTGAATTCCCCCACCTTATGGGCAGTTTCCCCTAGGAATCAAACTTCTGGCGTTTCTGGACGGTCTGCGCACCGTGCGGCATAAGCCAATCGACTGTGCAGTCTGACTAACAACTTGGGTTGTCGACTACAACGGGGGAACCCGTCACCCCAGGCTGGTATAACGATCTTACACCGCATGGTGAGACACAGTCTTGATTTCCTCAGTAAATAAGCCCAAATTGAAAAAAAGTTGTATGTTATTTTAAGCTGCATTTTAGTTTTCCTATAAAATCCGATATTCAAATAACCAAATTTCTCAAAAATAAAAATTTCGAAAATAAAAAAAAAAATCCGTATTTTTGTTGTTGTTTTGTATCGATAGAAATCCAAGCCTCTCTATAAACATTGATAAATTTCGGTTTTTGCCGCCAAACTATGAACTCTGAAAACGTGGTCAGTTTGTAAACGACGTGTAAATACCAAAATACATCTAATTCCTTGAGTATATACCTCCTACATTGAATAATAACGATTTTATAAGCGAAATAAACCAATATTTTCAATACACTCGCGAGATTTCGTTCGTTTCGAAAAAAATGTTGATCGCGACCGCCATTGTCGTGTTGCGTCATTTCAGAAATTTACTAAAAACTACGTGAAAAAAAGGAAATGGCCTTCTCCAATCGGTAATTATCATTCCTACACAATTTTAGAATGCATATAACTCACTTTTACGGGTAAAATCCAACTAAAAACACTTACAATTGTAATTTCAGTTACGAGCCGCGCGGCGTTCGTTCGACCGAAATGTCGCACTGCCGAAGCGGAATTTTCCACGAGTTGGCACAGTTGCCATGTATCGTACAGATTTTATCGCATGTTACTATCGTATACAGTAATGGTAACGAATCATTGGCTATTTTCTGGCATCAAACGATAAAATATAGAAGCGCGTTCTATTTTTTAATGGATTTTTTCCCAAACAGCGACTGTGGCCTCCATCATGATGTGATTATTGGGACGCCTCACATTTCAACGTATTAAAGCTTATATCCCTAATGGGACGCCTCACATTTGACGGGTTAAAGTGAAGATAGAATTAGGGTGCCCGCGCACTAGGCAGCCATGGCTGCGCAGCCAGGCTGCGGCAGCCAGTAGAACGTATGGTGGTGTATGGGCGTCCGCGCATTAGGCAGCCATGGCTGCTTGGCTGCCGCAGCCAGTAGAATGTGAGCTAGAACACAGCAGCCAGCTGGCTGCGCGCAGCCAGAGCCAAACAATCGTCTACCTACAAAATGTATGTGGCTGCCGTCAGTCACCGCGCACTTGTCGAAGCAGCCACACGTTCGTTCGCATTTTCACGATGACTTTCGATACGGAGAAATTTATCATGGAAATCGAAAGCCGAAACGCAATCTGGGACATGTCTTCCGAAGATTACAGTGATCGTGATATGAAGAAAAGGAAATGGGAGGAAATAACAAATATAATGTGTGATGACAATTTGACAGAAAATGAAAAAAAGGAATTTGGTAAGTTATTTTTTATTCATATTTAATTACAATCAATACAATTAAATATTTTAATTATAATCTATCACAATGCAACTCTGTTTTGCCATTCTAGCGGATTTTCATTTATAAAATAATCCGCAAATAAATCCCTATAAGCCGCTGCTCCTCGACTCGTTCTCCTTTGGGGACCTGGAAGAATTTCCAGTTCCGGAGGAACATACAACGTATCTGCAAATCTGTAGCCGTCTCTGTCTCGCACGTAATTATGTAACACACAGCACGCTTTAATTATGGCAATTGCAAGTTCTTTTCGGACATTCAGTGGGCGGTGAAAAATTCTCCATTTATTTGCCAGAATGCCAAATGTGCATTCTATATACCGCCTAGCTCGAGACAATCGGTAGTTAAAGATTCTTTTGTTGTTTGTTAATCTACTTCCTGCATAAGGACGCATTAAATTTTCAGTTAAACCAAATGCCTCATCCCCCACAATGACGTATGGCATCGGTACTCCATTATTTACTATGGGGCTTTTCTCCGGTATCCTTAAATTATTATTGTTGAGTTTGTTATACAAAACTGAATGTTTATAAATAGATGAGTCACTGCATTTTCCGTAGGCTCCAACATCTATATAAGTGAACTTATAATCCGCATCGCATACAGCAAGTAAAACGACCGAGAAAAAATGTTTATAATTATAGTAGGTACAGTGAGCCAGACTCAGTTGGTTTTATTACCCTAATATGTTTCCCGTCGATGGCACCTATACAATTGGGATAATTAGCATTTTCATTAAAACCATTTGCTATTTCAATCCATCTTTCTTCATTTAGTTCTGGAAACGCTGTTTGTCTCATGTTCTCCCAAATAGCCAAGCATACTTCATATATGATATCTCGGACAGTAGTATATCCAATCCGAAAATTGTGATTCAATTCTGCCATAGTACATCCTGTAGCCAGATATCTGTAACATAATATTATTTTTCAGGTAAATCTCTTCAGCTAAAGTGGAAGAACATAAGGACTAGTTTCACGAGGGAATTGAAACGGAGAGCAGGTGTTAAAAGTGCATCAGCAGCCTCGCGTAAGAGCCCTTACGTATATTTCGAGCGACTACAGTTTCTTAGGGAAACTGTTGTAAATAATGCAACACAAGGTAGCATCAATGAAACAAGCGTTGCTGAAAGTAACGAGGAGGGCGGTAGTGTTAGTGGTGAAATTCGTTCACCTATTATTAAAAGGAAGAAGAAAACTGATGATGATGCCCTGCTTGAAATATTAAAGCAAAGTATCGCAATGAGAGAAGAGCGTGAAAGAAACAATGAAAGGAAGCAAGAATCTGACACAGATAGACTATTTATGCTTTCAATGCTAGATGATTTCAAAAAGATTCCAGAACATCGTAGGCTTTCTACAAAAATGGAATTAATTGAAGTGATACAAAAAGCACAGATGCTTCCACAGGACCGTTATTCTGATTATGAACTACAGGGCCGTAGATTTTCAACACGGCCAAATATTGGACTCGAAGCTTCAGGCAGTGATTATCGCCGTGGATATTACACGCCTGCACCTGCTCCAGAAAGGCAGAATCTAACACGATATCAAGAGAATGTGTTATCCCAGGATCCAAGACGATTTACAGAGAGTGTGCTTTCACCGGAGACTGCGTTGTCGCCAACTGACACAACCGTATCAAATATGTCACAGGAAACGGATTTACTGGACCTGTTTTGAAAAATTGTAAAAAACTATTCAAATAAAAATATTAAACTGTAATGATAGTTTGAGTACTCACCTCAAAGTAATTACTATTTTTTCTTCTGGGGTTATACAGGCTGGCATGCGAGTATCAGTGCCCATAATTGAAGTTCTTAGATTTTCATAAAGGTTATCAAACGATCTCACTGACATTCTTGTGTAGTTGAAGAAACGTTCCGGGTAATTTCGGAGATCCTTAATATAACTTTTATATAAGCCCTTGGAGTGCCGCTCAGTAAGTAGAGGATGAACCCAATATTTTTTCTTTGCTTTGCGTTTCTTGCGAGCTAGGTAAACTATTATGAGATCCTCCACGTCCATCTTTCTCAGATTTTTCGTCACAACTGACGTGGCACTGGCTGCCTGCTCTGGCTGCTGTAAATAGCTGCTCATATTTCTGGCTGCCGCAGCCTGGCTGCGCAGCCATGGCTGCCTAGTGCGCGGGCACCCTTAGAGTCCGATGTCGAAGACAGGATGCCAAGTTGCTCTGACAATAAATACAGTGAAACGTTGAAACCAGAAAGCGATATTTGCTTCGAAGAGGAACAACCAAACTCTTCTTATATGGAAGCAAATATAATGGAATTTGAAGAAGAGGCAGTGGCTTTCATAAAACCCGAACGAAGCGATCCTGTCGAATCAGTCAGCAAGGAACAGGAAGATGTTATTGAGGTGACGAAAGAGGTCAAAGTCTTGTTACCGAAATTTGATAAATTGACATGCGTTGTCTGCGATCGCCATCTAGACAGAAGCGTGCCAATGGGAGCATGCAAGCATTACAATGAAATTGTGCTATTTTGCAAAGACTGTATTAGGCCAAATGTTAAGAAATATATTTGTGTCAAATGTAGATATGAGTCAAGTAGTAAATTTAATCTAATTAAGCATGTTGATACAGTACATAGGAAATTTAAGAAATATACGTGTGAAGAGTGTGACAAGGCATTTTCATATAGATACAATTTGAAAACACACGTCCAATCGATCCATCGCAAACTAAAGCATGCGTGTCAGCAGTGTAAAAAAGTATTTTCTTCTCGCGACTACTTACAACGGCATGTAAATTTCACTCACCGACAATTGAATGTATTCACGTGTGATTTATGCAACAAAGAATTTCCAAATCAAACACGCTTTAAACAGCACATCGATGGCGTTCATAGAAAAATGAAGGAACTTGAATGTAATGAATGCAAACGCGCTTTCTTTGGGAGTGGTAATTTAATTAAACATGTCAATTCTGTCCACCGGAAATTCAAGCCTTTCGCGTGCGACAAATGCAATCGCAGTTTTGCATCGCGAGGAGAGTTAAAGGTCCATATAAACTCAGTCCATCTCAGAATGACGTATAGTTGTGCGGAATGTAACAGAGCTTTCACCCACAGGTCGAACTTAATCGGACATATAAATGTAATACACCGAAAAATTAAGCCCTTTGTTTGTACAATATGCAAGCATGCATTTGGTCGAAAACATCATCTTAAAAATCACATGACTGGTGCCAAATGCCAATTCAAAGATATTAAACAATCGAAAAGCAACGGTCGGCGGTAGACCTTTGATGAGTAATCTTCGTCTTCAAAGCAAGCAGAACATAGTGCATCGGTGGAGCACGAACACTTTTTTAGATGAAATCGAACAATGCGATCTCCAGTAGGTAGTATATTCTATTGTATGTATGCATTTTATTTTTCAGTTACTTTTTGTGATTTTTTTTATCTACGAACAGCCAATACGGAACAATCAAATGCTTCTATATGATATGCTTAAAAACCTAGATTGCTTAAAAACCTAGATTTAAGTGTGTACCTATGTTTATTATATTATTTATACGGAACAGTCAAATGCATTTATTGATAATTTTAATGACTTTAAATTTACCTAGATATAAGTGTGTATGTTTATTTTGAATTATAAGTCAGAAACCTAGTTTTTATCGACCAGTGGTGACTTGTTTCACTTATTTTATTTTCGGATATAAATCATTTATTGTATCTTAGTTGAAATAATATAATGAGCAGGAGAGAGGTTTGTTACGACGCGGAGAAAATGTAAATATAATGTTTTTAAAAATAAGGATAATAAGTCTAATAAATTTGGTAATATTATATTAAATATGCCTACTTACCAAGGTAATAGCAATTTGACAGTATATTCTATGGAATTTTCGTAAAATTTTGTAGTCCAGAGATGTTTTGCTGTAAGAAAGTACATTATAGAGTTTACAGATACAGCATCAATGGGACCGATTGCGTTTCTTCGTGCACTAAAACTGAAATTAGTTCAAGCGAATGAGATAGAGCAATCCGTTAGAGCGGAATACAAAACGAAAGACCGTCTATAAAAACTACCTCTCGAACCGTCCGAATAAATTTGAACACATTTCGTGCGGTGTAAGATCGTTACGTTTAATAGTTATAAGTTATAGGATAAGTTTAATGATTATAAGTTATAAAATATAGGTATAAGATCCATAGTGTTCTAATATTCAGTCGTTTGGTTCAATATTATTAGTGTTTTATTCCACTTACCCCTTAATTACAAAAGGTGGTGATTTCTGCAATATGTTATATTAGTAATTAGTTTAATAATTAAAGTTATTATTAATATTAAATTTAACTTTTGCTGCTATTCCGTGGTTTAATTTCATATCAAAATTTTGTCGTTTGCCAGCTAATATTTCGAATTTCGTCTGCTGCTCAGTTCAACGAATGGAGTTCAAAACGGCAGATAAAATGAGTTATATCTAGGATATGTCTTTCTATCCGTTTCATAATTTTTAATACGTTTTGAGGGTATTAATGAACAGTTTCGGTGACATGACATTCCATAATATGACTTCGTTTCGTCGTCTAACTACTTGGATGGTCTTAGATGGTCATCTATTGGATCTACATCTAATTGGATGGTCATAATCATACTTGGTGTATTAATAGAAAGAGTAGAACCTACGTTTTGGAAAAAAATATTATATTGCAACAGTAATGTGAGAATAGTAAGACTAACTAACATATAGACCAATGTCTCAATACCGTCTTCTAAGAGGCGTATTGTACTCACACTAATGTTTCTGCTCCTTTACTGATTCTATCACGTGACATCGACGTTTAAATTATTCAGCTTGAAAAATAAGAGTTAGTCGTGCCTCCGTTAAATAATCATTACTATTGAATACTATTGAGACAGGTAGGTACCGACAATTTGTGGTTAAGCTATACGAAATGTAAGACAAAACATAACCTCAAAATGTATCTAGAAGTACATTTTGAGACTCTGAAAACGACTTCTCTATATCCGCTTTGATTAGTTTTGGTAATTTTTTTAGCAAAGTATATGAATAGGTAACGAGAATAAATGACAAAATGAACGCGATTTTTAGACTCTTTCAGCAACTAGTCAGATTGGTGTCGCCGAACGGTGCGCAAACCGTCCAGTAGCGTCGGGCCATGCAATCCCACCATGGGTCCACCAGCTGTGAGACCTGAGACACGAGAGTCTTACCCGGGCTAGCCTTTCGCACGTGGAGGCTTCTGAATAGGAGCTAAATCGTGAGTTGAACTGATCAGAGAAAATAAGGATTTTATGGCCCAAGCTGCACGAAACCATTCGCTGCCCAATATAATCAATTAGTCCTTGATTAAAAGCCATTCGTTATCAATTTTATTACAGACGACCAAATAAATTGCTATTAGTTTCGCCGTCAATGCCTTCTGTGCCACCTGCATTTCACCGACGCAGAAGGGTTGCCAGCATGTACCTACTATGGAGTTGAGAAATCTAATATGCAATTCAATGACGCTACACGGCCCGGTGGCTTAGTGGCTAGGACGCCTGATCTTACATTGTAAGGTCCCGGGTTCGAATCCCCGCTGGGTCACCATTTTTCCGTTGCGATAAAATTAACGGAATAGCATTCTCAATTTTGTCGATTGAATACAATAACAGGACATTTACTTACACACAGTTATTCGCACACATACCTACATTATGCACACGTAATAGTAGGGTTGGTTGTAAGAGATTGTCATATGACAATAAACCCGCCCTTTGTGATTTCACGATAAAGAGTAGAAACAAACGAACAAACAATTATATTATTAAGATTCAAATCGTTCCGTCGGAAATACGATTGTTCAAATTACAGTAATAAATCGCACGCGATAGTTTATGTTTCGTTTCTTGAAAATCAAACTCTAATTGGCTACTGAAACGTCTAATGTAATGTTACGTTTCAAGGTGCTAAATGGCTTATTCAACGTTGTAATTCGTGATTTCCTGATGAATTATTTGAAAATGACGTTCAAGAAAGACTTAAAGCTGCTCGCAAAGCCCTATTACTAGATGACTATCCTGTCGAGTCTCTCGTATTTGAAGGTGAAGCGAGTATCGGCATAATATCTCATCAACAAACCAATAAAACATCACTGATCATATACCAACCATACCTAACTAGAGTTGGCAACTACAACGGGCAAACCCGTCACCTCAGGCAGTTTTAGCGATTAGTTGTTCTGTCTCCCTGAAGTGAGCGCAGAAGACTTGAACAAAACAGTCCACCGTCAAGCTCCGCCACATGCCCGTAAGAGGCCAACGCCTTAACCGCGAGATAGCCAGGAGTGTTACCCAGCAGGCTTACACTCACTCCCTTACTTCCAATTGCGACCAGATTACTCCAGTCTCTCGATTGGTTCCGAGTTCGATGTCGCTTGCGCGGTCCTTTCCCTTAAGAAGCGGTGAAACGGTGTGTACCGAATCTATCGTAGACCACGACATCCTTTGCCCGGCTGTTCCCCCAGGACCGGGTAGCCGATGGTCGTTTCAAGAGCAGTCGCCGTAAGGTCCGCAACCACCCCCGCTCTATAGGAAACAGTACTGCTTCCAGACTCCCCCGTCTGTTAGTCAGAGTGCACAGTCGAGTGGCTTACGCCGCACGGTGCGCAGACCATCCAGGAGCGCCAGAAGTTTGATTCCTAGGGGAAACTAGCCCTAAGGCCAGAGTCCTGCCCGGGCTCGCACTTCATGCGTGGAGGCCGCCCGATGGGTGTTGACCCGTGAGTGTGACCAACGCTGAACAGAATGGGTCTTCGTGGCCAACTCAGCAAGGGCCCATTAGCTACCCAACCACCCATACCTAGCATATTCGGTTGATAAACTACATAGTACAATTTGGCAACCCTTCTACGCTGGTGAAATGCAGGTGGCGTCGATAGCATTGACGGCCAAACTATAGCGATTTATTTAGCCATCTATAATAACATTGATAACGAATGGCTTTTTATGATTAAGAAAAATGTGAGATAATAGGCCGTGTTCGAGTTGGCCACGAAGACCCATTTGTTCAGGGTCGGTCAGAGCCAGGCTTGCCAGGTGTTCGGTTTTTTACCAAACTGTTTGGCATTTCAGTCCCGTGTTCGGTGTTCGGTATGAAGAAAATACTAAATTATGGGTGGTTCGGTATTTGCGAAAGTCCTTTCATATAATCACATCACACGATTGAGCTATACATATAATACATGTCGCCAGCCGGCGCGCGCTGTATTCGTGACCTTAATTGATCGTTGTCCATCCCATTTAGTGTAAAAACAGATGGGGTGAAGGCACTTATTCAACACAGTAACGGCAAGAAACACTGTTCATTGGTGCGATCAAAAAATGTCTCAAGCAACATTAGCAAATTTTTTGATCCACCTTCTGGTGATTTAGAAGAGAAAGTAGCTGCAGTTGAACTCACTAAAACCTATCACTCCGTTAAACATGGGCAGAGCTACAATTCCTCTAACTGTGATTAATTAATAAATTAGATTCCATAAATTAGATTTTTTCCAATAAGAAGGCGCGACCGCAAATGCGATAATATAAGCATGCGATAGTTAATGTTTCTGGAAGAGCTCATCCCTAACTCTCAACTGAAACGTCAAATGTAAGTTTAATTTTCGAGGCGCTAAATGGCCTATTTAACTTTGTTGAAGCTGTGGGCAGTTTGCTGTATCTGGTCCAGGGGACTAGACCAGATATCGCCTTCGCTGTGAACGATGTGAGCAGATTCAACTTAAATTACGGCGAGGCTCACTGGACTGCTGTGAAGAGAATCATGCGATACTTGCGTGGAACGACGGATCTTCGCATTCTATACCGCTATGGAGGAAGTCAACTGCTAGGCTTCTCGGATTCGGACTGGGCGTCGAACATTGACCAAAGACGTTCATGCACCGGATACGTATTCACGATGAGCGATGGTGCTGTGTCTTGGAGCAGCTCGCGGCAACATACGATTGCTTTATCATCCACTGAGGCGGAGTACATGGCGCTCTCGGAGGCAACCAAAGAGGCAATCTGGTTGCGTCAATTTGTTGACTCGCTCAAGGATATTCATGGGCCAGTCGAGATCAAGTGCGACAACCAGGGTGCCATATGCCAGAATACTAAAGGTAAGTAATATTATTTTTTGTGCTTTCATTCAAATAGCCAAATTAGTAAATTCCTTTCTGACTTTTGGGTATAACTGCAGTATAGGAACCTCTCCTGGATTTTTGATTTTTAAACGTCACCGGACTATATTCGCCACGCAGATTCCGAATCTGCAATAATCTTTTGTCGCTCTCAATAAATAAGCGAGATATAGGCATTTAAAATTTGCATACTAAACGTCAAAAAGACGGCCATATTGCTTCAGAAGTAGTGTCGGAATATACTTAGTCGATATACCGCGAGTTCTCTAATATCGATAACAATTCGCGATTTTAGAAAAATGATGGCATGGTCGTGAAAAAACATGTGCGATATTAAAAAATAATAGTCTATTTTCGAGGGTTTTTTCAATGACTTTGCGTTTTGATAACAAAAGGTATCCTGAAACAATAGAAAATTCCTAAATATCTGAATATCCCCGCAAGCAAAAATTTTTTTTCGAATTTCGCGCGAAATTCGAAAAAAAATTTTTGCCTGCGGCGCTATTGAAGTTAACATGACAATGTGTTAGCGATATTTCGTTTTTTTCCAAGGTTTTTACTAAATGACTTTGGTGATAATGACAAAAGGTAACCTTAAACAAACGAAATGTCTTCAATATCAAATTAACACCGCAGACAAAAGAAATTCGAAAAAAAATTTTTGCCTGCGGCGCTATTGATATTAACATAAGAATGACAAAAGGTAAACTGAAACAAACTAAATTTCTTCAATATCAAATTAACACCATGTGTTAGCGATCATCTAAAACAATTGCACAATTTTCGTAGATTTTACGAACATTTGAAATTTGGTGTATTGATGACTAAAGGTAACCTGAAACAAACGACATTTCAGTATATCTTCTGTCATCAATACGCAAAGTCATTGAAAAGACATCGAAAATAGTGCCCTTTTTTAATTTGCGCGAAAATATGTATTTTTCCAATCGCTTTTGTTCAACATATTTCAATTAATCTTAAAACTCTCCAAATTGTCATAATTTCTGTAATATCGCTAATTGTTATCGATATTACGATATACTCGAAAGTGTCAACACGGTAAGTACAAACAAAATGGCCGCAACTTTGTTGACATTGGGATAACAAATTTGAACGCCTATATCTCGCTTATTTATTGAGATCGAATAAAAATTATGGAAGATTCGGAATCAGCGTGGTGAATATAGCGGGGTGAATTTTATTTTGGGCCATTTTAGGCTATTTGTTTACATATAAAATTTAAAGTTTGAATGCCTATATCTCGCTTATTTATAGCGACCGACACAATTTTCTTCCAGATTTAGCATTAAAATGCTACAATCTATTAGTGTATATTTTTTTTTTTTTTTTTGGTGAGAGGTTCCTATACTGCAGTTATTCCTCATTTTCATATAATCAACCTTTAACTGTAAGTAGATACATACAAAAATTATTATCAAAATGCGTTTTAAAACTTGTAGCTATTTATCAAAAATCAACGAATATCTATCAAAATTCAAACCTATAATTAAGACGAGATCAGCAAATTTAGCATATAGCCAACTATGTACCAATATCGTATTATAGGTTTAGTACTATTTGTATGCAGTCTTACACCATTACTTTTTTGTACCTAAATATCACATTTTAGCGGTAATTGGCATATAATTAAACCTGTAATTGGCATATAATTAAAAGCTTTTATGAAACTTCATTTTGGCAAGTTTCAATCAGTCTGATGTTAATCAAATTGGCAATGATGACAAGCATCACTGCGAATTTGATTAACCTAAGACTGAGAGAAACTTGCCAGCAAAAAAAGCATTATCCTTCAGCGTTTTCCTCTTTATCAGATTCTTTCGAGTTCATGTCCTTCTTCGTTCTTTATCCTTTTTTTTGGTTTGGTCAGGTTTTTCGTTTTGGTATTGCTGCCTAATTTAATGATATTCCTCTAATTAGAAATAATAATTATGAATATTTTAATATATTGGGATGAAAATCTGCAGCAAATCTATCAAAAATAATTTATATTTTATGTTTTTTTCCGTTTTCATACTAAAAAGTTTTTGGGTAGGTACGATCGAAACACATGGAGCAATTGAGACGTCTATTTTGTGTCTCAATCTTCTCCTCCTTCTTCATCTTCTTCTTCCTTTTTCTCCTTCTTCTTCTCTTTCTTTTTCTCCTTCTTCTTCTCATTGTTTTTCTTTTTCTTCTTCTCCTTCTTCTTCTTCTTAATTTTTAAGCTATTGCATAGCTTTTATCGCGGGCCTAGGCCTAGGTCATGAAGAAATTTCTTAACGAAAATGAATGATTTTAAACTGATAATTACGGCTAAATGAGTACTGCTTACGATTAAAAAAAAATATATGTTAAACTAGAACATTTTCCTAATATTCTTAGCTTTGAATATTTTAGATTTTGTTTATATTACATAGTGTAATTAATTTGTGAAATTAGGTCTAACCGAACACAAAAACGACTACTACGCAAATACTATCTGGCGTATTATTATGAAACCTACACCATTTTAAAGATAATTTAATTATCTATCTTTTTATCTACGAATTTTATCGAATAATCTGTTTTTTTGCTTTATCGAATAAAAAATTCGTGCGCGGCGCTCTATCGGAAGGCGTTTCAATTATTCCGAATCATTTGCTTCCGCAGCCGCAAATGATTCGGAATAATTTCAACGTTTTCCGATAGAGCGCAGTTATCATCTCTAACCTCCATGTATTTTTAAACTACCATTCGCTGCAAAAGCCCGATCGCACTCCTCACATGAGTATTTCTTCAAATTCCTATGAACCGCGTCCACATGTATTTTTAAAGAAGTGTTCGTTGCAAAAGCACTATCGCATTTCTCACATGAGTATTTCTTCAATTTGCTGTGTACTGCTTCTATGTGTGTTTTCACATGTCCTTGCCTAGCAAAAGCACGATCGCACTTCCCACATATGTATGCCTTTAACTTCCTGTGAATCGCTTCTATATGCACTTTTAAAGCATTCTTCGCTGCAAAAGCCCGATCGCATTGCTCACATAAGTATTTCTTCAATTTATCATGAGCACTATTCAAATGTCGATTTAAACCGCACTTCAAAGAGAACGTCTTATCGCACTTCAGACAAACATGCGATTTGACACGTCCAACAGTAGATCCGCTATCGCCGATATTACTGCTTCCAGATGATCCAACTTCGATTGGCTCCGGCTTTATGAAACGATGTCCATCGTGGTAAAATTCAACCACGTTACCTCGGTCATCTGGTATGAACTCGCTCAGAGGAATATTCAAAAATGAATCATCAGGATCGTAGACCTCTTCTTTAATCACGATATTTTCTTCAATCTTGACAGTCACGTTGCTATAATCGTCCATAATTAGATCACTCATCTTCGTATGAAGTATTTAATTTGCCTTTTTTAAAGTTAAACGATTGAAACTGCACTGAGGTGGTGCTCGCGAAAGAATACGATTTGTTGATATCTATCACTTTTCTCGAAGTTGCCTTTGAAGTTGCCCTGAGTTATTTTAATCATTGCCAGTGTTGACATGTTATTGTTTTGGGTGAAGTCTTACTGTTTTACTTAGATCCATTGGTAATTTCAGTTAGCTCGTATTTGTTATATACATTATTCAAAGACCTATGTGTAAGCAGGTGTATTTCCTCATTGTGTAAGCAGCTATGGGAGCTAATGGGCCCTTGCTGAGTAGGCCACGAAGACCCATTTTGTTCAGGGTTGGTCACACTCACGGGTCAATACCCATCCGGCGGCCTCCACGCATAAAGGGCGAGCCCGGGTAGGACTCTGGCCTTAGGGCTAGTTTCCCCTAGGAGTCAACCTTCTGGTGCTCCTGGACGGTCTGCGCACCGTGCGGCATAAGTCAATCGATTGCGCACTCTGACTAACAATGTTCAATTTTACGGTAATATCTTTTCTTCATCAAATTATCAAATTCCATCATATTATGTTTCTAATTCCATCAAATTCAGTGGTAGGTATATCCGCTATATGCTATTGTAGAAACGACCCTAAATCAGTATAGCTGCAAAGAACGTGTCTAAGGTGCAATGTCCGCAATCTCCAAACCGGCCAATCAGATTGCATGAATTCACCTCCTTTTCAATAAGGTTGACAACAAGTACACGTTACAAGCAATACGAGATAAAATCCCTGTTAGTGTGACATTAAATTTGGTAAATTTTTCAAAGAAAAATGTACGTCAATATCACAAAAGCTATAGAAGGGCGGCGAAGGAAGTGGCAAAGATATACAGAAAAGTGGAAACATAAGATGAATACGAAACAAACTGTGTCAAATGTGAACGTTTTCGTTGAAAACTAACAGACAATAGGGTGACCATTATTTACATGGCTACCCTAATTTGAAATCTGAAAACTGATTACCTTATTACCTCTTCTCGACGCGGTAATTTTGTCGACATTTTATATTACCTGAAAAGCAAGCAAAAATGACAACCGTCAATGTATTACTTTTCCGGCAATAGGGAAAGTATTGTCGACGCGTTAAAAGAAATCGAGATAAAGACGGAAATATTCATTTCACACCCCCTGAGACGATTATAGTACCATTACCATAAAGGCTGTCTGTAAGTCTGTGTGAAATCCTCCATCGTAGCGCTTAAAGGCCTCATCCGATTAAGCTGAAATTTGGCATGCAGGCATCATTCGGTCATGGCAAGAGTTGTAAAGATTGTAGTTAAAATCGGTCCATCAAAGGGCGCGCTTATCATACTCCAATCTCGAAATACATGACATTTTGGTACACAGATATGTTGTTTGATTGGAATATATAGTATACATGCAATGAATTTATTTTAATTACCGCCGTATTTCAAGAATACTACATCGTTTATGGAAAATATCATATCATTACCATGGAAATAATAAAATATGCTTCTTTTGCTATCATAGTCACTTGATAAAATCACTTTCGGGTAGGGGTTGGGGAAGGGGTTCCATGGGGAGTTAGCGAGGTGGGAAGGGGATTTTCAGGGGGGGGGGGTAGATTGGATTGGCGCGCAGAATCTTCTGAGCACACAAGTTAACCAGCATCACTAAAGAATCATTGGTCGATTTTGGTTATATTGTTATGACACTCCCCATTTCTGACCGCTAGGGACTGAGCATTAAGATTATGAACAGCATTAAATATTAACAGCATTCAGAGTATCATTATACACTGGAGTATCACCAGTGGCGGCGCTAGGCGTCGGCGACGTCGGCGACCGCCGACGGCCTCGCACCTAAGGGGGCCTCGCAAAACTTTTACAAATTATTTAAATGCATTTACAGACTTTTGACATGCATTACAGAGTTAACTTTTTTAACACAATGATAGATGCTATTATAGTCGACACCGAATGTCGATTTAAAGCGCTCAATGAATATTTTGAGCAATTTGCGATATCAGTTATTTGAAATCGATATCAAAAGAGGACCTTCTCAAGCATTGTAATGATTTAGGTACAATACTGCGACATGGCGACGGCGAAAACAGTGACATACAGCCTTTCGAGCTATCTGAAGAGCTACAGCTTTTAAAAGCGAATTCACTTGACTGTCAACGACGCGAAACAACTCCTTCAGTACATTTTAGAAAATAATTTGGAAGAAATAGGTATATCCAAATGTTTACATAGCAATATATGCTCAAATCATGCTCACAGTTCCCGTCAGTACAGCTTCCGCTGGGAGAAGCTTCTCAAAGTTAAAATTGATTAAGACCTACTTGAGAAGCACGATGACCCAAGAGAGACTATCTGCGTTATCAATTCTATCAATTGAAGCTGAAATAGCGGCTAGTATTAGCTATGACATAATCCTGAAAAAGTTCAGTGAGGCCAAAAGCCGAAAAGTTCGTCTATTTTAATTTCTATTTGTGTAATTTTTAACATCATTTGATTAGCAATAAAACTCGTTTACTCATACATTAGTTTCACTATAATTCGGCTCATGAAATCTAACGTTTTCTTTTTGACTGGGAAATAAAAAAGGCCTCGCGAACCTAACTTCGCCGACGTCCAATTGTGGTCTAGCGCCGCCACTGAGTATCACTAACACCAGCAACCCTAGCCGTGAGTGAAAATTTCATTGCGTTTCCATGCGCGTGTATCAGCTCGCATGATATATGAGAGTCAAATTGCAATATAGAGAGTCAATTTACTATTCAACAACAAAAATACTTAGATTAATACCCAATAAAATGATAACACAAAATATACATTTATTTACAAACCACTTACATATATTTTTTAAAATAATAATTCATCATAAACTAGTAATAACTTCGAATGTAATACATTTAAATTTAACTAATCGCCACAAGTTGTCAGATCAGTAAATATTTTTACGAAATAATTATAATAGTAAATCCTACTAATATTATAAACGCGAAAGTTTGTAAGAATGTATGGATGTTTGTTACTCTTTCACGCAAAAACTACTGAATGGATTTTGATGAAACTTTACAATAATATAGCTGACATCAGAATAACACATACGCTATAATTTATAAAGACATAGTGTGAATTATCTAAAATATAACGATAACTGTCAAGTAGGAAAAAATCTACGAAACTGATATTCGAAGTTAAAATTCTAAGCGTCAACATATATTTTGAAAATTTTCTCAACAATAAATAATAATTAAATAATAAATTTAGAAAATATAGTGCAATTCGGTAGTTAAGTAACCCGACCAGGTTGCCACAAGCTTAGGAAATGGAAATATTTTCCTGAAAGTATGGAGCTCGCCAAGACGTGTGGCCGACGTGGCGGGTATCGGGCTAAATACCTCAAATCATGATGATGAACAGTACAACCTTACCACGGCCCCCAGTCCCCAGCAGCCCCACTAGCCCGAGCCACGGCAGCGGTTACGGTAACGGCGGGGCAGGGGGTGCTAAGAATCTCTGGGTACGATCAGGCTGCCAAACCAAACTAACCGATCCGGATGGAGAGTGATTGGAGAGGCGTATGCCTAACGGTGGCCGAATGCGCGCTGATGATGAAGAAGAAAAAGAAGTAGGAAAAAATCTGCCATCTGCGAGCTATTCTGGCGTGCGTCGCAAAAACCGTTGGAGTTACACGTATATAATATACAATGGAAATGTTTATCTTAAATAGTCCTACAAAAAAGCCAGCGACAGCATATATCTATATTTTATGAGTAAGCCATTATCGCCAAAATAGTGAGCCATAAAAACGATAAAAAAATAAAATTTATTTCTAACGCACATTTGGTAGTAATAAATTGATTATTATATCAAAATAAATACTTTTATCACATCTGGTATCTAAAGTAAATACATTTGTCTTTTACAGTACCTAGGTACATCATTTTGACAAATTTGGACAAATATTTGAATAGATATGACGATAACCAACCAAGTGCGCGATATTATGGTGTTTTTTTAACATATTTTTTTATATTAAAAAAATATTTAAATCGTTAGGTCACGTTTTTTACTTTTTACAGTGGAACTGCCGCCAAGAGACGACTGGCTAAAAAGCCAACTGCAATGGGAGGCCGGCAGCCTTAAATGGTAGGTATACTGATGGGTCCAAATCGGGACTTGACGTAGGCTGTGGTATATATGGAGAGCGACCAAACTTCGAAAGAAGTGTAAACTTGGGAAAATACGCCTCCATATTCCAAGCGGAGGTTTACGCCATTATTGAATGTGCGGATATCAACCTCCAAAAGGACTATGCCAACCACTGTATCTATATCCACTCGGATAGCAAAGCAGCTCTTATGGCACTAGCCTCGAATACCATTAATTCAAAGCTAGTGCAAAACTGCATATCACTACTGAATTCCCTGGGCGAAAAGAACAGGGTAATTCTAAGATGGGTTCCCGGCCATGCAGGAATCGAGGGAAATGAAAAAGCCGACGAACTTGCTAGGACGGGAGCAAAGGGAACGTTATACGGCCCTGAACCTTGCTGTGGCGTACCAAAAAGCCTTGAAAACCTAATGCTCAAACAAATGTGTTTAGAACAATCCGTCAACCACTGGAACAACACGCCAGGGTTGAATCATTCCAAAGCGCTAATTAAGGCTTACGACCGTGAGACGGCCCGTGAGGCCTTATCGCTAAATAGTAACAATCTACGCATACTGGTGAGGGCGCTCACGAAACATTGTGGCCTGAACAAACACATGTTCAACCTCAAGCTCAGAGACACAAAAATGTGCAGGTTCTGCCAAGGGGCAGAGGAAACTCCCCAGCACCTCATGTGCGAGTGTGGCCCGCTGATGCGTAAAAGATACACCCACTTGGGTGGTCACTACCACCAACCTGAGGATGTAAAACAATCTGGCGCCAAAAGCCTGCTGCGGTTCTTAAATGACACGAGGCTTAGCGCAGAACTATAGTACGTGGCGAGCACAATATATCAGCAATGGTCGCAGTGTCACAAGGCTCATAAAGACCTTAGAAAAGCCCCACTCAACAAATAAAAATAAAAAAATAAATAGGTCATGTTTATTGGTATCAACAACTATGAATTCTTATCAAAATAAATAAATTTATCGTCTCAAATGTTTAAAACAAAAGACTTTTACCTTTTACTGAATAAATAGAGATAATACGACATAGGTATGGAACCGCGACCGTGTCGTAATCTATACTTCTCTACTAATATTATAAAGAGGTAAAGTTTGTGACGTTGTAGGAAGTAATCTCTGGATCTACTAAACCGATTTTGAAAATTCTTTTACGAATAGAAAGCCACGTTATTTAGGAGTGTCATATGGCTATATATTAATCCGAAAAATGAAAAGACTTTTTCGTGGTCGTTGGATTTACAAAGTAATTCGGAGAAAAACAGTCGAATGAAAACGTTTCTTACAAACGCTACTTTAACGATGAGAGATATATGATTGAGTTCTAGAGAAAAGTTGTACAGCTTAGTAATGCCTACAAAAAAGTAAGGAAAATCATATGTCAAAATTTTGTATTTAAGTCACAAAAAGTAGTTTTTTATATTTAAAAAAATATTTAAATTGTTAGGTCATGTTTATTGGTCATATTATCAACAATTATGAATTCATATCAAAATAAGTAAGTTTATCGTCTCAAGTGACAAAAGACTTTTCCCTTTTACTGCATATAATTTCCCTTTTACTGCATAAATGGTTAAAGAGATAAGACACTCATAAATAAGACACTCACAAGAAGACACTCACAAATAACGGTAATATATTCAAATTGGCATGCAAATACATACATACCTACATATGCAGTAAAAATATAACCCTTCTTTTGGCAGTCAGGAAATAAATCATAGCACTCAGTACTAACCGAACCACACTCATAATTTCATCAGAAGTAAAAAAAATTACCGCCCAACGAAGTGGGCACGGGTCATCTAGTGGTTTTAATAATTGCAAGTGTTTATTAGAACGCTTTTGAATTTACTCTTTATTATCGATATTTCTGCACAGTGTATTTTCTTAAAATGTCCGATAAGATATGATCGACATCCGAAGCTACTACGATTGCATTCAGCACATACATACTTCTCAAATTTTTCATGAACGACAGCTAAATGCATTTTCATCTTATGCTTCGACGATAATGAACGATCGCATTTCCCACATGAGTACCTAGTTCTTCAATTTTCTGTGAACCGCGTTTACATGTACTTTTAAAGAACTTTTCACTCCAAAAGCACTATCGCATTCCTCACATGAGTATTTCTTCAATTTCCTGTGAACTGTATCTATGTGTACTTTCAAATTTACATGCCTTGTAAAAGCACGATTGCATTTCCCACATGAATATTTCTTAAACTTCTTCAATTTCCCGTGAAATGTGTCTACATGTCTTTTCAAATCCTGTTGTCTTGCAAAAGCTCTATCGCATTCCTCACATGAATATTTCTTCAATTTCCTGTGAACTGCCTCTACGTGTACTTTCAAATGCCCTTTCTGCGTAAAGGGACGATCGCATTCCTCACATGAATATTTCTTAAACTTCCTGTGAACTGCCTCTACGTGTGCTTTTAAATTCCCTTGCTCCGTAAAGGAACGATCGCATTCCCCACACGAGTATTTCTTCAATTTATCATGAACACTATTAACATGTCGATTTAAGCTAGACTTAAAAGAGAACGTCTTATCGCACTTCAGACAAACATGCGATTTGACACGTCCAACACTGGATCCGTTATCGCCGATATTACTACTTCCAGATGGTCTAGCTTCGATTGGTTCTGGCTTTGTATACAGATGTTCGTCTTCAAAGAATTCCATCACGTTACCTCGCTCATCCGGTATGAACTCGCTCAGAGGAATATTCAAATCTGCATCATCAGAATCGCACACCTCTTCTTTAATGTCGACATTTTCCTCAATCTTGACAGTCACATTGCTGTAATCGTCCATAATTAGATTACTCATCTTCGTATGAAATAACTTCCTGTTTTAAAGTTAAATGGTTGCTACTGTACTGAGGTGGAGCTCGCAAAGGAATACGATTTGTTGAAAGCTGTCACTTTTCTCGAAGTTGCCTTCGAATTATTTTGTTACCTAATTGCCAGTGTTGACATTTTATTGTTTTGGATGAAATCCTACAGTTTCATTCAGAGTTGTTGGCGATTTCAAAGAGGATGTATTTGTAAGAAACACTATTCAGAGACCTCTATTGCCATTACCACAATTTGGAGGAAGGGAAATGGATAAAATCCTGGTAAAGCATCTCTCTTGCGCATCAAAATCCGGTAACGCATCTTCCACTACATGTAAACTTCTTTCTTCGCTGCGAGCTGTCGATGTTGGTTGTACCTGAATTTTTCGAGATCTACGTCGGACATTTTTTTCTACAATAAATGATATTATAGGTAATACTCGATCGAGTTTGTAGCTTCGACAAATTAGAACCAAACGTTGTAAGAATTTTTGTGTATGCAGCATTTGAATCCATTTCCAATATATGAGTAAATCTTTGCCACTGGGCTTTAATATTTTGAACAATATTTTTAAAATTTTCGTTGTTGTTAGATTACATTGTTTTCCGATCGATTTATTAGATGTTCTAAAGTGTCTGATATCTCATCATAGGTGTACCTATAGTATAGAATCAATTTGGTTGTTTCATTATATGTGCTTGATTCATTCGTAATATTTCCAAAGAATAATACAATCTATATGTACACATAACCACAAAATGTCACGCTAATCTCAAACACGAGAAACGAGTGGTGAAGTTTGCGCGCGACCTTTATGCGTCGTTCGCGATTGGAGAACAAATGCTTTATCGTCTTGAATTGAACACGTGTTTGGAAGAAAATTTCGGTTGCAAACCCGTGCGCGATTGGAGGACTCGTGCCTTCTTTTGAGCACGACTTGGGAAACATATCCAAACCGTGCGCATTTCGAGGCAATACTGCCTTCTATTGTACACGCAAACGGAAATACGCGACTGGGACACAAATCAAAACTCAAGAAAAGTAATGTACAGAGTGCTCCACGCTGGGTGAGAATGCTGTCCGTAGTAGTTGGTAGGAAATAAAGAAAAACATAGGTAATTAAAATGAAGGAACATTCCATTGCCTATGTTTATTTAGCTAATAATAGAATGAGGTAGAACACATTACATACATACATACATATCAATTCAACAGGAACAATATTATTTTCATTATATTTTGCATTAAACTGTTCAAATAGATTCAACGGTTTTTACATTTCTCTGTCTTCTTGTCCAGTTTCAGGAGCTCATAACATATTTGTAAAATTCAGAACAAGTCATGTTTAAAATTAAACTTGCATTGAGTGATGTTTTCCCCTGTTTCGATGTGAAGGCGATTGCGTTCTTCCGTCCACTGTGTAACTACTTATGTAAAGATTCTCTCAACATTCGCATTTTATGAGCAGGTATGGCGTATACATATTGACACATCACAATTAAATTGCTTTTCCTCTCCGACACTTCAGTTTCATGAAATATATTTAACCATTAATCATGAATGTCTTATTTGGTTCACAATTCGTTATCTTTACGATTTGCCATGAAATCTTTAAGGTACGATATTTCTTCAAATCAACCATCTGTTACTGCGAATTTTGAAAATACCGCGCCTCATTTATTTCGACCGGGACATTTGATGGGCCAACCGGGAGGACCGGGACAGAGATTCTAAATCTGGAATCGTTAGGTCATGTTTATTGGTCATATTATCAACAACAATTGTGAATTCTTATCAAAATAAGTAAATTTATCGTCTAAAGTATTTAAAACAAAAGACCTTTTATTTTTACTGCATATAATTTCCCTTTTACTGCATAAATGGTTAAGAGATAATACGACATAGGTATGGAACCGCGACCGTATCTCGGGTTGGAACTCCTGAAAGACAATATATTTTGGTACCAAATAATAACATTATATCTAATGTAGTATACAGAGAAGTCTTGAACAATTAAAATCAACATAATTTATTCAATCATAATCATTTCATTCACTCATTTAAAACCCGGTAATATATTCAAATTGGCATGCAAATACATACATACATATGCAGTAAAAATATAATCCTCCTTTTGGCAGTCTGGAAATAAATCATAGCACTCAGTACCTACTAACCGAACCACACTCACAAGTAAAATGTGTTCACACACTCACATTTAATCTCAAGTAAAAATGTTTACCGCCCAACGAAGTGGGCACAGGTAAAAGCTAGTGTATTATAAAAATACTAGCTGACCCGGCGAACGTCGTACCGCCTAACATTTAATGAATATCGTGTTACAGATTAGCTGAACTTAATTTATGATTTTATGAAAGTAATACAATGAATACAAAATAAATACTAAGTTTACTACTTTATTAAGATAGTAACACAAAAAGAAATATAAAAGTACAAAAATTAAGTACATCAATCGCGTGTCAGCAAGACATGATTGAATTAAACTATTTATATATTGTGCAGCATGGGATGCACTCGGTTTAATTCTCTTCATTGGAGCACCTTGTGATATACATTTTTGTTTTTTTTTGATCAGGCGCAAGAACAAATAAAGCGGATGATTTGCCGACACGTGAAAATGCCACGTACAACTGACCATGAGAAAATCACGGATTTACATTTTGTATGGGAAAATGTTTTTTCTTTTATTTTAATTTTTCGTTAAGTTTCCAATTTTCGTTTTTAATAGTTATTCTGCTATTCGGGACGGTGACAAATACTACAATTCAAAAACCATGAAAATCAGTCCAGCCGTTCTCGAGTTATAAGCGTTCGAACAAACCCGACTTTTATATATATATCTATAGATATTAAATACTGATTAAATGAGGTAAAATACATTAAAAGGTTTGTCTCAGCCGCCTTTGCACGGAATATTCTGTTGACAGCAAAAGTGCAATAACCGCAAAAACACTAAGGGATCTTTGAGGAAACCCGAAAGAGAAAACAGTCCTGCATTAAACATACCACCGCTATATAGGAGACGTGCTAGCAAACGACTGCCAAAAACGTAACCCGAAATCTGGAAACCTCAGCATCGTATTCGGATCATCAAAACCATTGACACCAATACTTTTAGAGCAAGACAGCTATTTTAACTCGATTGGTTAGTTACGAGTTCGAGGTCGCTTGCGCGGTCCTCTCCCTTACGAAGCGGTGAAACGGTGTATACCTAATCTATCGCGGACCGCGGCAACCTTTTCCCTGCTGTTCACCCAGGATCAGGTAGCCGACGGTTGTTTCAAGAGCAGTCGCCGTAAGGTCCCCAACCACCTCCGCTCTATAGGAAATAGTACCTACTGCTTCCAGACTTCTCCGACTGTTAGTCAGAGTGCACAATCGATTGGCTTACGCCAAACGGTGCGCAGACCGTACAGGAGCGCCAGAAGGTTTACTCCCAGGGGAATCTAGCCCTAAGGCCAGAGTCCTGCCCGGGCTCGCACTTCATGCGTGGAGGCCGCCGGATGGGTGTTGACCCGTGAGTTTGATTATTTAGTAGGTACTTAGGATTATATAGAAAATTAGATAGAAAATTTTACGAAATTACTTAAGAATTTTGATTGAAAATATTGGAAAATGTTGTTTCCTCTACATATATAACCTAGAAAATCTGCGCTTGGATGTTCAACGTTCATACCTTGCAATACCGACGTTCATATCTGATACCTTAATAGGTATTTATATTATACTTGTTATTTTTATTACTTTTGACATAACCAAGTGTAGGAACTCCTATCAACTGGTTTAAAATAAAAATAAATAAAAAAAAAAAACATCATTTCATTTCATTTTATCATTTTTTTTTTGACAAATCATCAAAATTTTTATTGGTTTTTATGGGCTTAAAGTTTTTTGGCCTTAAAGTTGTTATGGTTTTTATCTAAATGTTTCTTTACGTAAATAAGCAAAACGAAATATTACCTTTGATAGAAAATCTAATAAAGGTCACGATAGTATTTACAATTTCTAAATAGGGTTCCATATTCTTCCTTAAGAAAAGTACAGTAGAAATGCCGAGTTTTTTCGCTTTTTCGACTTTCTCATATTTATTCATAATTATCTAAATGTTTAACCAATTGAGATTGCAATATTCTATATACGAAAGTTCAATGCGATCATTGTACATTTATTGTTTTATGATTGCCATAGTAGTTCTATAGTTATAGTACTTTTTGACGAGCGCGGCGATATTTCAAAAAAATCCAATAAATTGCCACGGTCTGCCATGAAATTGCGCAGCTACTCGAAGGGTTAAAGACACCTCAAAGATCAAACGAACTGTTAATTCTTTGTATTTAAAACAAATATGTACATTGCTAGACCAGAAAAATGTACGCTAGTGTGATCGGTCAAGTTCCTAAATTCCTGAATTTCTTAATTAGAAACTCTATGGTTTTCTGTCCATTATCAGCGAAATCAATGCTGATCTTAGTGAGATTTCAATTAACAAATATAGGTATCTGTTATTATATAGGGTACCTACCTTTGGTAATGTCTTACGTGTGATCGCAACAATTTTTCTATGCATTAGAGCGGAATATGAAACGAACGATCGTCCCTAAAAACTACCTGTCGAAATTATAGTTGTCCGAATACATGTTAACACATTTCGTGCGGTCTTAGATTCAGATGCGTTATCATTGGTGGGGAGTTTTAAAGCGAAAACGTGACAACTGTTCATTTCACATTCCGCTTCAGCATATTGCCCTGTCTCGTTCACACGAACTAATTTCCGAGTTTAGCTCACGAAGAAACGTAATTGATCCCAGTGAGTCCCTGCCTGCTCTCCTGCCCATTTCGATGTGGAAACAGGGGAAAAATTGTAGGTATAGGTTTATTTTTGTCGCAAACGTCACAAAAACTTGCTTATTCTACCAGAATTTATAAAAAGGTGCATTTTTTAAAGCAAAATATTTTGTAAAGTACTATATAATTAGAAGTACCTAAGTTATTTTTTGAAAAGTACGATATTTGATTACAGACTAACTTTAATTAGGTCCTACTTGTAAGGATATGGTATTTTTTTTAGGTATCACCAGATAATTAGACAAGTTCACAAGGACTATCCTGGGTCTATTTCTTTTCCTTGTACACATAAATGGCATAGCAGATTGCTTTATATCAAATAATGATGAAATTACCCATTTTTCAAATGATACTCATATGATTTTCAGCGATGCAAAATAAGACACATTAACCAAGCGAATTATTGCTGAGGTGAAAAACTTGGGTACCGTAGATTGGGGCTACTTTGATTCACGGGGCTAGATTGATAATCACTTCCTCTTTGTTATTTTTTCGTAATTGTGGTATCCCAGAGCATCGTGGCAAAATATAAAAATCGAATCTGGCAACACCAGAGCTGTCATCGCGACATACAACGAGTCCACGGCGATTTGACTTCTGGAAGTTTATTTAAAAAAATAGTTATTTTGAAGCAATTTTTCGACGAAAAAACTGTTCTGCAAAACTTTGGATGTGCCAAGGTATGTGTAACTGTTATGGATTTGTTTTGAAGCTATGTTCTACACATGGTTCCTTCTTTACGATTCTAACCTCTTTATTTCGATTTGTCGGCCATATTGGCGACTACAACTTGCATTATTTGGCGTGGGGTAACTTTGATTGGGGGTGTGGGGTAAAATTGATAGGTATCAAAGAAGCCCCTTTGAATGTTGTGTTTCATTGAATATTTTGTCTATCTTTGCTGTATCGTTAATATATGTGTCTATGAAATGTAGCAATGGTAATTGTGTATGTTGTTATAGGTTGCAGCCATCATGGTGCGAACATACAAGAAAAAACCAGGATCAAGGAGCTACAAGAACTACGACGAAAATATTCTGAATGCACACACAGAAATTTGCGATGGGGCATCTATTAAGTCGGTGTCCGAAAAATACAAAATCCCTTACGGGACGCTTTTCAATAAGTATAAGGGGTTGCATGGGAAACCACTAGGAAAACCCACAATATTCACCACAGATGAAGAACTCGCAATACTTAAGGGCGCAGCCATATGCGGAGACTGGGGGTTTCCTCTCAGTCTGATGGACATAAGAATACTTGCTAAAGCGTATCTAGACCAAGTCGGAAAAGAAGTAGTACAGTTCCAAAATAATACCCCAGGTGTCGATTGGGCCTACAGTCTACTGAAACGGCACAAAAACTCATACGGACAACGACTGTCAACAAACATCAAAAGGGCTCGTGCCATAGTCGATCGGCCTACCGTTGAAAATTATTTTCAAAATTTGGAGGATACTCTAAAAGATATACCACCGAGTAACATCTTTAACTACGACGAATCAAATGTAAGTGATGAACCCGGAAAAAAGAAAGGGATTTATCGTCGTGGAGTTAAGTACCCCGAAAAGATCGCGAATCATTCAAAAAGTTCTACCACTGTTATGATGTGTGGATCGGCAGATGGTGTATTGCTTCCACCTTACGTAATATACAAAAGTCTTCATTTGTATGATACATGGAAAGAGGGAGGCATCAAGGGCGCTCCATGTTGCACCAGAAGTTGCTGTTCTACGGGAACCCGGTACAACAGAACAATGCATGGATGGATTGACAGCAATACATTCTTCGACTGGTTCAACTCGTCATTCTTACCGCATGCTAGACGTTTAGAGGGCAAAAAAGTACTTATAGGTGATAATTTATCCTCACATTTCAATGACGGTGTTCTCCGACTGTGTGAAGAATATAATATATCTTTCGTGTGTCTTATCCCGAATTCCACACACTTATGCCAGCCTCTTGATGTTGGGTTTTTCAGAGCGTTCAAAGAAGCATGGCGACAGACGCTGAGCCAATGGAAAAACCAAAATCCTAAAGCTGCGACGATATCCAAGGACGCATTTCCCTCAGTTCTAAAGAAAGCTTTGATATGTATGGATGCCAAGCCACCAAAGCCTACTAAGAACAACGACGCAAGACCTGGTGATAGGGAAGCCTCTGCAATAAAAAGAGACTTGTTAAATTCCTTTTATGCCACAGGAATTTTTCCATTGAATAAAAATAAAGTCCTCGACCGTCTTCCACAGAAACCTACCAACACTCCGACAAAGGTTGTCAATAATGTTTTGGTGACCTTCTTACAGAGCCAGCGTTATCCAGATAATAACGAACCACGACGAAAGAGAACTCGTTTGATGGTGGAGCCTGGAACAAGCGTGGGGACAGTCAGTGCCAACGGCGAGCCTGCAACTGAAACTAATGATATCGAAGAAGTTGCAGGTTCTTACCAGAACGCTGAATGCGTGCAGCCACAAAACGAACTTCTCAACGAAGGCACATTTGCTCTGGTTAAATTTTATTCCCAGAAGAAGAAGAGCTTCGCCTACAAATATGTTTGTAAAATAATACAGCGATTATTAGATAATGAGTTTGTAGTGGCAGGCTATAAAACTAAGAACAGAGAGAAAACTACTTTCAAGGCTATCCCGAATGACGAACCGTCGATTGATTTCTCTGACGTTCTGCTTATCCTGCCTGCACCGTCTGTTACAATCATTAATGAACACTACACCGAGTACACATTTCCCCTGAAGATCGATACAAACGAACCTTGATATTATTTTAATGATGTTGTTTAGAAGTTACCGTTTGTTTTCTGTTTTAAAATATGCCCAAATAACGCTAATAAAAAATATTGATAAGATTTTTATTCGTGTTTTCATTTACCAAAGTAGCCCCCGTCTTCATTCATGCCATATCTAGTACATTGAACATTGCCTGTACTTATCAAAGTTACCCCCACTTAAATTGATAGCCACATATTTTATTTTGCCTGTAATTCTTTAACACTCCAGTAGATTTTATTTTTAGGGACTTGTTTGACTTCGTGGAATAAAACTGAGCATTTTCCATGAAAAAAATCATTGGGTATCAAAGTTACCCCGACCATGGTTTAATGTTGATAGCACCTTATTCTATTTTTTTTCTCAAAAACTGGTGGATGGCAATTTTTTTTACACTTACTGTAAAGTCTAAGCCGCGACTGGGATTCAAGTATTTTTTTGGATAACCTACGAAGCCTGGTTACAAAAATATGACACTTTGAATTTCTAAAACTATCAAAGTAGCCCCAATCTACGGTACTTGGTTCCATGTAAACCAACTATAAAAATTAGAACCGAATATAAACATTTTCACCATATTAAATACTAACTGACCCGTGCCCACATCGTTGGGCGGTAAACATTTTTACTTGTGATGAAATTATGAGTGTGGTTCGATTAGTACTGAGTGCTATGATTTATTTCCTGACTGCCAAAAGGAGGGTTATATTTTTACTGCATATGTATGTATGTATTTGAATGCCAATTTGGCTATATTACCGGGTTTCAAATGAGTGAATGAAATGATTATGATTGAATAAATTATGTTTATTTTAATTGTTCAAAACTTCTCTGTAGGTATACTATATTAGATGTAATGTTATTATTTGGTACCTAAATACATTGTCTTTCAGGAGTTCCAACCCGAGATACGGTCGAGGTTCCATACCTATGTCGTATTATCTCTAACCATTTATGCAGTAAAAAGGAAATCATATGCAGTAAAAGAAGCACTATTCAGAGACCTTTATTGCTATTACCACAATTTGAAAGACGGGAAATGGATAAAATCCTGGTAACGCATCATATTCATATTCATTTTATATTTATCCATATTCATATTATTTCAGTTATGTTGATTTGTCATCCCCATCCCTAACCATTGGGGACTGAAGTTAGATATGAACAGCATTCAGAGTATCACTATTCAAAAAAGTATCACTAACACCAACAACCCCAGCCGCGAAGGAAAAAGTCCTTGTGTTTCTGGGCACGATAATTGAGAGTCAAATTACGATATTGAGATTCGATATTGAGAGCTACTATTCAACTACAAAAAATGCTCAAAATAAATTATACCACAACATACTAATTTAATTACGTACCACTTACATATTTTTTTTATATTATTTTTTTATAAACTAATAATAACTTCTAATGTAATACTTTAAATATTAACTAATCGTCAGCAGGGTTTTCGGATTAGTACTTTTACGAAATAATTATCATAGTAAATGATTTTAATAATTGCATTTTTTTATTACCAACCGCTTTTGAAATTACTCTTTATTACCAATGTTTATGCACCGTGTATTTTCTTTAAATGTACAATCAAATTTGATCGTTGTCCAAAGCTACGACTGCATTCTACACATACATAATTTTTCAATTTCTCATGAATGACAGCTAAATGCATTTTTAACCGCCATTTCGTGGAAAATGAACGATCGCATTCATAACATGAGTATTTCTTCAAATTCTTGTGGACCGCGTCCACGTGTACTTTTAAAGCACTTTTAACTCCAAAAGCACTATGGCATTCCGCACATAAGTATTTCTTTAAATGCCTGTGAATCGTGTCTACGTGTACTTTTAAAGCACGTTTCGCTGCGAAAGCACTATCGCATTCCGCACATAAGTATTTCTTCAAATTCCTGTGAACAGTATCAACATGTACTTTTAGAGTACTCTTCGTTGCAAAACCCCGATTGCATTCCTCGCACGAGAATTTCTTCAATTTCCCGTGAACTGCGTCTATATGCATCTTTAAATTCTTATTTTCTGCAAAAGAACGATCACATTCCTCACACGAGAATTTCTTCAATTTATTGTGAACTGCATCTATGTGGCCTTTCAATAACCCTTTATGCGTAAAATTACGACTGCATTCACCACACAAATATCTCTTCAATTTATCATGAACACTATTAATATGTCGATTTAAATTAGACTTAAAAGAGAACGTCCTATCGCACTGCAAACAAACATGCGATTTGGCATGTCCAACAGTAGATCCGCTATCGCCAGTATTACTGTTTATAGATGGTCCAGCTTCCATTGGCTCTGGCTTTATGAAGCGATTTCCATCTTCGTAGAATTGAACCACGTTACCTCGCTCATCCGATATGAACTCGCTCAGAGGAATATTGAAATCTGAATCATCAGAATCGTAGACCTCTTCTTTAATCACGACATTTTCTTCAATCTTGACAGTCACGTTGCTGCAATCGTCCATAATTAGATCACTCATCTTCGTATGAAGTAATTGTCTTTTTAAAAGTTAAATTATCGAAACTGCACTGAGGTGGAGCTCGCGAAGGAGTACGATTTGTTGACAGCTGTCACTTTTCTCGGAGTTGCCTTCGAATTATTTTTGAAAGAAATTTTACAGTTTTATTCAGAGTTGTTGGCAATTTCAGCGAGGATGTATTTGTAAGAAATACTATTCAGAGACCTTTATTGCCATTACCACAATTTGAAAGACGGGAAATGGATAAAATCCTGGTAACGCATCATATTCGTATTCATATTCATTTTATTAGTATACTGGTATACCTACAAGTCAGATACAGATTAGCAAACATCCATACATATTAGCAAACTAACTTTTTTTTATCGTAAAGGAAAAATAAAAATAAATAAAAAAAAAACAAAAAAAAACACAAGAATTATGTAAAAAGAGGAAATACAAGACAAAATAAAAGAGATCATTAAACGCTTTAGCCACCAAAGCGTTTTAGATTTCACTCAAGTAATATTCCTCCAGTGAGTAAAACGCCTGTTAGGTACCTCTTAAGGCGTCTCTTAAACACTTCAAGAGATTGCGCCTGCCTAACGTGCTCGCTGAGTTTGTTGTAAACCGCTGGGCCGGCGATATAGGCTAGCCTCTCCGACTTGGATAATGCTTGACTTACCTAACGTAGCATGCTACGGGATCTTGTTGGATAGTGGTGATGCACACCATTCACTTCAAAATCGGCTAGATTTCTGCGAACGAACAGCGCTACTTCAATTATATAAATGGACGGCAGCGTCGTGATGCAGAGATCTCTAAACAGAGGTCTAGCTGGCGTATCAAGCGCCACACGCGCTATTGTGCGGAATGCACGCTTCTGCATAACGATGGCCCTCTGCATGTCGGCTGCTCGCCCCCATAACTCCGCGCCGTACGTTAGAATTGAATGAACATATGCAAAGTAACACATGCGCAGATCGGATAAATCGAGAAATGAAGCGATGCGATAGAGTGCATAGCACGCTCCTCTCAATTTATCACAGTATCAATATGGGTGCCATCGTAACTCATTATCGATTACGAATCCCAAGAACTTTGTTGAGGATACTTGAGTAATTCTTCGCTATTGACGGTTACATGTATTTCGGTTTTAGTATGTCTAAGGCTGAAATACATAACATTAGTTTTGTTAATGTTGAGTATCAGGCCGATAGCGTCAAACCATGCACCTAACTCATTCAACACAAAATGGGTATTGCTGGTTAACGATGGTAAACTCTCGCTCTCTATTGCTGCGCATGAGTCATCTGCGATAGTATCAGCTCAGCTCGCGATTTGGCAGATGTAATATCATTCATACCTATATATAATAGGAACAGAGTGTTACCCAAACAAGATCCCTGTGGTATGCATGTCACTATCTCGCCCGCTATGGAGTGACAGTCCTCAATAGCAGTCACTTGCTGCCTGTTGCGAAGAAAAGAATTCATTAGTTTCGAGGTGTTTCCATTGAAACCGTAATGTTTTAATTTTATCAGCAGCAAATCGTGATCCATCACATCGAAGGCTCGTGATAAGAGTCACAAAAAATGAAGGGCGACATGTCTTCCAGCTTCTCAACTTTTCATTACACGCGTGACTAATTTTTGTGCGGCTGATACAGTGTTGCGGTTGCAGCGATATGCTTACTGTTCATCACGTGTACTGCTGTTGAAGTGTACTTAATTCTGTTGGAAATCCCAAGATCATTTTTTTTGCAAATACAGGTACAATTGCTATCGGTCTGTAGTTAGCCATTAATATTCGAGAGCCTTTACCCTTGTATAGGTACAGTGGCTACTTTTATGCGTTTTAAGAATGTGGGATATATTCCTTCGGAGATACAGGTATTGAACAGATATTCCAGTACGTGACTTATCTTGAAGATACACATTTTTAGCAAAAACGTCGGCAGGTCATACACATCCTTTGTCGGCTTGGGCTTAATTTTAGAAAGGCAAAGTTTAACTATTTCTTCTTGAGTGAAGAAATTAAATTGCACTGCTGATTCAATAAGCTCACACGATAGGGCTAGCATTGCTTTTGCTTTTATTTCGTCGGGATTGCGCGATAGTGACGTGGCAATATTGAGAAAGTAATCGTTCATTACATCGGCTATTTGGTTTTGATCAGTCGTTGAATTACCAGAGGCGTCTCACAATGTTGTGATCGCATTTTTCACCGTGTTGCAGCTAGTTACCTGCGGCGGTTTACAACTTTCCACACTTATTGTTTTTGTACATTATCTGAGCAAGTGATGGAATTACTGATGAATCTATTTTTTGCATTTTGCAAGAACTTATTATAGTCGCATTCTGTAAAGCGTACAAGATTGTTCAGTTCCTCGTCATTCGGGAAACAGCATTGAAGCGAACAGAGTTCATCCAGCCTCACTTTCCTAGCTATGATGTCATCGTTAATCCATTTATTTCGAGACTCGCATTGATAAGGCAATTTCCTCACGGGGAAATAGACATTTTGAGAATGAATTATAACATTTAAAAATTTAGAGAACTGCTCGTCAATCGACATGACATCACAATTTAAAACTATAGGCCAATTTGTTTTCTGGAGAGATTGCAGGAAATTTTCGGTATTAGAATTATTGAAAATTCTAGAGAACAGTTTGAGAATAGCAACGACCACTATAGGGCAGACATTAATAAATTAGTTAAAACATTGAATTTTATTAAAATGATTTCCTGTTTATAAAATTTTATAATAAACTAGCAGACCCGTGCCCACTTCGTTGGGCGGTAAAACTTTTTACTTGTGATGAAATTATGGGTGTGGTTCGGTTAGTACTGAGTGCTATGATTTATTTCCCGACTGCCAAAAGAAGAGTTATATTTTTACTGCATATGTATGTATGTATTTGCATGCCAATTTGACTATATTACCGTTATTTGTGAGTGTCTTCTTGTGGATGTCTTATTTGTGAGTGTCTTATCTCTTTAACCATTTATGCAGTTAAAGTGAAATTATATGCAGTAAAAGGGAAAAGTGTTTTGTTTTAAACACTTGAGACGATAAATTCACTTATTTTGATATGAATTCATAATTGTTGATAATATGACCAATAAACATGACCTAACGATTTAAATTATTTTTTAATATAAAATACCACTTTTTGTGACTTAGATATAAAAGGTAGGCATATGCTGTCGCTGACTTTTTTGTAGGCATTATCAACCTCTAGAACTTAATCATATATCTCTCATCGTTAAGGCAGCGTTAGTTAGAAACCTTTTCGTTCGACCGCTTATTCTCCGGCTTACTTTGCAAATCCGACTACCACGAAAAAGTCTTTTCATTTTTCGGATTAATATATAGCCTATGACACTAACAAATAAGGTGGCTATCTATTGGTAAAATAATTTTCAATATCGATTCAGTAGATCCAGAGATTACTTCCTACAACATCTCAAACTTTACCTCTTTATAATATTAGTATAGATAAGTATAGGTACCTCCAATGATTATAGTTTTTCAATTACTAATGTTTATAATGGAAGGTTTTCCTTACGTTGCGCGCCCGCCGAACCGAAATCAAAGTATTGTCGGCCCTTGATGTCAGAAAGGTTGAAGATCCCTGACCTAGATAGTTTCGGCTGGCATAGAACAACAACTTTGACGAATACCAACCGGTTCTTATATTTACATGTTCTATTTTAAATATAAATGTCTTTATATATCTTTAATGCATCAAAATATCAAATGTTTCTTTTATTTAGTTAAAAATTATGTTAGACGCTCGTTTATATATAGCATATTTTATATATTCTCAATTTTTTCCTATTATTTAACCCTTTGCACTCGAAACCTTTTTTGGAATTAAAGAAAATACTACATCATTTTACAAAAATATCATTTTAACACCACGAAAAATACTACAAATATATTACGAAAGTACTACTAAAATACTATAAAATCTTAGAATTTGATGATGACAATGACCCAATGAAACACTAACCCAACTTGTTGGAAAAATGCCATCTTTATATCATGAAAAATATTACACATAGAGTACAAAAAATACTACTAAATACTAGATGTCAATGAACTGCCTGCGGTGCCGTAGCGAAGCCGCTCCAGTGCAAAGGGTTAATCTCAGTACTTTATTTAGGGGCCGTCCATATATTACGTAATCACCGAGGGGGAGGGGGGATTGGAGCTGAGGCTTATGCTTGATTACGTGTGGGGGGGGGGAGGGTACCCGTCCTGATTACATAATCAACTTTGTGCATATATGGCAATACTTATTTGCATATATGTCAACATTCACATTCGAGCCTAGCTTCGGTAAAGCGAGTTACTGTGCAAATTGGTTTGGTGTAAATGGTGAAAAAAAATGTCACCTGGTACGGTTGCGGCACTTAACGGCGGTTCTAAATAGACATATTCATTATTTATGGAAAATTTTAAATATTCATTAATTAAGGATTTAATATATTAGATTAACGATGTAGAAGTATAAAAAATAAAAATTAATTCTAAATGTTTTAATTTTTTAATTCCTGTTTTTATTACACCAGTAGCAATCAGAATGGTATAACTAATGAATACAGTTGCGATCAAAACGTTTTAAATATTCCGTCTTCAATCAAAACGATCTAAACGAAAATTAGTTTATTTTATTATATCTTAATCTTGCAAAGGAAAGTTACTTGCGAATGATAGATCTTATAGAAATCAGCCAAGGTATCAAGTAAAACAACAAAATATACAAATAAACAAATGGAAGTACCTATGCTATTTACTTTTTTGCCTCTCATGTAAAAATTAAGTTCAACGCTTTTAGATCGTTTTGTTCGCCGAATCCTCATTTCATTTCTGGAATCCCCTCGTTGGAAGCCAATCCTGGGTGCAGCAGCAATGTTGCGGTAAAACTTAGAACGGGCCATCATAATTGAACGCGTATACAAAATATTGTTTCTCTGCTGTTGACCTTTGAGGAATCCCCTCGTTGGAAGCCAACACGGTGCAGCAGCCCTGTCACTGCGAAACTTAGAACGGGCTATCATAATTGAATGTGTATACAAAATTTATTTTCTTTCCTTTGAGGAGTCCCCTCGTCGGGAGCCAACCCTGGGTGCAGCCGCCATGTCATGGTGATTTTATAACGGGCTATCATAATTGTATGGGTGTAAAAAAAATGTGCGTGCTGTTGACCGTGCAAGAGTAGCCTCGTCGGGAGCCCATTTATTAGATATATTTATTAAGAAAAAATTTAAGATATATTTATTACAGAAAATACAATATTTATCCATACTTATTTCCGTCCGATTTTGCTCTAGGAATGGTAGGATACAACACTCTTGAAACGCGTCGATATATTTCCCTAATTATATTTGCATATAAATTAATTCAAGGAACTATTTATTTTTGAGATACTATGTAAGTTTGAATTGTACGCACCGATAAATTACACAGCGAGGAGATCGCATCTATTGTTAAATGTGCCGTATCATCGTACACATATTTTTGTAGACAGGCCAGTGGGAAGGGTTATAGCTCTTCTTAATACCTTACCCACAGAAATAGAAATATTTTGTATATCCCTTTGGCAGCTAAAAAGGCAACTCCCTGCTATCTCATGTTTATCATAATCTGTATTTTATTTAATTTATATTTTTATGTTTTTTCTTGTTCAATGTTAGCATTAATTTAATCATGTAATTCATTTATTTTTAGACTTACTGTCTAGCTTTAATATTCAAGGGCGAATTGGATTCGTCTGTGATGCTCTTGAATAATATTTGAAACTAATAAATAAATTATTTATTATTATTATTTATTCCGTAGCCGGCGATTGGGGAGGGGGTCGCCCTCGCAGCCAATACGCTGCTGTCGGTGCCGCTGGATCTCGTACTCCATTCACGATTCGCTTCCATTCTTGACGATTTTTTGCCACGTCTCGAGCATCCCTAGCCGACAATCGTTGATTTTTAATTAAGGTCGTCTTTGATGTTATTTAGCCAGGTTTTCTTCGGTGCCGATCGCTGAATTCTCCATTCTGTCGGACGGTCTCGCCAAAGAAGTTTACGTGGCAAGCGATTGTCGTTCATTCGGCAAACATGGCCGAACAATCGTAGTCGACGTTTTTGTACTTCTTCTTCGATCGTTGTTTTTATATAATAAATAAATAATAAATTTTTAAAAATCTGGCTGCAAAAACAGGCCATGCTCACCATAAAAATGGATTGTTATCGGAACTGAACCAACGTGTAAAATTTCAACTTAATTGGATATTTGGAAGTGGTTCTAATTCAGCTTGCAAGATTTGAACTCAAGAAGCATACATAGGTACATTTATTAGATTAGTTACATACCTACATTGCAAGGTAAAAAAAAGCTTGTAAAAATATGTATTTATATTTAAAGTGTTGATTAGATTGATTGTAATGTATGTAAATTAACCAGTCGGAAGTCAGCCTTCGCTCGCAAAAAACTGCCCAGCAACTTTTAGTCAATTTTGTGAATAAATACTAACAATATCGATTTTTCATGAATTCCTCATGTTACCTAGTAATTATTCTTGTTATTCGTGTATATTATATATTTATATAATATACTAGATGACCCGGTGAACTTGTACCACCTAAAATTTATTTGATTTTAACTCTTCATAAGCGTTTATTGATCCTAATCAACCTTCCAAATCCAATTCATTGAAATCTATAATATGGCCGAATCATGGTTTGAGTTTCGTTTGGTGATTAAATGAAAGTTGTTTGTGATTATAATAAATTCAATGTATTTAATTTACGTGATGAAATATCAATGCTTTTTCGACTTTTCCGACTTTTTCGACTTTTTTGCATTTTTTACTTTTTGGATTTTTTTACTTTTTGCCTTTTTTGAAATTTTTGACTTTTTCGACGTTTCCGACTTTTTTCACTTTTTCGATTTTTTTGACTTTTTCAAGTTTTTCGACATTTTGACTTTTTGAAATTTTACACAATCGCACGGAATGAATAGCTGTCAAACAATAGGATCGCCGCGAACGCCATCTATTGAATGTTGCCCATTTCCCAAAATTACCCATTTCGATTTTCAGTTGTTTCTTTTAATTTTTCCTAAATATTTTTTTTTTGTAAACCACCCCTGAATCAATGCAAACAAAACAAAAAAATAATAATTCAAATCGGTCGAGTCATTTTCGAGATCTTGTGAGACCAACGCACGGCGATTCATTTTTATATATAAGAAGATATGGGGGCCGGCCAAAGCTGTTAGTGACGGATCTGTCAAACAATGTAAAATGCCTATTAAGGCACTGTCGTCCTACGACGGGTTAAACCACTTAGTAAATGTTTAAATAGGATGGCTATCAGCGATTATTTCGTATTACTAGAGAGTCGCGTTTGTGGAAACATGTTGTTGCATTGGGGATATCTGTTTGGATTCGTGTCGGCGTTGAAACTCTTTCAGGTTTGTTTGTCAGTCTTATTTCAAAACGATGTATTTTTTAAATAACTGTATAAGTACGTTCATCATCAGAGACATCATCTTCATATCTTTGTCCCTTAATTTTTCTAATCGTCTCTATGCGGATAATATGCAACTTTACATCGTTAAACCTGCTGATATTGATTTAGCCATCTCCAAAATGAACTCTGATATCGATAGAATTTTACAATAAAATCCCAACAAGTGTTAAATCAGTGGCGTAACTAAGCCGGTGCAGCCGGTGCAGCTAGTGCGACGCACCGGGGCCCACGGTAGTTCAGGACCCAAAATGAGACTTCTGTCTAAGATCGACCTTTCATCCAACTCTGCTAGAAAGTTAAGGAAGTCGAAAAAATAGATGTCTCTAAACTAATCGATGTTTTTGCAGATTGCAACTCAAGACGAAACCGTTCTAGAAATGCATTTGTTCGTATTTTTGCCCTTCGGCTACGTAACGACCAAATTTGGTTGCACATCAGAACACCGTTGATTCCGTAACGACCAATATTGGCGGCTTGCTCCCGGAGCGCACAGTAATATTATTTTCTAATTCGAACGCCTCCTAAAATCCATACCAAATATCTCATTATTACCATAGATACATAGACGGCCGCTAGAATAATTTCGCGCGTTATTTTGCAGATATTTCTGGTAAAATTCCATTATCAAACATCATATATATTTTTTTAGCGAAATTTAAAAAAAATATTGGTTTTTATGAGCTAATATCTAAATATGTTTGTATGTCAATAAGCAAAACGAAGTATTACCCTTAATAGAAAATCTAATAACGATCACGATAGTATTTACAATTTCTAAATAGGGTTCCGTATTTTTCCGTAAGACAAGTACAAGTTAGAAATGTCGAGTTTTTTTCACTTTTTCGACCTTCTCATATTTATTCATGCTTTTCAAATTGTTTAACAAAATGAGATTTCAACATTCTATATACGAAATTTCAATGCAATCATGGCACAGTTATTCTTTTTATGATTGCTATAGTAGTTCCATAGTTATAGTACTTTTTGTCGAGCGCGGCGATATTGATAGAAATTCCAATAAATTGCCGCGGTCTGCCATGAAATCATGCCGCTACTTGAAGGGTGCAGTTCATTTAAATATGTAGATATGCAAAAATTGGTATAGTTGTAATATATAAATTATCCCGCTAGGTATATTTTTGGTTTTACCAGTTTCGTACTTGGTAGTCGTACTCGTACTCAAAATAAAGTAATAAAGACTGACATTATTTTCACTTTACTGGCAAGGAAAGTATTGTGGACGAACTTCTGCGTGTCTGTGTGTGTGTATTCTTCTACGATGGCGCCCAAACGATTTTTCCGATTGAGCTGAAATTTAGCATGCAGGCATCATTCGATCATAGCAAGAGTTGAAATTTTTGTAATTGAAATCGGTCCCCTAGGGCGGCGCGCTATAGTACGGGCCAAAGGAACGTTCCGGTGAGGCAATAAATAATTAGGCCGGCCCGCCCCTTTTACTACCTGCTTGTAGGGATATGTATCCCAACCTTCGCAGATTATCTATCAGATTATTATATTATCGAGATTGAGCAGCGAAACTTTTGTCGGGTCACTTTTCAGTTCGTCAAAAAATGACAAAATGTTATGTATAAAGCACCGAGTCTAAATATTAATATCACCCTTCAACTTCAATAGCTCCAGGTTAGAAAATATGGTCTCCATTGCTCAACTGATAGGCAAGTAATTATATTGTTTCCGTGCAGCATTTTATAATATACATATGAGGGACTAATTATTACAAAATGCCACGATAACATTTTACTAATGACTGTTTAGAAATTAATAATGACCTATGATGTGCCATGCTATGATAACCAGTTATTTATTAAGTACTCATTTAATAACTCACATGACATAATAGGCCATTATTTAATTACTCTAATTCTAAAATAATACTTAAACCGAAAATATTAATAAATATAGCAATCGGTACTATAATAAATGCAGATGTATAATACTGTTTCATCGAGCAACCGTAATTCGTCGATAAGCAAAATCGATGTTAACCGTATCCTTGTTGACAGCTCGGATTATTACCCCATCGGAACTTTCCTTTGGCCCGTACTTTAGTGATACAGCAATCTTGAATTATTGCGGATACAGACTTGAAATTCGGTACACAGATGCCTTATTTACCCAAAATCACGTTGTGAAATTTTGGTTGGAATATCTCGTATAGGTACGAGCTACTCATAAAACAACTCATCAAACGAATAATAGGTGTTTTGCTTAGGTACCTATTGCGCAATTGCTCTGTCGACTCAAAGGAAAATATTTTTCTTCCTTCGTGGGTTTCTATTCCACCTTACATAGAGTGCTTAAATTCATACCCAGATACATACCAGGACATTGATGTCATTTAGCAGAAAATATTTTTTTAATGTTTGCCTACCTATTGTTATATTCACACTTTTTAAGTGATTCTTGTCCATAATAAATATAAATTAATAGTTTAAAAAAGAACACTAAAAACACGCTTTTATAAATGCACGTAAAAAGCAAAAAAGGCCTTGAAACCTGATCGTGTTCAAAGTCCATTACGTGACCTTTCTCACAAGTGCAAACACGACTATGATACGATATTCCATCATGGAATGCCAGTTCCTGTCTTCCGGATTCATCATCAGACCTTGAAACTTAATCGTGGTCAAAGTTCATTACAAGACCTTTCTAACAAGTCCAAACACGGCTATGATACGATATTCCATCATGGAATGCCAGTGCCTATCTTCCGGCTTCATCATCAGACCTTGAAACCTAATCGTGGTCAAAGTTCATTGCGAGACTTTTCTAACAAGTCCAAACACAGCTATGATCCGATGTTTCATCATAAAGTTCCAGTTCATATCTTACGACTCCATCATCAGATCAGTTCGACAGTAGGTACCATATTATTGTATTGTCATCAGAACTACATACAGCTGCCAATTTTCATGACGCAACGATCCTTGGAAGATGGTTAAATTAGTTACCTTAGATTCCATTACATAGTTAGTTACATACAGGTCGACCTAATAAAAGCGTGTTAAAAAAGGGGCTCGCGAGGACAAAAACAACTATCGTCCAATATCTCTTTTGCCAACTTTCAGTAAAATTTTGGAAAAAAATATTCTCCAACAAATAAGCAACTTCTTTGCTTCAAATAAGATTCTAACTCCGAGATAATTTGGGCTTCGGAAGTCGTTGTCCACAATAGATGCGATTGCGGGTCTTATGCAAAAGTTGCTCTCCAGCTTGGATAAGTCGGAAAAAACTCTAGGTTTATTCTGTGATCTATCCAAGGCATTTGACTGCGTCGATCACACCATCTTGCTATGGAAGCTCGAGCATTATGACATTCGAGATAGGGAACTAAATCTAATAAAGTCTTATTTGCAAGGACGAACGCAAGTAATTAAAACACAAAATAATGTGAGTAAACCCCAGACAATAACACAAGGATTTCCACAAGGCTCTAATCCTGGGTTTATTTCTGTCCCTTGTGTACATAAATGACATACGAGATTGCGTGATATCAGATAATTATGAAATTACCCTTTATAGGTACGTCTTTAATTTTCAGCGATGCCAACTTAGAAACTTTAATCAAGCGAATTGATGCTCCGGTGAAAACGTTGGTTAATTGGTTCCACGTAAAAGACTATCCCTTAATGCCTCGAAATCTAAC
>OX155974.1:11035418-11052918 GCA_944548615.1 Micropterix aruncella | reverse complement strand
AATCTTCTTACATTTTGAATAGGTAAAGTACCATTACATAACATACAAAAATAATATACAATTGGCAGTTAACAACCCAAGTTGAAATTTTATGTAAGATAAGTTATATTTTAAAAACAATAGCTGAGCTGCCTTTTCAGATTGCAGTCGATTACGGGAAGGCCTATATGTAATTCCGGAACTGCTGAATAATGACAGCATGAATAATATTATTAATAAATATTTGTATTGAGGAGCGGTCTACTTGGAAAATCTCTAATTGTCGCTGGGGAGGATTACAGGATTCCAGATAAACGCCTTGTTCCAGTGGTTGCATAGATTTATTGTTGGTTGTGTACAATAGAAAAGCATGCGAGCGAATTACAATTAATACAGTAAATTACGGCAGCGGCGAATCGACTGTCCGTGGCCAAAGATAATATGATAATGTCACTCCCTATCTAGTTCCCTAATAAGTCTGTGCGGGATATCAGAGATAATATAACTCCCCATTAAAGGGGCAATAATATTATCAGACGCGTCCGTAAGCGGCGGATTATGGACGCGACTTAACAGTATGCACAGTCGTTTGGGACGCGGCTTGCAGATCTCTATTGGACGTCCGAAGCCTCGAGGTCACGTCCGCGACTGACATCCGATAATGTGCACGGCTCAATAGAAATTAATTACACAGATAACCTTTCAGTCGCGTCCATAAGCCGCGGCTTACAAAGCGTCTGATAATGTGATTGCTCGGTTTCGGATCGGATTCAGCGCCTATTCAGAAGCCTCCTCGAGTGGAAGGCTACCTCGGGTAAGACTCCCGTGTCTCAGGCCTCAGAGCTGGTGGACCGGTTTCTCCCGGCGGGATTGCATCCCGGCGCCACTGGACAGTTTGCGCACCGGTCGGCGAAGCTAATTGGTTGTGAATTCTGACTAATTGCTGAGGGGGTCTGGAGACTATGGAAATACACTGTTTCCTAATCAGCAGGGGTTGGTGTTGACCTGTCATGCCACTCTTGAAATGACCTTGGGCCACTCGATGCCGTGTGTCACTACGGGCAAAGAACACCCAGGTCCGCGATAAATTCGAACTGAATTACCGCTGTAATACAACAGGTAGAGGTCGCGTAAGCGACTTCGGACCCATAACCAGTCGGGAGGACGGAGGTATCCTGAAGGTTAATTCCAGGCGGAGATATCCTGCCAAAACTAGTAGTCTGGGGGTGAGGCTGCCCACTGGTTACCTCTCCCGGTGCCTCTCCGTAACGTGCTGGCCTTTGACGAACTCACTTCACGGGCTATAGAACGATTATTTCGTTAACACTTCCTGAGGTGACGGGTTCTCCCGTTGTAGTTGACAACTCTACTACCGTTGACCGCGGAAGAGTAGCCTCATCAAGGGCCGATCCTGGTTATAGAATCAGGTGATGCTCACCATAAAAATGCATTGTCATCGGAACTGAACCAACGTGTAGAATTTCAACTTCATAGGATAAGAGGAAGTGGTTCTAATTCAGCTTGCAAGATTTGACCTAAACAAACATACATACTAACATACATTGCAAGGTTGTAATAAAAGCGTGTTAAAAACACGCTTTATACAGGCACCTATGTCAATATTTACACTATTTACACTCAATATTTACAAGTGTTACTATTATACAACATATAATAGGTTTGTTATAACCTTGAAACCTGATCGTATTCAAAGTCCATTAGGTACGTGACCTTTCTCACAAGTGCAAACACGACTATGATACGATATTCCATCATGGAATGCCAGTTCCTGTCTTCCGGCTTCATCATCAGACCTTGAAACTTAATCGTGGTCAAAGTTCATTACCAGACCTTTCTAACAAGTCCAAACACGACTATGATACGATATTCCATCATGGAATGCCAGTGCCTATCTTCCGGCTTCATCATCAGACCTTGAAACCTAATCGTGGTCAAAGTTCATTCCGAGACTTTTCTAACAAGTCCAAACACAGCTATGATACGATGTTCCATCGTGAAGTTCCAGTTCATATCTTCCGACTCCATCATCAGATCAGTTCGACAGTACCATATTATTGTATTGTCATCAGAACTACATACAGCTGCCAATTTTCATGACGCTACGATCCTTGGAAGATGGTTAAATTAGTTACCTTAGATTCCATTACCTACAAAGTTAGTTACATACAGGTCGACCTAATAAAAGCGTGTTAAAAATAGATGAAATTAAATATAAAATGACGTATTTTTTTCTCAGAACTGACCATATCGACCCTTTGCGGAACACTTGTCGTAAAAGCCATTTTGGCCAAAATCACTTTTTGATGCAGTCTTACTCAGTTTTGCGAGCTCTATCGATCTGTATATTTAGAGTTGTCATATTCCCATAAAAATGTCTTTTACTGCACAGAAAATTTTGTATCCTTAACACGTATTTCTTAAAAATAATGCTGTAAAAACATTCCAATTAAAAGTAGTTGCTGTAAACACCGAATATTTACTGCGTGGCCGATACAACGTATGTTCTGTAAAATATTTCTATTTTTTTTTGTCGTAAAGGATGGCAAAATTTGGAAATGGCTTTTACACCCTTAGGATCAGACACAATCTTTTCATTTATTCTGCAGACATTGGTTGTAAAAACCAAAACACGGGTATGATTGTTTTACAACGTAGCTTAGCTATGATTGTTTTACTAGTAGCTATGGTGAAGGTACCTATAGTATATTGTTTACGTAGTAAACACCTGCGCTGGAGCGCGGCTCGCGGCATATCGTCCGCTTGCTTGGAGGTGCAGCAGTTTAATTGCCGGGATCGATATCCATGGCAAAACATTGAGATAAACAAGAAAAAGAAACGACAAAATTTGAAAAAGTTGAACAAGAAACAGAGAGATGAGGGGAAACAATATTCAACAAGAAAGGGGAAAATTATCGAAGAAAAATCTACGCAGATTAATTAATCCGTGTATTCCAGAGAAGTGTAATCGATGTTGCTACGAAATAAGCGACGAGAGACGAACCTCCATTTTTTCATTTTTCTGGAAACTTGATGTTCAACGGCGACGTGATTGGCTAGTTCGCTCTGTACATGCAGGACCTATTAGGCGTAAAACAACGGATTCTATCAAACGAAATCTTACCTACGATTATTTTATAAATGATGTTGAATATCATAGGAAGGTATGCCAAAAATGTTTATTGAAAACTTTAGACATAACGCAGAGATTTTTGCTGTACACTTTATCTAATTAAAAGGAAGGTATGTCACAAGAAGAAAAGAGAACGCGAAGTGCTCCTAACAGATATTTAGAATCAGATAAAATCTATGTACGTACGTTTATTGAGAAACTTCCTGCATGCCCGTCACAATACAACAGAAAGAAATCCAAACGTATGTATCTGCAGCATGAATTGAAAAATCTGTCCAAATTATTCAGGACTGAGGACTGTAAACTAAACAACCAAAAGGCTGTGAATGAAACCATCTTCCGAAAGATTTTTAATGGAGATTATGACCTTGGCTTCCACATCCCAGAGAGGATAAATGTACATTATGTACTAAAGCAGAGACTTTTGGAAATGAAATGACTGAAACTGATAAAGAAAAATGGAAGAAACACCTAGAAGAGAAAGAAGCCATGTATAGCCGATTCAAAGCTCATCAAACTTTGAATGATGTTGATACTCTGACTTGTAGTTTTGACTTACAGAAGGTTCTCAATACACCATTTGGGGAAAGCATGCTTTTATATTATTCCCGGAAATACGCAGTATATAATTTCACCGTTTATTAGAGTATCACACACAATGTTTCCTGTTTTGCCTGGGGTGAGTGTGATGGCAAACGAGGCGGCATTGAGATTGCATCTTGTTTGTATTTGTATTTGAAAGAACTTGATAAAAAAGGGTGTAAAAACGCTGTCTTATACTGTGATTCGTGCACGGGACAAAATAAAAATAAAGTCGTTTTATCCGTCCTTAATTACTTTTTACATACCTCGAACAATCTTCAAGTGCTTCGGATCAATTACTTGCTACCTGGACATACGTAGATGCCTGCCGATTATGTACATGCGACAATTGAAGCCGAAGTAAAAAAACTTATAGTGTGGAGTCCGTCACAATGGCCTTCATATTTTGAAAGTGCAAGAAAAAGGCGTAGACCTTATTCAGTTACTTGTATGGAGCACACAGACTTCATTGATTGGGAGGAGCTCGCGACGAAAACCTTTACCAAGAGACAGTAAAAAACTTAAAATTCAAAGATATTCGAGTAGCTACGGTAAAAAAAAAAGAATTTGAATCAAATGGAAATTAAATATTCTATGAAGGAAGAAGCATTGAGCGAAAAAGTATTGCTTTTCCAAAACGTGCAGAAGAAAGTAAAGGGGAAAGGTAAAGGCAAAGGGAGAGGAAAAAAGATAGAAGGGATTGACGAAAGCCATGAAATAGAGTACCAGAAAGTGACAAACAGCTTCAACTTAGCTCCAAAGTATTCCAAAAAACTGTCCATATCTGCATTTAAGTATTCGGATTTGAAGAAATTGTGTTCGGATGGAACAATTCCTAAATGGTTCCACAGAGAGTTTCAGGAAATGCCCTATGATGGCAAAATCAGTGATGCACTAGTTAAAACAGATGAAGAAGATGAGGTTGCATCGGAGGTTGTGGAGGAGATTGTGGATAGATATCTATAATCTCCTCCTCAATCTCCGATGTCACTCCAGAGCTCCAATCAAAGTCATACTTGATTTTAAGTTGCCCCAGTTGACGTTGCTAAACATACTTCAATTATAACACCACTGGTTACTATTTTTGTTGTTAATTGTATTTTATTATTCTAAAATAATAGTTTTTCTAAGAGATAAATAGTGCATTACATCATTTGCTCCTAGATTATACGTTCTATCTGGAAGAAACCTAATTATATTTTATTCATTTACAACAATAAAGTCTCGTTTTTCTATGGAACCCTGTCTTTTACTACACAAATAGCAGACTATTTTTATTACATACATGTATTTTACAACAAACGTCTCAGTATTTCATGAAACTATTTTTGTCGTAATAACCAATTAACATGAAATTTTATGTAGTAAAAGCCACACCAACTCCTAAACTATAACACGTACTCTTTTCTGGTTTACATCAAATAAAAGTACTCAAAATTTTATGAAAATATTTCACAGATATATCAATATAACTATAAAAACCATAAAAATACAATAAAAAACACGTGTACTTTTTTGTTTTTTGCCCCTCCTGTAAAGTAGCGTTTTGGCTTTTACGACAAGTGTTCCGCAAAGGGTCGATATTGCCTCGTTTATACACAAGCTAGAGCACAGTAACTATGGGGATAAGCCACTGATAAAGAAAGTCCTAAGCCTCATCGTAAACAATGCTAAATCGCCACACTTTAAGGATCAGTGGGAGGCCGTATTGAGAACCGGATGGATAACTGGAGGCCTGTTGGGAGAAGTCAATACAGAAAAAATGTGCGTCATTGCTGATGTAAGTTTTACATAATATTTTATTTCGTTTAAAAGCGAATACCTATTTAGTATTTATCCGTATAGGTGGGGGTGGCCTCAATGGGCCAGGATTTTTTAAAAGTGCCATATCTACACACGACTGAAATGTTTTATACATCAACGTAAAAGAAATTTAACTGACTATCTTTTTTTTAAGCTATTGCATAGCTTTTATCGCGGGCCTAGGCCAGCGCGGCGACCGAATGAAGAAATTTCTTAACGAAAATTAATGATTTTAAACTGATAATTACGTCTAAACGAGTACTGCTTACGATTCGAAAAAAATATATGTTAAACAAGAACATTTTCCTAATATTCTTAGTTTAGAATATTTTAGATTTTGTTTATATTACATAGTGTAATTAATTTGTGAAATTAGGTCTAACCGAACACAAAAACGACTACTACGCAAATACTATCTGGCGTATTATTATGAAACCTGCACCATTTTAAAGATAATTTAATTATCTATCTTTTTATCTACGATTTTTTTCGAATAATCCGGTTTTTTTGCTTTATCGAATAAAAAATTCGTGCACGGCGCTCTATCGGAAAACGTTTAAATTATTCCGAATCATTTTACTCTGACCCACCTAGATACAGGGCATTACAGTCCTAGTTAGTTGGGCACCATTTGCTACATTTGCGTGTTAAATTTTTCCGAGTTACTTAATAACATTGGTAATAATGTGGCAATAATATAATATAATAATAATATAATATAATAATAATACAAAAAAAAATGAATAAAGTACTAAATAAATAAATTTGCTTTCGCAGCCGCAAATGATTCGGAATAATTTCAACGTTTTCCGATAGAGCGCAGTTATCTGATATCAGAAAAAATAAAATAAATAAAATAAATAAATAATTATAATTGCACAAGTTGTTAAAAATGCTATGCAATAGCTTTACCGCGGCAGTCCCTGAGTGCCACACGTATTATTTTTTTCGAATAATCCGGTTTTTTTGCTTTATCGAATAAAAAATTCGTGCGCGGCGCTCTATCGGAAGACGTTTAAATTATTCCGAATCATTTGCTGCCGCAGCCGCAAATGATTCGGAATAATTTCAACGTTTTCCGTTAGAGCGCAGTTATCTGATATCAGAAAAAATAAAATAAATAAATAAATATAATTGCATAAGTTGTTAAAAATGCTATGCAATAGCTTTACCGCGGCAGTCCCCGAGTGCCACACGTATTTTTTTAAAAATAATAATAATGCTTTATTTAAGAGAAAGTAGTGTAAAAATTATGTCTTAAAAACTACCCAACTAGGTTAATGCCCGTACTAGGGTAGGTTATTTTCTTTTAAATTAAGATGCGCACGTAATTTTATACTGCAATTAAAAACTATGGTAATATTTTACATGTTTATTTTAAATGTTAATATTAAACATTATACATATATTATTCTCATTTATAAATAAATATATACATTTACCTACTTGTAATATTTAGGTAAATACATTTGCATTTACATACACGTATTTATTAGTAATATATAATTGTAATATTAAATTAAATTGATAACTTGTCGTTTTAAACGAGGATATGTGTAATAATTTCAGCTACCTTTTCCCTGCCAGTCTCAAACAGCCACAAAGTAAGTTTTCCCTTTTTCATATGTAAGCTTATGCATTGTCTTAACTTATCCTGAAAGTAATTGTAGAGTTTAGGAGCAACACAACTAAAGTGCCTTTGCGCAAATTTAGTTTTGGTATTTTTAATTAAATGTTTTTTTGACGCGCAACCTCTAGTTAGAATGTTGTGGTCAGTGATATTGTGTGAGTGCGAGATTTTAATTAACTTTATATAAGATATTAGTTAACTTAAGATAATCGGCGCTCATCCTTCCTTCTTCGATTTAGAATCCAATGCTGTGAAAACATCTTTGAAATCGCGAGAAAAAATCTTTAAAAAACATGAGAGAAACAAGAGCTACCCGCAACTGCTTGACGCAGACTGTTCGATTTAGACCGTTCTTAGTTAAGACCCCGAACAAGACTCATCCGTCATGTCACTTGTAGAAACGGAATACGAAAAAGAGTCGAGACGGTGCTTAACATCAATTTAGGAGTCTGATAGCCCTATATAAGCGCGCTCCAGTTAGGACCCATGAAAGGGAATACCAATACGTCAGTTTAAAATTAGGTGTCGTTTTAGCGCGTGTTTAGACCCCAAGTTAGGCACCTGCGAGAAACGGAATACGGGTCAGTCTTGGTTTTTATTCCATCTAATATGTTTACTTGTTCTCTCAATTATTTACTCAATCATCGATTGAAGACCATCGGTCTTGCTTAATTGGCTCGTACAATAAAGGCCTCGCCAAACAGAACGCGTACCTAGCGCCGCGTTAAGCGTAACTAACGTCGCGTTTTAACGTCGCGTACTTTGGATGTCACACTGAAATCGACTATTGACACACACAGAGCGTACCGCAGATCGATGACAGTCCTTGGAAAGTTTCTTTGTTGTTGAGATGTCAAGTGATTTAAGCGATTCATATGTCGAAGAATTAATACTTTTGTTCGCTTTATCACGATCGCAGATAAAAAGAATGTACACGACATTAATAAAAGGAGAAAGGAATTAGGAGAATATCACCATTTGTATCGGGAGATTTCATCACATGAAGATCGTTTTTTTTATATTCTTTCGTATGTCGCAAGATTTATTTGAAGAATTACATGAAATTCGTTAAAATTGTGTAACTTAGTTTAATAATCAATAAACAGATTGATAAATTACTTACCAGTCGCATTAATTTCTTTTCGATTTTCTTCCCACAATTTTGATTTTATCGCATATGAATTATCGCATCGTATTATATAGGTAGGGATGTCTCCGAACATCCAGTCATAATGCTTGTATTTTCACGCGTACGTCGGACGCATTCAATGAAATTTGTAAACAAATACAACGCCCGGCGTCAAAGCGTTCTAGCGCGACGTCAGAGCGCCGCGTACTGCCAGCGCCCGCGCTCTGTTTGACAATACCGTCACAGTACAACTCGGCGCTTTAACGCGGCGTCAGGATTTACGCTGTAGCGCTCTGACGCGCGCTAAATACGCGTCCTGTTATAGATACAAATACTGATATGTTTTTCATGGATGAAAATTTTAATCTGTTATATGTTTTAATAGATGATAAATACCGGCGTGGAAGCAGAGAACTCCCTTTGCGACAACGATCAATGGAGCTGTTCTTTTGATGAATTTCAATATTCTCTTATGGATGCTATTTATTCCACCGCAAGAGGGGTTTTGTCTGAACAAGGCTGTCCTACAGGTGAGTGATACTCGAAAAGATCCAACTGTGAAACTATCGCCAAGAACATAAATGATCCTGTTTTGTTTCAGCTGGCGTCCCTAAAATGTCGCTGCCAGAATGCTTCAAATTTGATAAATGCTTAAACGAGGGTAGAACTTACCAAATCGATGAATACTGGGAGGAATACGATGGATCTCTGGCAGAAATCGAGAAATCCGGAATCGATGTGAACGATTGTCCCACACTTAGAACGATCGCTAAAGAATTTTACGAATCTGATGATCTGAGAGAGAATTATTTGGGAGGGATTCTAACGGCGACGGCTATGGGCGCTGATTGGTTGTGGAAGGCTGATAAAATGCAATCCGAGTAAGTATAGATCAAATATCTTGTGAGGGACCACCCCTCACTAGACTCCAAGTTGTTCGGTGTGAGGTGGTGGTATCAACTTACGAGTTATCTCCGTATTGAAAGGCGGTTTTGAATGAAGCAGAAGGTATTTATTGAATCGATTGAAGTTTGATATTGCCAGTTATAACGCTTCCCGAATAGGTTATGTTGTCGCGAGTGTATTGATGCACGACTGCAGTTACGAGGGTAGATGGATGAGGATTGTATTTGTGCTCCTAGTATCTTGTACTGGGCATGGCTCGAGTCTGTGGGATTGCAGACTGATGCTTCGTGACTGAGAAAGATAAGGAAAGGAAACCAAGGAGCCGGACTCGTTGAGCGACCTCGAGAGAGGGGTACCGAGTATGCCGTCGCAACCTTGGGGGAGGTGATCACTCGAGTAATGATCTGTGACCGAGAAGCCGGGACACCGAAGTGTGCCGTCGCTATCTTGGAGACATGACCACTCAAGGAATGATACTTTGGTTGCTTTTTCGCCGGTTTATATAGGCCGAGAAATGATGCAATCCGAAATATTCCGAGTAAAAATATTGTTTCATCGTGCTGATTGTGTCAGTATATTTCACTGGAAATCGATGCATTTGTTGATCGCATGTAACGGTACTTAAGGGCCGTTACAACCTTAAATATGGTGTTAGAACGTTTCTTGTCTGGGGGGTTCGCAACTCTGGGAGTTCCAACCAAATGGTTCATATATTTTAGGCCATAATCAGGTTAGCGAGTTGATGATATGTCAAACTGAAGAGTCTTTTCTGTAAATTATGTTCTCATCTACGAATTTGTGGTTCTACAAATGAAAATTTAAGGCCATGATGATTTTGGCCAAAATACTTGCGTGTAAAGCGTAAAGCGACCACGCCGCGATGTCAAGGCTAGATCATTCTAACTCGTCTTACTAGTCACCCCAGGGAGTTATGACGACATTTGAAGGTTCTTTCAACCTGGAATGAACGTAGAGACTTCACAGTCCACTGCCTAACTACGCCAACATGCTTGTGAGTGACCTACTCCTTACCGCGAGGTACTGGAAAGTCAACAACTGGAACTGTCAACTGCAAAGGTGAACCCGTCACCTTAGGAAGTTTTAACGATTTTTAATCGTTCTGTCTCCCGTGAGGTGGGGGTAGGAGACTTGGGACGAAATAGTCCACTGTCTAGTTACGCCACTCGCCCGTAAGAGACCAAGGCCTTACCGCGAGAAACCAGGTTTGCACCCAGCGGGCCGACAGTCGCCCCCTTCTTCCAGTTACAGACAAATTTCTCCGGCCTCCCGACTGGTTACAGGTTCGAGGCCGCTTGCGCGGTCCTCTCCCTTACGTAGCAGTGATTCGGCGTCTACCGAACCTATCGCGGACCACGGCATCATTTGCCCGGCTCTTCACCCGGTATCGGGTATCAGATTGGTCGTTTCAAGAGCAGTTGCCTCTAGGTTAACAACCAACCCCGCTCTATAGGTTTTGGGAGGCTTGATTTGTGGCTTTTCAATAATATATGGTAAAAATTGACAAAACATTAAAAATAAAAAATAAAAGGCAGGGGGGCTAAATGGGGGGCATTTTTCTATTTCTTGATTGTTGATCGATAGTTTGATCCTTATTAAATGTAGTTTACGTAGAACTCTTTGGATGCTTTCTATTTTTCTAGTTTTCATATATTTTTGTTATTGAATTGCTGATTCTCTATGTTTTCTCATTATTTCTGTTGTTTTTTATTTTTCTAGTTGTTACGTCTTTGTTATTTTTGAATTTCTATGTTTTTTTCAATTATTAGTTATTTATAGACTTTTTTATAATTTTATGAGTAATTTGAAACGTATTTTTATTTGTAGAAATACCAATTTTATTTGATATGTAATTTGTATACCCAGATCGGGTTTTTGAAAATAAATTATTCTTATTGTTATTCCTAAAGCGGGCACATGTTAATTTGACACTAAGTAATTGACATCAAGAACTAACCTCAAAAGTTTGAGACCAGTAAAAGTAAATACAACCAAATCGCCACCAGATAAACACTCAATAACGAAAGAATAGTAATAATAACACAATACACAAAAATAGAACAAACGCAAGTAAAATACTTCGCAATTTTGTTAAAAATCCGATAAAAATATATTTTTTGCACAAATATGATACTTGTGCTCGCAGGCGGCAGGGGCGGATCCAGGATTTGAAATTGGGGGGGGGGGGGGGGTTCTGCACCTCGGGCCACGTTTAAAGATTTTTAAAAATCAAGTTAAGCTATGTCCACACTGTGCCCCTTTCATCTTCAACTTTCCCTTCATGATTCTATTCAACTTTCCTTTAGGGCAAGCAACTATTGAATGCATCATGTCCGTGCGTCATCCAACCGGAGTCGTTATTATCGTTCAGTATAACAACATGTGCGACGAGATGAGTCTACTAAGTGCGGCCTACTTGGTGATAAGAAAATCTAGAAAACAAAAGAGATCCAAGCGCATGTTGTTGCCTCGAAGATATTTTATGGATCGAAATAATGTAATTATGCGTGAACTGCGAGAAGATAAAGATATTCTTTTTAAAAACTCTACACGCATGTCCGAAAACAATTTCGATCGGCCTTTTATGACCGAAGACTTTTGATCTTCTTTTTAACTCCATCAACGTCCAAGTTGTATTTCGTAGCCAAAACTTGCAGACCATCATTTCTTTTTATTTTATTTGTGTAAAGTTTGTTATTTTGGTCCCAAAGTTGTGGAAATTTTCTGTAGTCTTCAATAAACTGTAAAGTAATATCGTCCGCCATCTTGATGTTGAACGCTATGTTGCACAGAAATCCACAGACCGCGGGAACGCGTGCGTCGCAGCGCGCGCTATGCTCACGCTATGCTTTCAACTGATCCTCACGTGCGCTGTTGACTGCGCTATAACACATGCCCTTGTTGAACGAAAAAAGGCACAGTGTGGACATAGCTTTAGAGCCACAGACACAGACCCGAGCCGAGACTTCATAGAGAGAACATTAAAACAATAAAGAATATTGAAACATTTTATTATTATTGTTTTTATTTTCGTTTAACATTTTACAAAATGAAATCTCTTTTTCGTTTACCCTTAGCATATGTACCGATTTATCACGTTATCAACATTAATATTTAAACCCCTATGAACATGTAGAAGCGCAAGTATGGTAAGACGCTCTTTTGCTGTTCGCGTACGCAGCCACGGTTTTAGGCGGCGCAGGGTGGAAAACGATCTTTCGGCCGTTGCTACACTCACTGGTAACGTCGTTAAAATGTTGAGCATTATAGGTACCGCTGAAAACATGTCTTCAACAGTAGCTTTTAATATGTCCAAAACGGGGGGGCTAACGGGCCCATGATGGGTTGGCCACGATGACCCATGTGTACAGGGTCGGTCACACTCACGGGTCAACACCCATCCGACGGCCTCCTCGCATGGGGTGCGAGGCCTGGGTAGGACACTGGGTCAACCAGTCTCCCCTGGGAATCAAACCTCTGGCGCCCCTGGACGGTCTGCGCACCGTGCGGGGTTTGCTCCAATCGGTTGTGCTTTCCGACTAACAGTCGGGGGAGTCTGGGAACTGTATTGTTTCCTATAGAGCGGGGGTGGTTGCGTACCTTATGGCGACTGCTATGGAATTGACCATTGGCCATCCGATCCCGGGTAAGAGGCGGGCAAAGGACGCCTTGGTCCGCGAAGATTCGGTGCACTCCGTTTCACCGCTTCATAAGGGAGAGGACCGCGCAAGCGACCTCGAACTCGGAACCAATCGAGAGACCGGAGAAATCTGGTCACAATTGGAAGTGAGGGCGCGAGTTCTCGAGCCCGCCGGGTTTACTCCTGGCTACTCGCGGTAAGGCGTTGGACTCTCACGGGTTGTGACGTAGCTGGACGTAGAATGTACTGTCCAAAGTCTCTACGTTCACTGCAGGGCGATAGAACGACTAATCGTTAAAACGTCCTGTGGTGACGGGCTCGCCCGTTGTAGTTGACACCGCAAGATGTCCAAAACGGGGGGCTAACGGGCTAACGGGGGCTAACGGGCCCATGATGAGTTGGCCACGATGACCCATGTGTACAGGGTCGGTCACACTCACGGGTCAACACCCATCCGACGGCCTCCTCGCATGGGGTGCGAGGCCTGGGTAGGACACTGGGTCAACCAGTCTCCCCTGGGAATCAAACCTCTGGCGCCCCTGGACGGTCTGCGCACCGTGCGGGGTTTGCTCCAATCGGTTGTGCTTTCCGACTAACAGTCGGGGGAGTCTGGGAACTGTATTGTTTCCTATAGAGCGGGGGTGGTTGCGTACCTTATGGCGACTGCTCTGGAATTGACCATTGGCCATCCGATCCCGGGTAAGAGGCGGGCAAAGGACGCCTTGGTCCGCGAAGATTCGGTGCACTCCGTTTCACCGCTTCATAAGGGAGAGGACCGCGCAAGCGACCTCGAACTCGGAACCAATCGAGAGACCGGAGAAATCTGGTCACAATTGGAAGTGAGGGCGCGAGTTCTCGAGCCCGCCGGGTTTACTCCTGGCTTACTCGCGGTAAGGCGTTGGACTCTCACGGGTTGTGACGTAGCTGGACGTAGAATGTACTGTCCAAAGTCTCTACGTTCACTGCAGGGCGATAGAACGACTAATCGTTAAAACGTCCTGTGGTGACGGGCTCGCCCGTTGTAGTTGACACCGCAAGATGTCCAAAACGGTGGTCGGAGTTTCTCCTTTTTCCCTATTTAGAAGTAGCCATTTTTCTGCCCATATAGCATACTTTGGCTTCAGACTCACTGCATAGTCAGTCAGCGCGAGCTCATACACCTGCGATACTTTTTGAATTCTATTTTGAAGATTATTATTAGCCTCTGCCCTGTTTGTAGACTCAGTGATAGTTTTCACAATAACCAAGGGCATGAGCAAGCGAAGGTCAAATGTATTCATAACATCATCCGGTAGACGATTCCGGAGGTCATTCACAATTTGGTCCCAAAGGGGTATATAATGGAAGGCCTTTTTTTTATAAAAAAATTGACACAGTTGGCTACATCACCTATATACAACATTCGTGATGTCAGCCCATCACCCGGTGAGCTAGGTGCCATCCTTGGGGGGGGGGGGCATAGCCCCTGCCCCCGCCCCCCCCTCCCCCCTGTAACCGCCCTTGGCAGGCGGACAGGATGACTGCAGCAAGGTGAGAGGGGCGCGGAGTTTGCCCACGCGGTACGATAGCACGCCATTTTTTAAAGTGATTTTATACGCGAGGGTGCCTGCTTTAGGCACTATGCCCACTTTAGACCCCTTTCCCTATATATCATTCATCTCAAAAAAAATATGCATTCACAATGCTTTCCCTGCCAAGAAAGTAAAATTATACACTCAGGCGGATTGGTCGTATGACATTTCCATTTTGCTATTGGCCCACCATGTTGTAGAAGGTAGTCCCCTAATACGCCGGATGGTAGGTACCTAGCGTCGGACACTAATAGTATCTCGACAGGTCGCGGCGCGATCGATACAAAGACGCAGGAAAAGGAAAAGCGTACGTTTCCCCGCACACTTCTCACCCGTCTTTGTATCGATCGCACCGCGACTTGTCGAGACACTATTAGTGACCGACGCTAGATGCCGTCCGACGTTAGGGGACTTCCCCCTACTCTATCGCTTGTGCAATAAAGTTTTTCAAACGAAATTCGCACGCGCTCACTCAACTTTTTATGTACCAATGTTCAACACTAACTATGGTTCCAATTCGTTATTGCCGCGCGTTATGCAAGTCTACAATGTATCATATTTACACATCAAATTAGTCGATCCTTTGAAGGAGGTACCTAAGTGAAAAGCTGATTAACAGATCGGATTGAATTAGCATGCACATACAAGCACTCACAAGCACATTCGCACTACAGATACACACCCACACACACATACATGCACGCACACATACACGCTCTCCATCACACAAACACACACCGACACCCATACACTCGCACATAGCGATTTTAACTGTTAGTTTTAAATTCTTTTTGGTTTTCTTTGTATTGTTTTGTTTAGCATATTTTGTAATCCTTATATAGCAAATAATTTAAAACATCATTGGCTTTACTACTGTTATATATTATGCTTACCTATACGTTATTTTTTTAAGCTATTGCATAGCTTTTATCGCGGGCCTAGGCCAGCGCGGCGACCGAATGAAGAAATTTCTTAACGAAAATTAATGATTTTAAACTGATAATTACGTCTAAACGAGTACTGCTTACGATTCGAAAAAAATATATGTTAAACAAGAACATTTTCCTATGATCCTTAGCTTTGAATATTTTAGATTTTGTTTATATTACATAGTGTAATTAATTTGTGAAATTAGGTCTAACCGGACACGAAAACGACTACTACGCAAATACTATCTGGCGTATTATTATGAAACCTGCACCATTTTAAAGATAATTTAATTATCTATCTTTTTATCTACGAGTTTTTTCGAATAATCCGTTTTTTTTTTGCTTTATTGAATAAAAAATTCGTGCTCGGCGCTCTATCGGAAGACATTTAAATTATTCCGAATCATTTGTTACCGCAGCCGCAAATGATTTGGAATAATTTCAACGTTTTCCGATAGAGCGCAGTTATCTGATATCAGAAAAAATAAAATAAATAAATAATTATAATTGCATAAGTTGTTAAAAATGCTATGCTATTGCATTTACCGCGGCAGTCCCTGAGTGCCACACGTATTTTTATGCTGTATGTTTTTAACAAAAAATATTTAAAAAAATACGTGTGGCACTCGAGGACTGCCGCGGTATAGCTATTGCATAGCATTTTTAACAACTTATGCAATTATAATTATTTATTTATTTTATTTTTTCTGATATCAGATAACTGCGCTCTATCGGAAAACGTTGAAATTATTCCGAATCATTTGCGACTGCGGTAGCAAATGTTACGGAATAATTTAAACGTCTTCCGATAGAGCGCCGCGCACGAATTTTTTATTCGATAAAGCAAAAAAAGACGGATTATTCAAAAAAAATCGTAGATAAAAAGATAGATATTAAAATTATCTTTAAAATAGTGCAGGTTTCATAATAATACGCCAGATAGTATTTGCGTAGTAGTCGTTTTTGTGTTCGGTTAGACCTAATTTCACAAATTAATTACACTATGTAATATAAACAAAATCTAAAATATTCAAAGCTAAAAATCCTAGGAAAATGTTCTTGTTTAACGTATATTTTTTTCGAATCGTAAGCAGTACTCGTTTAGACGTAATTATCAGTTTAAAATCATTAATTTTCGTTAAGAAATTTCTTCATTCGGTCGCCGCGCTGGCCTAGGCCCGCGATAAAAGCTATGCAATAGCTTAAAAATCAATCAAACAAACTCTTTTATTTGTCTACAGTACCCTGTCCGACGCGGTCAAAAGTTTGGGACTATTCCAAGAAGCAATCACCAGCTTGAAGAAATGCCCCTGCGACCAACTGGAGGACAGCTTAGTGAAGAAAGCGAAACAATATGGCGTAACTGTGGCTGCTATCTTTGATATGTTTAAAAAAAACTTGGCAAAAATGGAAACGGGGCACGTATCAAAATGGAAGAACCATGGCCACTCTCACCCCAAGAAAATTAATATGAAATGAAGAATGAAACTAAATCGAATAAATTTTCGTACGTGTATATTATTAGCCCCTAAACTTGTGAAGTAAAAACTCGGCCGTACCTTTTGCATCCCGGAAGGGACGTTACACATTCTAGGGGCAATAACACAATAAGCGTAATATTATTAGCATTGATTTTATATTATATGGTACTAGTGAAATATTACCCGGCGATGCTCAGGTATCCATTTTCTTACTCCTCCCACTCCTCCCTCCCCCCCTCTAAGTAGCCTATGTTAATTGCCGTTTCTTGCACTTTCGAATTTATAAAATTTTCATGGCGGTCGGTTAAACGCTATAGAAGTTGACCTGCTGCAGCGCCATCTAGTGCCAAGTTCCAACATCATGGATAGGCAGCAAACGCTTGCAAGCCTACCCAATCCGCGCTCAAATACCTAAGTTTACCAATTTTCACAGCGATTGGTTGAGCGGTATATATAGTGGCGAGTTACAATACAGTGCGAAAAAAAATACGTGTGGCACTCGGGGACTGCCGCGGTAAAGCTATTGCATAGCATTTTTAACAACTTATGCAATTATAATTATTTATTTATATTATTTAATTTATTTTTTCTGATATCAGATAACTGCGCTCTATCGGAAAACGTTGAAATTATTCCGAATCATAAATGATTCGGAATAATTTAAACGTCTTCCGATAGAGC
>OX155974.1:10824250-11035218 GCA_944548615.1 Micropterix aruncella | reverse complement strand
CGGAAGGGCGTTGAAAAATCTTGAGGCACAAAATCGAAATGATCGTTGTCCAAATGTGGTTTTCATTTTGGGTATCATTACATTCCCATTACAGGAGTTTCTAGTATTGATTATTTTTTGGGTAGCGATCAATTTTGTATTAAATTTTAAATATGATAATGCAGTTTTTAAATATAATTGTGTAGTATCCAGAACCTCGTACTCCTTAAAAAGTGCCTTTGAAGGATATCGATACGGTTTCCGCGAAACAATTTTTAAAATGCATTTTTGTGCAACATTCAGGGGAGATATGATGTTGATGATGCTGATAATCCTCTGATGCTGATGCTAATATTCGCAACAACCCTGACACAGATATTCAAACGTTCAAGAAATAGAAACCTAATTATATTATAGAAACCTAACTTCTGCTCCCTTCCCTTACACCTTATCCTCGAAATTGAAAGGTGCGGCATAGATCATAGTCTGTTGTTAAATGAAAGGAGAGGAAAAGTGTGACTGGAAAGAAATATCAACATCCACGGGGTGACGATGAACCTTGGTCAGTCTTTGACGTCATGTCCATAGGTGGGGTATCTCGATGACCCTCCGGTTGATGCTGATGAGCAAATATAATGGAAAATACTGGTCAAGGCCAATGAGTTCCACATCTTCGCTCTTTTTGGAGGTTTGCATTTTCGCATTCGCATTTTCGCTTTTTTTTAGAAACTCAAATATTATTATACTTTTTTTTTATAGTTATCCCTTTTTTTGAGGGGAAATTTAAGTAAAATATTCTTTCTTTTTTAGAAACTCAATTATTGTTATTTTTCTTATATTATTCTTTTAATATAATTTTCGCTTTTTTTTGAGGTGTAATTTAAGTAAAATATTTTTTATATTTCAGAAACTCAAATATTAATATTAATATATTATTCCTTTAACTGTCCTACATAAACGAACGTACGTGATACGTCCGCTTTATTATCATATAGACAAAATATATAAAAATATATGATACTAGCTGACCCGTGCCCACTTCGTTGGGCGGTAAAACTTTTTAAATGTGATGAAATTATGAGTGTGGTTCGGTTAGTACTGAGTGCTATGATTTATTTCCTGACTGCCAAAAGAAGGGTTATATTTTTACTGCATATGTATGTATGTATTTGCATGCCCATTTGACTATAATACCGTTATTTGTAAGTCTTCTTGTGAGTGTCTTATTTGTGAGCGTATTATCTCTTTAACTATTTATGCAGTAAAAGGGAAATTATTTGCAGTAAAAGGGAAAAGTTTTTTGTTTTAAACACTTGAGACGAAAAATTTACTTATTTTGATAAGAATTCATAATTGTTGATACTATGACCAATAAACATGACCTATTTAAATTATTTTTTTTAATATAAAATACTACTTTTTGTGACTTAAATATAAAAGTTAGACATATGCTGTCGATGACTTTTTTGTAGGCATTATCAAGCTCTACAACTTTTCTCTAGAACTTAATCATATATCTCTTATCGTTAAGGCAGCGTTAGTTAAAAACGTTTTCATTCGACCGCTTATTCTCAGACTTACTTTGCAAATCCGACTACCATGAAAAAGTCTTTTCATTTTTGGATTAATATATAGCCTATGTTTCACCTTTTTAAAGATCTTGGTCTCCAGGAAAATAATCAACTCCTTTCTAGAAAAATTCTATGGCTTTGAAGGGGGAGTGAATGGGTGGTAAGGTGAACGCTCACATGTGGCAAGACAGCTGTCCTAAACCTACCACCGCCGGTCGTAAGTCCGGAATCCACCCTTCACCTCCCAGAAGTGTAATAATTATATATGATGGGCCCGATTTTCGGTCGGTGAATTCCATGGCAGCTCCGTTTGTATTTTATTTTTATTACACAAATAATGTGGCTTTCTATTGGTAAAAGAATTTTCAAAATCGGTTCAGTAAATCCAGAGATTACTTCCTACAACGTCACAAACTTTACCTCTTCATAATATTAGTATAGATGTATAACACACAAATTTATATAAAATCGCTATATAAAAACCGCTTATATGAACCGCTATATATTTTGTCTGGTATTTTTTAAACAAGTATTATTACTGAGAAATCTAATGAAAAAAAACAAGGCATTACCTACTTTTTAAATAATAACCCAAAGGTAGGGCAGTAAATATACTTTTCGCTTTTTTTAAGGTGTAATTAAAGAATTTTTGTTTTTGGAAACCTAAATAATATTATTCTTGTAGTATTCCTTTATTTACTTACTATTATTAGTTTTCTTTTTTTTTTTGGGTTGTAATTTAAGTGAAATCTATTTTTTTTTAACTCGTATATAGGTATTTGGTCTACAGACAAAATATATTTATATCTAATATAATCTCACTGCATTTGTATTAGGATAAGGATTTTTTGTACCTTGTATATTGAAATTATTGATCAATAAAGTAAACTTTTAAATTGTTTAAAAATATAAAATTTTAAATAGAAAACAAACTACATTACCTAATTTCAATATTAATAAATAAATTGCCCAACACAACTCGGAGTAAGTCTCCCATATGTTTTTACTGAAAACTGAAAACCCTCAAGAAACAACGACATGTCATAATTGTATAATCTGTAATTCTATAACGACTAGATAATTATCACGTCAAAATGTTATAAACTAAGTTAATATTTATGTCTATTTAAATAATTATGTGACTGACATTGTAGTTTTAGACAAGTATCTAATACTATTATTATAAATTATGTGTTGAGACTGGTAAATTATTTGGTGAGAAGAACATTTAGTATAGTTTTTTAGAATAATGTTAATATTAATCCGACATGAGACCTCAGAAAAATATCTGAAATGGGCGGCCACCCGAAGAAATAGGCGGGGTCAATTTTTTAGGGTTTGACTAATAAATATCCAGCGTTGACAAAGCGTCGGGCACAGGTCCCACGTCCCCTTGCACCGGCGACCGGGCGCATACTAAACTTTTGTGTTAATGGCATATTTAGCGTACCTTTCAGAGCGCTCTCACGTTTTAGTTAATTGAAATTAATTTAGGGCCTAAATAAAAAATGTGGCAAGCGCGACGCTAGAGAATTAACCAGTCAATATAAGGAAATTAAATTAAAACACACTCACCGCCTAAATTCTAGGAGTAATCGCACCTGAAAGTTTTCGAAATCAGTTTAAAGCTTTAATACCCAAGGAAATGGGCAACTTTTTTGAGTCCAAATTGTAAAGTGGTTTCTTATCGAGGGATTCGTTTAGAAACTTTTTTTAATTATTGCCTATATTTTTCAAAACAATCATAAAACTAAAAAAATCAGTTGTGGTTGTTCCCAGGTATCATGTCACCTTAAGCTGCTATCTACTAAAACATTATATCGATTCCATAATTACTGGTTTTGTCTTTGGATTTTTTAATTAGTTTATGTAATATCATATATCTAAAGTATTGTGTACTGTCTAAATAACTATGTAGGTATATAACTATGTAAGGTTTTGAAAACAATAAATTTGATTTGATTCTTTTAATTGATAAATAAAGCAAACCTACAGAACCATGTTTTTTTATGTTAATACACCTTAGAAATGTCTACATCATAATCGTCTCTGATTCTGATATGATTCTGATATGTAACATCTCGAAAACAAATATTTCTGTGTCTAAAAGCAGATATTGCACTTTATCATAGTGGGCTAGTTCTATACACAAAAGTTCTAAAAAGCTACATTTCGGATTGTCACTGTTGGGAACAGGTAGGTAATATCAAACATATAAAAGAGTAGGTATGCATGTTACAATAATTATTTATAGTCCACGAGTACAAATTAAATAAATACCATGATCTCACAAATGCCATAGCCCGGAACGGCTTCACTGTTCACCTTCACGCGGTGGAAGTTGGCGCTCGTGGCCTGCCAGCTAAATCTCTATTTCACCTCTTTAAAGATCTTAGCCTTTCCAGGAAAATAATTAACTCTTTCCTAGAAAAATTATCTAAAACTGCGATTTGCGCATCTCAAATTCTATGGCTTCGAAGCGGGAGCGAATGGGTGGTAAGGTGAACGCTCACATGTGGCAAGACAGCTTTCCTAAACCTACCACAGCCGGTCGTTAGTCCGGAATCCACTGCTCTCCCCCCAGAAGTCTAAAAAATAGTATTATGATGTGCCCGACTCCGGTCGGTGAATTCCATGGCAGCTCCGTTTGTATTTTATTTAATGTTCCGTTTTAAAGCTTTTACACTCAATTATCTTGAAACAGAAGATTTCGAGTTGTTGCAATTTAAAACTGGCAGGTGTCCGTCGACAGATTTTATACTTTCATAAAAAAAAATATTTACAATAGCAAAGTTTATATATTTACCACAAGACAAAAGGCTATTGCTGAATTTTTTAAATAACACCAGCAAATGGCTTCCGTTTATCTGCAGACATTCTTATATTCTGGGCCTCATGTTGTCGAAAACTTGCGTGCATAGAGATCTGGACTGATAGCTGCGTCAGATATTTTGCACGTCTGCATCAGATATTTTGGAGGCGCCAATAAGGCGTTGGCGGATGTTGGCACATATTGCTAAGGTGGAAGCGAGTCGGCACCACTGTGACATCAGAAAAATGTATGGGAAAGAGCGAGAGGGACATAGGCGATGTGTCCAACGCTGGCCAATGTGTGGAGCGAGCATAACATATATTCGATAGATGGGCATTTCTCAACTCTTGGTTCACAGTGCGCATTGATGTTACAAGTTGTATCAAAATATTACAGATTACATCATTACAGTTTGCGCACTGTAATGCTCGGATCTCTTCCTTCACTGATGTAATGCTCGAATCTGTAACGTTACATTACAGGCGAATGCTCCCGGCGAGGGAGCACCTTTAGCATCGGTGGGCCGGTAAATATTTCTGACAACGTATTTACAAAATACGATCGCGCAGGCTGGCAGCAACCAACTGTCAATAATTTACGCAGTATAGATCAACACCCATCCGGCGGCCTTCACTCAGAAGTGCGAGCCAGGGTAGGACTTTGGCCTTCGGGCCAGTTTCCCCTACTACTCATTCTTCAGGCGCTCCTGGACGGTTTGCGCACTGTGCGGGAGTCTGGAAACGGTAGATACTGTCTCCTATAGTGCGGAGGTAGTTGTTTACCTTACGACAACTGTTCTTGAAACGACTATTTGGCCACCCAATACCGGGTGAAAAGCCGGGCATAGGATTCCGTGGTGGATAGCAGCCGGCGGAAACTCCCATATAAGCCTCATTTTGTATGGAGACTCAAGCTTTGTGACAACACGCGCGCACACGTACGCGGTTGCGGCTGCTGCCATTGTGCAACTACAGTGTAATCGACCCAAAAGTGACCCGTGTATTGACAGAACTGTCATGTCTGCGTAATGTCGGCATGACGCAGCGGCGGTGGTCTGTTTACGTAAATTTTTGGAGGAGTTTCGCGCATAAAGTGGCTGAAAATTGCTGGACCTCCACACAGGATGTGTCTCGTGTGTAAGGTGTAGTTGATAAGTTGCAAGAAACCCGGAAAACGTAAAGACTATGTTTTTATGTGCGTTTTCCCCAAAGGACCAAAACAGGTGAGTTTCACTCTTTCCTATACCAAATCCGGTTTCTTTTAACGTATATGAGCTGTAGAATCGTGGCAACTGATATTAGTGGATTAAGTGCGTAAGAATCATCGTTTTTAATAATTCTAGTATTTTGAGGTTGACCTGACAGTTTAGGTTAGGTTTTGTCCACTGATCATATAAATAAGATGCGGAACTCAGTACATTTGTACTTTTGTTAGTACCAGGGACTATAATACAGCCAACAGCACAAAAATCGCATTGCAGCCAACCGTCTAAATTTTTTGTAGAATGTGTCTGTCACACTCTTTTTACAACACTCTGGTTTTAGCAGAATGGCAACCCTTTGGGCCAGTGCGTTGGCTACCTACGGCCGATTCATCGATATCGATAAAAACGCCACGAACCAGCTAGCCACCGCATATAAATAAATCGATAAAAATAAAAGCAATATAATTACGAACCAAGGGTACGGTTTATTTATGTACGCACTTTAAAACATCGTGTATTTGGTTTAACAAAGAATAAATATATAAAAAAATATTCACACCAGAAAAAATGTGCTATAAAAATTATTTTAACTTAATTCTCTGCCATAAAACAAACAAGAAAAAATACATAAGTTTTTTTTGCTGAAAATTGATGCTAATTGGTATAAATTAAGGTTCGATTACTCGTACGGTTTCGTAATTTAAAAAAAAAAACTTTTGTCACATATAGCCTACGCGCTGCCGCTGAGGTCACCTGCTGTAGAGAAATGTACGATTAAGCTGCCCTACGTCGCATAAATTCGTTTCGAAATAGGTCTGCTCCTAGGTCACCCGCCGGTATCCGGTGCCCCCTGGCAGAGAACGTGCCAAGTAAAGAAAAACATTTTATTTCAAATAAAAAAACGCGTTTTTTTCGCGAGAAAAAAACGCGTTTTTTTCGCGAGAAAAAAACGCAAATTATTCGCGAGCAAAATATCAATTCTTACACATTATTTCACCAAATTATGGTGGGGAAAAAAGTTAAAGTGATTCGTTGTATTGTAATAAATAAAATAAAATGTTAACATTACGCTTGTACTGTAAATAATGCTCAGGTTAAAGTGAAACAACATGTACGATACGACAAACATAACGTACATGATAAAAGATATTTCTAGTAACATAACAAAAAATATTCTTATGCAATTGGGGTACACATCTACAAAGAGTGACTATTAGGTGCAGAAACACTTTTTATATTCGCGAGGAAAATTCTCAATTCTTACATATTATTTCACTATAATGTGGTGGAAAAAAGTAAAATGATTCGTTGTATTGTAATAAATAAAATTAAATGTTAACATTATTCTTGTACTTGTAAATAATGTTCACGTTAAAGTGAAACAACATGTACGATAGGACGAACATGACGTACATGAGAAAAGATATTTCTAGTAACATAACAAAAATATTCTTATGCAATCGGGGTACAAGTCGTTTTATATTGGCGAGGAAAATTCTCAAGATGTACATGACAAAAGATATTTATAGTAAATTAACGAATTCTTATCCAATTAGTGTACAATATCAATATTCAATCTTGTCCAGCATCTTCTTTGGGGCTTGCGATGTTCATTTTTCGTTGCTGAAGTTATTATGTCCTTTAATACTGGTGATTCGATGTCGTCAACCATTTTTGTACTTCTTCTCGGTGACAATAACTCACTGACAATAATCTGGTCCTCTCACTCAGGCAATCTTTTTTTCCTTGGAGTCAACTCTGAAAAAAAAAATATCGGTAAAAGCGTGTCATTTATTAATTATATTTGTATTTAGATAAAATCTATAATTAGGCATTTCATAAATTTAAAATTGAAATTTATAATCCAACATTAATTCTCTTTAATAAAATGGAGTTATCACAATTACTATTATTATTCTGATTCTGTATGAATCGTGATTTTCAGAGAATAGTGTATTTTTTTTACCTTGAATAATCCCAGAAGTGACCTATATAATAGTTTCCAAAAATAATGTAGATAAATAAGCAGAATTTTTACTTAATTTATATTAATGATGCGTAATTTTCCAATTTCTTGTATTATAAACATGAATAGATGAAACTGCCGAAACCATAAACTTGAAATTGAAGCCTGACATAATAAGTCAATCCGATGTCAATCCTGTTTATAGCGAGGGGAGGGGTAGTGGATGATTAAATCGCTGAACAGGCAGTACTTACAGGGGTGGGGGATGATTATATGGGTGAACAGGTAGTACTTTGCTTCTTTGACTTTTAGTCTAACAGTAGAAGGCTCGGGGTTATTTAATATAACTAGAAAAAGTCTCACCTTTAACAGTCTGTTGCGAAGTAGTATTTATATATTTTTTGCCAAATACGTGGTTCAGGATTTTTTTCAGTTGATCTTCAGAATTAAAAGGCAGTCTTTTTGAGCCCGTTGTTTTTACGGTTGATACGCCTTTGCCGACAATGTAGACACAACTCGTGCAGTTTTACCATCGGCACATCCACCAAGTCTGTATTTCCAACTCGTTTCAGCTATTCCTTACACCTGTAAATACGTTATAGTTGATTTACATATAGCGTTTCCGAAGACAATGTGACAGTAGCAAAATTAGAAATATTGAAATTTTGGTTGAAGCTTGTCTGGCCGTAGAATTTACATACTTCGATAGCTCGTTTTTGGATACGTACAAACCAAACGGTACGTGTTTATTTTATGTGATAAAAGCTTGAAGTCTTTTAAAAGTAATACATCAATTCTTGACATTTTCCACAAATTCGGTTGATTACGTAATCTTGGGAGGAGGGGGGGCGGCGCTGATTACGTCTGTTGACATGGGGAAGGAGGGAGGTCAAAAATCCAAAAAGCGTTATATAATATGTGGACGGCCCCTAATAAATCGATATCGATAAAAACAAAATAGCTGCACCAATCCCTCACTACTATTACGCCGTACTATATTCATTTTTTAAACTAATTTCCTACTGCGCCTAGCGCGCTTGCTAATTTGCTTACTACGTTGAAGCTTAAAATATAGAAAAAATAATTAATACTGGCTTAAAACCTGACTTACCTTTCTCGTCCAAAGCAAAGCAAGACAAAAATGCCGCCACATTGTCTCTCCTGCGCACACAACACGCTTTCTGTGGTAGCAACTAACGTTTATCCATCGCCAAATCGATAATTTTCTGCGCCGTAGCACGAAACGCGAAAAACCAAACGAGACGGAAACAAACAAAAGCCGACGCGCCGAAAACAAACCTGACAGCAGCCGCCATCACCAGTACAAAAATATCATACAGTTGCTAAGGTCGCAATAACTCGTTTCGCAGGTTTTAAACCTAACCATGCCATATTTGTGGTTTCGTTATGTTGCCACTTTTATAGTCCCTGGCTCCATACAAATTTTCTTTCTATGGGAGTGACCGCCCACTGGTTTTGTCATGGAGATTTGTAGGGTTGTGTTTCTTTTTATTTTTATCGATATCGACACTTATGATTTCCTCGTCATTCGCTACCGATGAATGCAACAACCAAAACCGAATAGTAAAAGCAGTTTCGTATTTAACCGCGGTGGAAATTAATAACACCGGAAAATTACTTACACTTTTTACAATAGCTTTATAACGGGTCTGTCGAAATACTTCATCATACAAGAGCTGAAAATGTAGTACGTATTGTACATTAAAAAATACAAGCGAGTTTTTAGTTAGTGACACCTTTGAACTGGGTGAATCAGTTGAGCAAAAAAACAACTATTAAAAAAAATGAAAAAAAAGATTAAAAAAGAAATGACATAATTAAAAGTTTGACAAGCGTTGAGCGCGCTGCGCCATCTAGCAATAGGTAAAATATCGCGTATAAACAACATTCGCGATATTTTACATACTGCCAGATGGCGCAACGCGCTCAATGCTCGTCAAACTTTTATTTATCAGTCAAGATTTTCAAATTTTCCAAAAAAAGAATGTTTTTATGTTTATCCCAAAAATTCCTAGCAAAATGTGGTTATTTGGTAATACTTTATGCACCCACTTCAAGGATATCACTAATTAAAATCTCACACTGTATAGATCAGCCACATAAAAAGGTTCAAAAGTATATGATGAAATCACCAAGATTCACCAAAACGGACCGCATATATATTTCGAAAACGACAGTCCATAAACCGACTGCCAGCCATTAGCCTATGATCTGCCTATAAATCTTATGAAGTCTACCATCTCCTTGAATGAAATCTGTATCCTCACAATGCAGTCAGCAGTGCAGAAACCTCCTTTCTGTGAATGACATCCTAACTTTGTTATACGATCTGTCACTGCTAAATATAAATGATTAATATATTTTGTTTTATTTTCAGTTTTTGCTTCGAGGGAATGAAAATTATTGGCTGATTTTAAGAAGAAAACTGAATGTACATGGTCATCATTGAAGAAAAGCATCAAAGCGATTGACAGTACCTAGTCACCAATGGTCAAAGATATGTTTAGACTATGATTTCTATGTTCTTGTTAATACTCGGTTCCATTAGATTTCCTTAATACGTTGTGCAATGTTTTTATATTAGGCAGTTTTTAAAAACAGAATGTGACATAAAATTTGAACACATCTTTGTTAGTTATTAATTATAATGCACTGTGGTTAATTTAATGTACATTTGTACGAATTTATAGCATTTGTATGACAAACAAAAAAAAATGCCCTTCAGAAACAGAATATGATAGTTAAAATTAAAACACATCGTTGTTAGTTATTAATTATCATGCACTGTGGTTAATTTAATGTACATTGGTATATAGCTACTTTATTGCTTTTTTTTAATCGTGATTCAGGGCAAGTTTTTTATTTTGTCCCATGAAAATGTGAAATTACCAGAAATAATATTTGTTTGTATTATTAATTTGAGTTTTGTTGAAAAATGTGGATGATTGTGACCAAAATTGTGATTGTGTAACAATGGAAAATAAAAAAGTTTATGATTTTTAATACTTTTAATTTTAAGTACACTGTTCCTAGTATAATAATTTCCTTACTATGTTACCGTATACTGCTGTCAAATAATGCCATGTAAATAAAATGGACTGTTAAATATCAAATATACCGAGGGCCTAAAGCTGAAAAATCGTATATACGAATATGCAGTTTACAGGAGAGAGGCTTGTCAACGCTATTGTATGTATAAAATCGAAGACTATCGCAGTTGTTTGACATTATAAATAGAATAGAAACGAATTTACCGCGCGAAATTTGTAGCACACGACGTTTCAGTGACGTTGCAGCCGCCGTTGTCTAGACTAGACAATGGCGGTTGCAACGTCACCGAAACGTCGGGTGCTACAAATTTCGCGCGGTAAATTCGTTTCTATCCTATTTATACTGTTGTACGTAATATTGAATACATAAAAATGATTCACCCTACTAATTTATCAAACGATAATAATTTCATTATGTTGTTCAAAATAGGGTGATTTGCCCCGAGAAGTCGATTTTAGAAATTCTGTATATACGTTTAATCTTGAGGCCCTCGATATACCACTGTATACATATTGCAGGAATAAAGTTTACCAACTTGTTTATCTTTATTTGAAATTCACTCCAAATCTGTTATCATGTTGTGATATTTAACTGCGTTCATTTTTTGGTACGCTTTAACGGTACACGCCATGACAACAGATTTTATGCTATGATGAAATCTGGGTTCCGGGATGCGCTCGAGTGCTCATAGTGAAAAGTGTCGATATCGATACTTTAATGCGACACTTTCACGTTACTCTCTAGTTGAGACGTCATTTGTTTGAATGTGTGTGTGAATTTAGTGACGTGCTGTTGGCGACGGAAAGCTTATGTTTGATTATTTTACTTTCCTGACGACCTATCGGAAAGGAAAGTATTGTGATCGCGCTAAAAAAAAATTTTGAGATGAAGATGGGAATATATATTTTGAGACTCCCTGAGACGATTGAGACTATTTCCAGACCGATCTCTGTCTGTATGTATGTCTGTATGTCTGTCTGTATGTATGTATTCTTCCACGATAGCGCCCAGACGCTTAATCGGATTGAGCTGAAATTTGGTATATAAGCTTCTGTTAACCGTCGGAGGAACCCATTAGTTTTTAGAGTCCCTACGCCCGACGGTTGTGGTACCTCCCATACAAATTTGGGGTTCCCGGCGAAAAAATTGTTTCCGCGATAGCGCCCAGACGCTTAATCTGTCTAAGTTAAAATTTGGCATAGAAGCTTCTGTTAACCATCGGAAGAACCTATTAGTTTTTGGGGTACTTACGACCAACGTTTGGGGTACCTGCCATACAAATTTGGGGTACTAGAGTAAAAAATGTCGCTGTTTTTTCGTACCTCCCCGGATACTAGTCAGGAAAGTCTTGGGGTGACACAACCGATTTTTTTGTATGGAGTTCCACATCTCTATTAAATTATCTTTGGTGGATAGATTCGGTAGACACCGTATCACCGCTACGTAAGGGAGAGGACCGCGCAGTCGAGAGACCAACGTAATCTGGGTGCAACTGGAAGTAAAGGCGCGAGTGTCGGCCCGCTAGTTGTATAACCTGGTTATGTTGTGGTAAGGCGTTGGCTTCTTATGGGCTGTTTTCGTCCTAAGTTTTATATGCTAACCTGAAGGGAGGCAGAACGGACTGAACCAGTGGACTGAACCTCCGACCGACCGACGGACGAAAAACGCAAAACTGAAGTTAATCGCTGTCGAAAATATCAATCGCAAACGTTTAATCGTCAATCCTGACTAACGATTGAAACTAATCAATCGTTAATCGCCGATTGACGATTAAACGAATATCGTTAGTCGTCATTGGCGATTAACGTATTCAATCGTTAGTCGACTAAATGTTGCCCAACACTGCATGCTATAGCCTAAAGGGGCGAACACACTATCGAACGCGTCCGCTGTCGCGGCTTATGGACGCGACTGATCAGTATGCACAGACGTTTGGGACGCGGCTTGCCAGATCTCTATCGGACGTCCGAAGCCTCGAGGTCGCGTCCGCGACTGACGTCCGATAATGTGCACGGCTCAATAGAAATTCATTACACAGATACCTATTGAGTCGCGCCCATAAGGCGCGGCTGACGGACGCGTTCGATAGTGTGTTCGCCCCTTTAAGGTTCTATGGCCTAGCAGCCGTTTACTGTGGCGTCTATTAAATCAGTCGCTACCATAAGAAGAAGAAGAAAAGAGCTGTCAACAGCGTGGCCAGATGTGGGCTTTTTGGCTTAAAAATTTTGACGGTAGTAGGTATATATATATTTTTTTATTTTTCAGCATTGAAGAAACGGAACCACATTGTTTAAAAATATATATATGTTTATTGCATAGTTTATCAAATGAGGTATTTAAAGGTTATTATCACTAAATAGAAAATATTATATAGTATACCTAGTCCATAGTAAAACAAAACAAAAGATTAAGTACAAAAAGATTACACAAAATTGTTTACAATGTTTTTTTACGATTATATGAATACTAGTTCACCCCATTATTTTTACATGACTGCCCAACAAAAAAGAGTGTGTTCAGGGTTCATTTGTTCATTTTCCCGTTTCTTTATTCCCCCATAACTTCTAAACGCTGTAAGTAACCGATTTAGACGTCTGTGGTATTGTCAGAATCCTTGTTATCCCGAGTGTCAGAGTATCTCGAGTACCTTAACTGTCCAGATATTAAGTAAGTAGTGGTCTAAATGTCCAAATGTCAATAAATTAACATACATATATTGATATATCGTGTTTAGTGTCAAATGAAGGGCTGATTGGGTACATTCAGGAAATATACCTACATCTATCTATATTGATGAATACATAAACCACAAATGTTTCATAAACAACCGTAATGGTATTAATTATAAATACAATAGTTCACTTACAGGAAGTGAAGTAGACGTGTTTTTTATTCTTTTTAATATATTTACTTTTTGTGCACTTTATCGAAGGGCTTTACCTATACAGAGTGAGATTTAATTTAACGGCATCATTGACGTGGGTAACTCAGTACGATCAAATAAGCAACTCATAACGATACTTTATCTTAAAAAACCTGTTTATTTATTTAATTTATTTCATTCCACTCGTTTGCGCGGTGCGTCGATCACGTCACAGCTCCTTGAACCGATCACAGCTAGCACGCGATCTAGAAAATGTTTTGCGCTCACACCCCCATTATAAAAACACTGATATTATACAAAATGTCTGTTAATAATTTTGGCCATATTCATAGTACTAAAATATGTTCTTTGTTTTCTTTTACGCCAGTAGTATTTTTCTGTTTGAAATGTGGCCACACGGCTGTCAAACAAAGAATTGTCAAAGTGGTGTCAAATGTCAAATTGGTCGCTGCCGTATCAGTTTGTTGTTTTATCTATGAATTGGGGAAAATAACCCGATTTTTATCGTGGAGTGTAAAGAAACAATACCCGGAATATACTTCCGTGGGGTTATTTAGTAAATATTGTGCAAAATGGCGCTGTACAACGTGCTTTTATTGAGTCAAACGGCCGGATATGTTGTCGCTCTGATTTTATCCCTATGCGTCATAGTGCCGACAAGCTTGCATCTGGACGAGTTCAAGTTAGTATTTTATTATTTGTTTCAATATATAAATTGAACTTTTGGTCATTTAGTCCATAATACACTGAGGATTGCAGTATAGGTACCTCTTCTAGATTGTTGATTTTTTAACGTCACCAGACTATATTCACCACGCTGATTCCGAATCTGCAATAATATTTATTCGGTCTCAATAAATAAGCGAGATATAGGCATTCAAAAAAGCGCCAAACCCATACATTTCGGTAGTTTTTTTTAAAAATAATACATAAACACCTATTTGGCGGTAGGTTAGGTTAGGTTAGGTTGTTTTAAAACAACCTTAAAAACTGAGGTAAAAAAAAATTTTTTTTTTTTTGTATGTAAATTTGGTTTTGAAAATTTACGCGTCCGAAGCTTTTTTCTTTCACATTTAGCATTACAATGATCTAACCTAGTAGTATTTCTTTGTTTTTTCCATTACTGAGAACTCCATAATGGAAAAAACTAATGGGATGCTCGATAAGGAATTATTGCAGTATAGGTACCTATACTGCAATAATTCCTTATAGGTACCTATACAGCAATAATTCCTTATCGAGCATCCCAGGATCTAGGGGGGTGCAAACCGGGGTACCTGCCCTGGGCGACAATTAAAACGGGGCGCCAAATTCATGTGTTTTAAAAAAAACTTGTTTCACTAAAGCGTTTAGCATCTAGCCCCAGGATTCTGAAGTGCCGATACGATATGTCAACACGACACGACACTGAATTCGATATCGTCATCGATCCGACGACTTGACTGATTCCCTTTCAGAATCGTCAGCTAATCTCAGAACTCGATACTTCCCTACTTCCAGATGGAAGATATCAGGATTTTGATATTTGTATTTAAATAAAATGTTGTGAGTTAGACAACTAGCGGTTCTACAGGCCAATGTTTGCTATTACGTAGTTTAAAATCATGTTCCCAGTAAAGGGTTAATAATTATAATTTAAAATAATTTCCATCATAATTTATGACCTCCTGTCAGCGTGATGGCAATTTGTCTATACCTACCATTTTTTTTAATGTCTCATCTTTAGAGGCAAAAAACACTAGCTTATGTGACATCTGCTTCAATTTTTATTCCCTTCAAAAAAAAAATACTATTTGCTATGGCGAGATTTTTTAAAGGACCATTTACTGCACCTTTTAAAGGAGTTTTTAAAGGATCGAACCCCTTTAAAATATCTAGCTATAGAAGATAGTAAAGGTTTTTATTTAAATAACAGGAAATGCAGTCATAAATAGTATTGTTTAATAATTAATGTAATTGATATGTTTACTTCTTGTCGCAAATTAAGTCTTTTTTAGGAGCAATTTTGTTCAATTTCAATATTAATTCTGATTCAGGATCAAAAGGATTTCTGAACTTCGTTTTTATCATACCCAGGTGTGACAACCCTGGGCACTCACAGACAACTCACAAAAGTAGTTGTCACGAAGGGCAAAACGTAATTCACTGTTTTGCTTGGAAGCTTGGGATATTCTTCCTGTCCTGCTGCCCAAAAATTAATTAAAGACATATTTTTAAAATAATCTTGAATGTCAACAATTCCTGTCGCGCCATCATGTGCGTCGCCAGCTAGTCAGTGGCCAATCTTGTCACGATCGCGTAAATCTTGTCGCAAACCCCTTTCAATCAACTGGCGAGACCCCTAGGGGTTCGCGTACCCCACTTTGAGAAACGCTGTCCTAGAGCAACAATATGCAGATGACACCTCATGCACTATCGTCTGTCCTAACCTTACTAGGGAGCTAACGGGCCCATGATGAGGTGGCCACGATGACCCATGTGTTCAGGGTCGGTCACACTCACGGGTCAACACCCATCCGACGGCCTCCACGCACGGGGTGCGAACCTGGGTAGGACACTGGGTCAACCAGTCTCCCCTGGGAATCAAACCTCTGGCGCTCCTGGACGGTCTGCGCACCGAGCGGCGCAAGCCAATCGATTGTGCTCTCCGACTAACAGTCGGGGGAGTCTGCGAACTGTATTGTTTCCTATAGAGCGGGGGTGGTTGCCTACCTTACGGCGACTGCTCTTGAAATGACCTTTGGCCATCCGATCCTGGGTGAACAGCCGGGCAAAGGACGCCTTGGTCCGCGATAGATTCGGTATACTCCGTTTCACCGCTTCATAAGGGAGAGGACCGCGCAAGCGACCTCGAACTCGGAACCAGTCGAGAGACCGGAGAAATCTGGTCACAATTGGAAGTGAGGGCGCGAGTATCTCGAGCCCGCCGGGTTTATTCCTGGCTAACTCGCGGTAAGGCGTTGGACTCTCACGGGTTGTGACGTAGCTAGACGTTGGATTGTATTGTCCAAAGTCTTCTACGCTCACTGCAGGGCGATAGAACGACTAATCGTTAAAACGTCCTGTGATGACGGGCTCACCCGTTGTAGTTGACACCGCAAGATGTCCTAACCTTACTTCTGACAATTGAAGGACTGTCGAATCGCTTCCAGAACCACAAATATCGTTGAGTGACAACAATCGTGTATCGTATCGTCGCTTCAGTATCCGGGGGCAGGACGCATCATACTATCGACTGTTCTTTTGATCTTGGAAGTCATCCTAAAGCCCCTGTCTCCACTTGATCTTGCTCACGCGAATGAGCGGCTCGAGCCACTTAAGTAATTTGGTCGAGTCACTTAAGTACGGACGCCTGAGGACGGTTTTGAATTATTGATAATAAAACACACTTCTAACTCACAACATTTTATTTAACTAGAAAGAGTTAGGAACTCTTATGAACTAGAAAGAGTTAGGTATAACAGTTATATGTATTGTCTGTTTTATTATAAGTAACACTTAGGTCGTATTTGAAGCACATTTTTTGCAGACCTTCATAGAACACTCTAAACATATAGGATCCGAGCATTTGATGCATGTATAGCCTGTTTTGCGCTTCTTGGTGAATGGACAGAGTGTGCAAGTCTTTCTTTTTTCCAAGTTTGTCCCTCATGGTCAACGGAACCTCCGCAGAAGGTCTCACAGACCGGTACTAATAATTACGACTTTTTAAAATGGCGCTAAAGCAATGAAACAGACGCTCATACAAACCTGATCGCCGTGTGCGCTGACACAGCGGGAACTAATATGAGGCTACTGGGAGCAGTGGGTCGCTGAGGGGTGGGGGTCCGACTTGAAGCATTTATAAGAAGCTATAGCGGTCTGTGACACTGATGTTCCTGGTAAAGGGCTAATAAAGGTATGAAATATTTAATATTCAATGCCATCTTATTTTAATATTCAATGCCAGAGTATCTCGAGTATATTTGTTTTCGGTAAACCTAATATATATTTTTTAATTCTGTGTATTTTCTTCCGAGCCAGGGAGTGCTGGTAACCCCTTTGCACCCTCTGCCGGCGTCCTTATCATCAAATAAAATGCAAGAGTCACAGTGGCCCATGGCCAGATGTGTATGCATCACGATCAGCGAGCATGCCTGGACAGAACAACTCTTTCAGTTTCCTTTTCTTTCTTCTTGCAGCGGTCACTGCCTGCTGTTCTCTTCGGGAAAATGGCAAGAATCAGACGGACAGTTCAAGGTGCAATGGTCTTCCAAATTTCTATGCTATTACGCGATAATCGTCGCAATATTGAGCTTCTTTGTATCTGCCACACAAATTTACCGGTAAGTATATACAGTCAACTTTCGTACCTACTTTTCGTGTGTACCGTAACTTAACCGGCAAGTAATCAAGGACTTATGGAAGGGATTTGAAATGTTACAACACTTGGGAAGGAGGTTGACTTCATTGAAATGGATAGTCGGCGACGAGTGCAGATGTTGAGAATGCAATGCATTCGTTTACGTCAGAGGTACCCATACTTTCTTGACTCGTAGACCCCTTGCTGTTTTCCGTGGACCCCTGTCTCAATTTTCCTGAACTTACTAACATTAAAAGTTTCTTGACAGCTGGAACAGTACTGATCGCCTACATAGGGTTTTTGGTAATGTGGACAGTTGCAAAAAAATTAAAATGTGTAAAATTTTTATTTGTTTATTCCTAAGCGTCCACGACCTTGAAGTACGAAGCATTTGGGAAAGCCGCACATAAGTACACATGTAGCACTATCTCGCTTGCTCATTCATGTGACGCGTTTATCCTACTTGCTCGCACGGATACCCATTGAAACTCAATTTTTTCACATATCTCATTCGCACCTTCCCTCGTTAGTCATGTGCGCTGGCCTCTTCAATTGACTAGTGATGCAATTTGAGTTGAGTGTTGATTTCATTCCGTGATACTTGTGATGCGAACGTTTGTTTATTGCTATTATTATAATTTTAAAATACTATGATGTATACAAAATCTGTTTAACCCTTGGAGTAAATGGGTATTTTCATGGATGCATCTGTCTCTTTTGCAGGATTTTCGGCGACATCGACCTTAAAGTACTGTAACTACGAAACTGCTACACCAATCATAAAAAGAACAACTGCACAATGATTGCATTGAAATTTCGAATATAGAATATTGAAATATCATTTTGTAAAACAATTAGATAATTATGAATAAATATGAGAACGTCAAAAAAGTGAAAAAAACGCGGAACCAGATCTGGTCGTATCATACTCAACGGATAATTGTTTCAGAACCAGATTTGGTCGTATCATACTCAAGGGGTTAAGAAGTGATACGACATTAAAGGATCGCCTGAATGCTTATGGTGACCTGCCTAGATGGAGTCCACTAACGTGGACCCCCATTTACATCTCGTGCACCCCGAGTTTTGTTTCTCGCTGACATGGACCCCCTGCAAATCGAAATCGACCCCTGAAAGTCCATATAGACCACTTTGGGAATCACTGGTTTACGTCAATAGATAACTGCGCTCTATCGGAAAACGTTGAAATTATTCCGAATCATGCTAATGGCTGCGGAAGCAAATGATTCGGAATAATTTAAACGTCTTCCGATAGAGCGCCGCGCACGAATTTTTTATTCGATAAAGTAAAAAAACCGGATATTATTCGAAAAAACTACTATTTGAAAAAATTCGTAGATAAAAAGATAGATAATTAAATTATCTTTAACCCGCTCAATCCGTAACATCCATTTGGGGACATGTATGGCGGCCGCCTAAAATCCGAAACATCCGCTACGGGACATCGCGCTCGCCGCTGCGAAAAATGCAATTTACGATTCGAAACGTCGTACTTTATGCTTTCTGACGGCTGAACGATGTGGCCAAATAGTCTTTAATTCGGCGGCCACCGGCGAATAAATCGAAACGGCGATTAAAAAGTTAGCATAGACGTCAAACGCCTAGTCTCCCGTCGGCATTCGCACGGCCGCGAACGGCTCCGCGGAATGGCGGTTTTGTGCAGTGTTTTGTAGATAACAGTGCATTGTTTACTGGATAACAGTGAGTAATTTCCATTTTTAAGTAGTTTAGGCATTAGGATTAGTCAATTGAGATAGTCCATTTGCTGTTTTTCACGAATTTTTAAAGAAAACACTTTGGCGACAACAAACGGCTCGCGAAAAAATGGTTGTTATTATTTTGTAATGTTTATAAAATATCCCGATATATTGCGAAATATGACGTAATGTCGCTTTAATTTACTAACAAAATAAGTATTGTTTCATTTACATCCTAAGTTATCACATAATTAGGCGTATTTTGAAAATTATATCTTGTTTTGTAAAATGAATCGCGCAAAGAAACTTGTTTTGATAATTACTATGAGAGAATAAAGTGCGATTTTCCATAGTTTTTCGATGAAATGTGACTCTTTGGAGTATAGTAATTAGTTATTAGACATATAATAAGTCTATGATAAGACAATATAATTGAAAAAATCTAACGAATTTTATATTATGACCTTTCAAAGTTTATTATTAAGTTCGGACGCGGAAACTCTCAAAACTTTAGATTTTTCTATAATATCAGACAAAGCTCAAAGTTCTGGTGTGATTTCTAAGAAGTGTGATGTAGTAATAAAGTTATTTTGAAAGAATTTCATATAAAAAAATACCATAAGTAGTCACAAATTAAAAATTTAAAAAAAAATTTTTTACGAGAATACATAAAATTTTTCTTGGCTGAATAAATAAATATTTTTGTATGCAAATAAGTAAAAAAAAAAATCGTTTTGGTAAAGCATTTAATAAAGAACATAACTGTATTTACAATTTTTGCATATTTTACGTATTTTGTGACAAAAAAATCGAAATGATTTTATAGGCGAGTTTTTTCAGTTTGCCAATTTTGTAATATTTATTCATTATTATCTTAATTGTTTTACGAGATAAGGTTATAATGTTTTATATGTCAAATTTCAATGCGATCATTTTTCTCTTTATCTTTTTTAAATCCGTTTAGTGGTTTATAAGTTATGATCGTTTTTCTCAAGGCCGTTGACTCGCGTCGATTTTTTGCGCGAATATGTCGCGTGCAAAAGTGATGTTTTTGCGCGCAGTGAGGTTTTACCTCGCAACGTGAGGGGTTAAAATGGTGCAGGTTTCATAATAATAGGCCATACTACGTACTACGTATTTGCGTAGTAGTCGTTTTTGTGTTCGGTTAGACCTAATTTCACAAATAATTTACACTATGTAATATAAACAAAATCTAAAATATTGAAAGCTAAGAATATTAGGAAAATGTTCTTGTTTAACATATATTTTTTTCGAATCGTAAGCAGTACTCGTTTAGACGTAATTGTCAGTTTAAAATCATTATTATTCGTTAAGAAATTTCTTCATTCGGTCGCCGCGCTGGCCTAGGCCCGCGATAAAAGCTATGCAATAGCTTTTAAAAAAAAACCTAATTTATGTAATTTTATTGAAATCCGTAACCGGTTTTATTTGTTGTAAATCTGCATACATTTAAAAAAATATTATTGCTGTAATACTGTGATTTCTCAATAAAGAATTGAATTGAGTAAAGATTTTTCCAGAAAGCTTGTCTGCTTAGCATTCTTTTTTCAAAGAGGAACAACTCAATTTTGTATCATTTGGAGTCAAAAGCCATTCCGATGTCCAGGCGCTGAGTTCGTCGAAGTCGGTCTGTAAGCTGCGGCCGCTGAGTAGTGAATTTGCTTTTATCTTAGTATTGTCTGCGTAAAAACTCATGTTTGATGATATACTAGCTCGTAGGTCTATCAAGTATAAGAAAAATAACACTGGCCCTAAGACCGATCCCTGTGGGGCAACGCTGAGGTCATTGCATGAGTCCAATAAAGCCGCTTCCACCATTACTTGAAGGTGCGATTAGTAAGAAAGTCCGTAATCCATCTCAATCTATTTTTCTGCAATGGGATCTATTTTCGTGTGTTTTATATGCAGTTAAATAAGGATAATATAAATTAAACGATGACTGCGGGAAATGAAGATTTGGGGAACGATCTTGGGTCTTGGATCTTGGGGAACGATAGCGAATGAAATGCTACAATCTATATTCAGTATAGATTGTAGCATTTCATTCGCTATCTCTTAACTAAATTATTGTGAATAAATGCCCGGATCGGGCCATCGTAGGAAGAGGGTCATGTCAACAGTAATAAAAATGAGAGATAATTTTTGATAATAAATATAGGTCTATGGACATTTGACATTTTATATTGTTTCAGCAGAAGATACCAGATCTGCAAATTATAAAATCATGTGATTCCCTTTGTAGTCTAAGATCCCATTGCGAGATTTCTACGGGTCATTCTAATGGTTCCATGCAGCTTTTGCACTCCAATAAGCCAATTCAGCACAATCGTGGCACTCCAATAAATCTCAGGAAGTGAGCTTGCGTTATCACAGGAGTGCTTAGCGAGGCACTTTACTGGGGCCATAACTGGGTACATTACTGGGCACATTAGATAAAGATTTACATTTAATTTATGCGCCATTTCACCTGGGCTCAGATAGATGTGTGTGTACCTTATTTGAGAAATATGTAATGGTATTTGCTGAATCGTAAATTTCTTTTCATTTGCGCTCTTGTATTTGAGTGTAATCATGGGTCATTTCCTTTTAAAAAAATCTTATTTTAATTTCAATGGGTTTTGAAATAGCATTTGTTTTATAATGACAAAAATGTAAGAAAATACTAGGTATTGCTATCACTGCTTGCTCTGTATGGTTCATTTAATGATATGAACTGAAATGATATCTTGGAATTGATTTATTACGAAATACGTAAAAAAACATTTGGATTATTGAACATTATGAAAAAGTGCTGCCAGCGCAGAGCCGGAACAAAAACACACTGCGCGTAGTGCAAAAATACAGTGTTTTTTCGTTCAGCGTAAAAATCTTACCGCATCGCAGTGCACACCTAGCCTGAGACAGGCGACCTAATCACTATGCCAATGGGCCATGCAACCCATTGTATCACTGTACCCCCATTTCATCATCATATGTTTGATGATATTATAAACAAAATTTGTTCGTTTTTCTTTTCAGAATGTCTCGATTCCTGCATCAAGGAACGGATAGTTCATTCGTATCAGCAGCCTTCGATTTTTTGATTTGCTGTCTGATCTGTTTTATGACTATACTCAGCTCACTACTGGTCACATTTGGATTTATGGTTTGGTGTCAGAACATGACGCAGCGGTTTCCATCGTAAGTTTTTTTACATTTTTAATTATAAATTTTGCATTAATCGTTTCTGCAGTGAAATCAAAACTCAATATCAATCATGAGATCTCTATATTCAAAGTAAAGCTTCATGAAACGACAGACCCCTTAGCAATATGCAGATTTGTAAGACCAGGCGACACAATTTCTAACTCTTTGGAGCTACGTGGTTTAAAAACTGCCCCACTTTTGCTTAGCTTTTTATTCATGGTGGGTTATATTTTAACCCACATCGAAAAGTTTAAGTTAATCATAGTTAGTTTTTCCCTATTTTCAGTACCTAATGTTTTATGTCAAATAACCATAATGAAAGTTTTTCCATTTTTTTGTAATACTAGGTTCTTTAATTTCTTTAAAATTGTATGCCTCAAAGATAGCTCTTCAATAAGGCTGTGGAGATGTATTGTAGAATATAATAAAGTACAAAATCGAAGTATTTGTGATTTAAAATTTTGCACCGTTAGCATTGACTGCCCCACCTATTCGAACGTACGTTATATTATCGTTATATTATACGTCTGCTATATTATCGCCCAAACGCAACAATCCTGGACGTTTGAGTACAAAAAAAAAAAAAAAAAAGAACCGAAATCCTCAAAGCGTAACAGCCCGTTCCCACTATGACAGACCGTGTGTTTTGACGGCCCGTCTAAATAGACGGAAGTGCCAATGGCTGAGCAATTTATATGAAGGACCCGAGTTTTTGGACAGACGGTTTGTCACTGCGGAGCGCCGTCTAAACGCCCAGACCGTCCTAATGTGAATGAGCGCGCCGATAAATAGCATGTGACCCCCGCTTGCCAAGCAGATATACATCACTCTCCCCGCAGGCATCACTTCGGGGTCCGCACTTGTCAGAACAGAGGTCTCACCTCGACTATTCGGCCGTTTTTTTTGACGGATCTGTCTATATGTGAACACCTATCTCCGGGCGACGGCTTCCGTCAAAACAGACGGTCCGTCATAGTAAGAATGGGCTCTAAGTGATACGTTAAATTGTTACTACGATTCTAAATACAAAAAAGGGTAGTAAATAGATATATTGTGTCAAAGAAATGACTGGTATATTGTAAACAAGTATTTTTAATAGGAAATCTAATGAAAAAACCCAACAACTTTTTACCTGCTTTTTTAATGTTTTTCCTTCTCTCGACTAAAAAATGAGCAATTCTTTAATCGAATCATGGCTGGAGATCAGAAATGGGTCCTAAACTATATCACAATGTTAAACGCCGTTGCCTTTGGGTTAATCAAGGAGAAAGACTGCTATTCCAATCTAAACAGCGACTTCATCCTAAGAAAATTATTGTGTGTATAGAACTGCTAAGTCCCAATGAAATGATTACAAAATAACTATATGGTGAGCAACTAGAGTGTTTAAAGACACTAATTGAAGAAAAGTAGCCATCTTTGGCAAATATACGCGGTGTCCTGTTTCATCAAGATGAGGTTAGAGAAATAACGGGAGTTTGGTTGGAAAATCATGGACCACTCACCATACTCATCCATTGTTGCCCCTTTGGAATACCATTTATTCCAGAGCCTTCAAAACCATCTAGATGGTCTAAAACGATCTATAAATAAAGACATAGAACTAGTGTCTTTCGTTAATTCCAAGCAAAGTATCTATATATATTTATTTATTTATTTAATTAATTTAACAATTCATTAACAGTGCATAAGTATCACTAATAATCATATCAATAAAAAATATATATATAATTAAAATTAAAATTAAACACGGCCGATATGAGCATTAGCATTTAAGTACTGCTGCTGCCCAACTAAGTGCCAGGACTTGTTCCAGGGCAGCTAGCTTTCTAGTTTTTATATCACATATATTCGGCAATGAATAATAAAAAATAAATAAAATAAAATAAAAAGGAAAAGAAATATATATATATTCCCGTCACCATTACAAATTATAACTAATAATCACTAACTAATGATCACAATAGGAAATAAAACACAAAAATGAATAATCGTGTTAATAAAATAAAAATAAAATTAAATGTCAAATAATATCAAACAATAGTCACCAAAATTTATGAATAGTAATGGTAATAAATAAAAAAAGTCAAAGAAAATAATAATAATAATAATAAGAAATGTCAGGGATAAGATTTAATGATGGGAACTGTCTCGGTATATTAATTTGTGGATATTTTGCCGGGCGTCATGTTTTAGCCAGGAATCAATTTTGGCTTTAAAAGAAGAAGAAGACTTCGGCACATACATTTTTAAATCTTCATCTAGCATATTAATGATCCTGGGGGCTATGTACACAAAATGCCTCTGCCCAAAAGTGGTCTGCATTCGAGGGACGTCAAAATGTATAGTTTGAGATTGCCGCGTGCAGATTGTTTGCCGAGTTCTTATTGCGGTCTCTAAATTAGTTTGATACTCACAGAGCGCCGTTTTCACGTATAGTTGTGGTACATCTAGCACGTTATATTCTCTGTAGAGATCATCTGAAGAGTATCTCCAAGGCTTTCTCTTTATAATTTTAGCTTTTGAGCTCTAATCAAGGGCTCCATATGAATTTTCGCTGCACCTCCCCACCCTATGATCCCATAGGTTAGGAAGATTGGCACAGAGCATGGTATACTATCTTAACCCCTCAGGCCCCGATTGGCCGATATCGGCCACAATACGATTCAGAATGACGGTCCCGTTTTAATTTTATTTTAATTTAATTTGTTTTATTTGATTACGTTTTATTATGTTCATATGTTTTATTTTAATTATGGGTACAGTGGCTTGGCAGTAATTAATGTTTTGGTGAGACAGTGTTATAATTAAATTTTTTAAGTAATTTTTACTAAAATTTTTTGGGACATCAACTTGTTAATCGGCGGAGGGGCCGAGGCCTGAAGGGTTAAGTGTCCTTTGGTCCAGAATGCCTCTAAGGTCTTTGAAAATATACGTGGGTTTCCTAACTTTCGCCGACAGCTCCATTATGTGGGTGCTCCATTGTAGCCGGTATAAAAATGAATCGCCGTGCGTTAGTCTCGCAAGATCTCGGAAATGACTCGACCGATTTGAATTATTTGTTTTCGTTTTGTTTTCCTTGATTCAGGGGTGGTTTACAAAAAAAAAATGTTTAGGAAAAACTCAAAGAAACAACTGAAAATCGAAAAAATCGAAATTGGTCATATTGGGAAATAGGCCACTTTCTAGATGGCTATCGCGGCGATCCTATAATTTGACAGCTGCGCCATCCATAACTGTTATTCATTCCGTACAATATGTAATATTTTGATAAGTCAAAAAAGTCAAGAAGGTCAAAAAAGTCAAAAAATCGAAAAGTCAAAAATGGTCAAAAAAAGTCAAAACACTCAATAAAGTAAAAAAAAAACCGAAAAAGTAAAAAAAAAATATTTATTCACCAAACGAAACTCAAACCGTACATGATTCGGCCAATTAATTGGATTTGGAAGGTTGATTAGGATTAATAAACGCTTATAAAGAGTTACAATCAAATCAATTTTAGGTGGTACGAAGTTCACCGGGTCATCTAGTTATTTTATAAAAAAGGCATTAAAGATTTAGAAATAAAATTGTGAATGGTTGTGGATGACAAAGGAAAATAATTCTTGATTGAAATGTACATAAAATTATGTGCTCATCGAACTTTAATAAAGAGTAGAAATGAATTTTAAGCAGGAAAACGTGCATTAATTCTGCGATGACCAAATGTCATTTTTAAAAAATGTAATGTTATAATAGTAATAAAATTCTGTATTTTGTATCTAATGACAAGTTGAGAGGCTGTAACTTTTAAATGCAATATCCTCCGACAGTCTGATTTATTCTCGATAGGAGAGCACAAATCACATGAAGTTTTTCTTTCTGTAATAGGTTTTTAATCAATTTTCAATTTTACTAAAATGTATGGACTATTTCTATTATTAGGTAGGCACATATTAACCCCTCAAGCCCCGGTTGGCCGATATCGGCCACAAAACGATTCAGCGTGACGGCCCCGTTTTAATTTTAGTTTAATTTAATTTGTTTTATTTTATTATATTTTATTATGTTAATATGTTTTATTTTAATTATGGATACAGTGGTTTGGCAGTAATTAACCCCTTGAGTATGATACGACCAAATCTGGTTCTGAAACAATTATCCGTTGAGTATGATACGACCAGATCTGGTTCCGCGTTTTTTTCACTTCTTTGACGTTCTCATATTTATTCATAATTATCTAATTGTTTTACAAAATGATATTTCAATATTCTATATTCGAAATTTCAATGCAATCATTGTGCAGTTGTTCTTTTTATGATTGGTGTAGTAGTTTCGTAGTTATAGTACTTTAAGGTCGATGTCGCCGAAAATCCTGTAAAAGAGACAGATGCATCCATGAAAATACCCATTTACTCCAAGGGTTAATGTTTTAATTTGAACAGTGTCATAATTCAATTTTTTTACTAATTTTTACTAAATTTTTTTGGGACATCAACTTGTCAATCGGTTTAGGGGCCGAGGCCTGAAGGGTTAATTATATCTTGACTATTTTATTTGCAATATAATCACTAAGACATTTTTTTACTTTTTCACAATCGTCACATTTTTTTTGTTATTTTTGACATTACATTAATTAATTTTATACTAAAAAAACTTATTTTTATCGGTCTTTTAAAAAAATTATTATGTTCATTATAACGTTTTTTTTCTCATTTCATTATTCATTATATTCAATGTAATAGAATCACTACTTATTCATTTAATTTCTACATATCTTCTCTATATCTTACATCTCTATAACTTTCTACATATTTTACTCTGTGTTTTTTATCTGGTAAACTAAATGGTGAGACTCGATTTAATTCTACAATAATACCTTCTTTATTCTTACGAGTAACCTTTTATGTTTTGATTATTAATATAAGAATTCAATCATATCACGGCCAAATGTAAATGTAATACAACTGTCTATACAACTATGTATTAGTTTTTAGGACAATAAATTAATTGATTCGATTTGATTTGATTTATTGTTTTAGATGCGAAATGGCAGCAGGTCAAGAAATCGATAAAGCCGACGGGATCAACACCAACGGATTCTATTTTGAGATAGGAATATCTCAGGTGATTTCATTTATTAGCCTTTTTTTTTTTAAATATATCCATCGTCGAAAATTTGCGGGTACGCGTGAATCCGTCAAAATTGAAAGACGACTAATAAACCAACTAGCAAATCTCATATTAAAAACCAATAAAAATTGCTAGATTTTACAATATTTTTCCAAACTGAAAATACGATAAACAACAATGCTGAAAATTGTAGATCTGCTTGTGTTTGAGATAAGATGAAGCTAAGCTAAGCCAGGGACTAAACCGAAGTTTGCGCTAAGGTAGACATATTTAGAGATGCTGAATGAACGACAATAAGACAATGATAAATAGGATACAAATATTATAATTAAAGCAGTTGTAATAATATCAAGTCTTGGAGCGTCAAATAATGAAGTATCAAGCATCATGATAACTAGAGCTGTCGACTACAACGGGCAAACCCATCATCTCAGGAAGTTTTCACGAAATTTGATTGTTCTGTCTCCCGTGAGGTGAGCGCAGAAGACTTAGGACAAAACGGTCCACCGTCAAGCTCCACCACATACCCGTAAGAGGCTAACGCCTTATCCGCGAGATAGCTAGGTATGTTAACCAGCGGGCCGACACTCGCGCCCTTACTTCCAGTTGCGACCAGATTACTCCGGTCTCCCAACTGGATTGTCACTTAAAGGCTTCAGTGCTGGAAAAAATACATCATTTTCACTAGTTAAAATATTCCATACGACGCGATGTCACCCTGCAATACAGCATCAGCTACTGACTTCAGCATTTACTTGTGGTCAGTACCGCTGGCGCTTGTGGCGGTGGGGATTGAAGTTTGAAGTCAGTAACTAACTCAATGTAAATCAGCCCTAATATTTACCAGGATGCTGTCCATTATATTAGCCGCCCCAAAAGCTCTTGAAACGTAAAGATTAATGCATAACTACGCAGACTGCCCGTGAGGCCTTATCGCTAAATAGGAACAATCTACGCATACTGGTGAGGGCGCTCATGGGGCATTGTGACCTGAACAAACACATGTATAACCTCAAGCTCCGAGACACAAAAATGTGCAGGTTCTGCCAAGAGGCAGAGGAAACTCCCCTGCACCTCAAGTGCGACTGTGGCCTGCTGATTCGTAAAAGATACACCCACTTGGGTGGTCATTACCTCCAACCTGAGGAGGTAAAACAATCCAGCGCCAAAAGCCTACTGCGGTTCTTAAATGACACAAGGCTTAGCGCAGAACTATAGTAGGTTGCGAACACAATAGATCAGCAATGGTCACAGTGGTACAAGTCTAATAAAGACCTTAGAAAAGCCCCACACAACAAATGAAAAAAAAAAAAAAAAACTACACAACTAAGCTTTTTGGTTTCGACAGCGCTCTACTGACTTGAAATAAATTTACACGATGACAGTACTGGGTCAGCGCTGACTTGTTTTGAGTTTGAAGTCAGTAACTGACTCAATGTAAATAATTATTATTATTTTATTAGTTGTTTTATTTATTATTTAAGAATTAATTACTATAAAAACATTGATCCTGCTTACCAAAATAATAGGAACCGAATTGCAAAACCTTAACTTTATGCTTATTTGATTCTGTCACCCAACTGGGACTATCCCGTTCTAGGGTGGGCAGGGCTCTAATATTACAATAAATTATAATTATTATAATAATTATAAAAAACTCTTTATTTTAAATAAAAAAGGCGAGCTTATTGCCTTGCAACAATGTCTATCAGCTAACCTATAGCTTAAGTTTATAACAAATTTAGAACGTTGGCTATGCAAAAGAACAATAAAAACACAAATGATATAAAGAAACAAACAGAAACTAGAAAGAGACAAATAATAAAAAAGTAAAACAAATGACTAAAATTAAATAAGGACGCAGAGGAAAGGAAGGAGAGGAAGGAAGGAAAGGGAAGCGAAAAGGAGGGGGGAGAGGTGGATTGGTTAATTTATGGATTTTAGGGTTATATGCTCCTTGAGCCTGGCGTTGAACGAGGAGATGCTGGGGGCTGTTCTAACATCATTTGGTAAAGCATTCCAGAGTCGTGCAGCTTTAACGGAGGAGTATGAAAAAAAAAATACTGCTATGACCAGGGATGGATAACAGGTTATTGCCCTCTGATCTCAGGGGACGGCCGTGCGCCGATTGAACCTATCGGCAAGATAAAGCGGCACGCCATCAATCATGTCACGTCATCAATTATGTCAGTGTTAGGAAACGCTTATAAAACTAAATTGCCTTAAAATTTGGTAATAAAAAAAAACCTTAACGTTGAATAATTGTTGTTTTGTTTAATGCTTTCAGTTTGGCGCTTGGGGCTCGTTTGCAATATGGGTCGGCCAGGCCGTATTCGCTTTGGTGAAGCTCTGCCAGTACCATCAGATTGAAAACGTCCGAGTCTCCATGTACCACGAACGGCAAAAGCTGATCAACGAAGATTTTGATATAAGCGGCTCCGTGCCGATTGGCGATTACAGCAGTGGGTCAACGCGGGTTGTCAAAGCCGACGCAAACTAAATCTCTCCTAATCTTAAGGCACACAGTACTATTAGGTCTTATTAAGTCTGTCTCTCTCTTTCTCTCTTTAAGAAATAACCGTTTCATTTAAAATAATCCAACATACAATAACAGGGTGAGTTTTTATGTAGTGTCATCCTTGTAGTGCGTGAATCAGTATGACGACACAGTATAACAGACAGTAGCTTCTCTTAAAACAAAATTGAAATCGAAGCAAATACATCACAAGTCGTAAAGGCTTGGATATGGCCGCCAGATGTCCCGCTACTCGGCCCACGCAGATATCCTATTAAAGAAAAGTTTGAGAAGCGTTGAGCGCGCTGCCTCATCTAGCGTTAGATACAATATCGCTAATAAACAATATTAGCCTATTTTATCTACCGCTAGATAACGCATGACGCTCATAGTTTTTCATACTATTTTTTTTTATCTTCCCAAAAAATTGTTTAAAATTGTTGAACGCGCTACGCGATCTAGCGGTAAGTAAAATATCGCTAATAAACAATATTTGCGATATTTTACCTATCGCTAGATAGCGCATTATGCTCATAGCCTTTTATACAATTTAAAAATAAAAAATATCAAAAGTTTCTTAGTTCGTCGTATTGACTTAACAACTACAAGGATGTCACTAATTAAAAACTTATTCTGTATAAAAGGCTGTCTTCCAAAGATTTTTTATCTGTTAGAACACACCGAGGTATTTAGATCAAAAGCGATCGAAGAAATCACTCCCCAAAGATACTGGAGTGCGTCGATGGCACAGGACTCGGGAGTAAGTGTAAGGGGCTCTCTAGATGATCAAGCATGCTTGTCAAGCTTCGCGTCCCGGGCTGGGAGGGGATCGTAAAGCGATTGGTTGGCCCTCCTAGCCAATATGCTGCTATCTGTACCGCTCGATGTCGTACTCCATTTATGATTTGTTTCCATTCTTGACAATTTTTGGCGACGTCTCGAGCATCGATAGCCAATAATCGTTGATTCTTTAAGTCGTCTTTGATATTCTTTAGCTAGGTTTTCTTCGGTGGCGAACACTGAATTCTCCATTCTCTCGGACGGTCTCGCCAAAGAAGTTTACGTGGCAAGCGATTATCGTTCATTTGGCAAACATGGCCGAACCATCGTAGTCGATGTTTTTGTATATTTTCCTACATCGTTGTTAGTTGATCGCATCTTTCTCTAATGGTCTCGTTTCGAATTCGGTTAGGAGTGAGACACTGAGAATCTGCCTTAAGGATCGCATTTGGAAGACCTCGAATTTGGTGAGGTCTATTGTAGTAACGTCCACGTTTCCAATCCATAAAGAAGAATGGGAAGGACCAACGTTTGGTATAGTTGCTTGTAATATTCGTTCGCTTCCATATGCACCACTTAGCACCACGAGCGAGGCGAAAGTTGCTATGTTGCTGTTGCCTGACTGATCCGACTATGGACATCGGCCGTCGATGCCACTTTCTTTTCCGTAATCAACAATCCTAAATACTTGAATTGTGAGGCCTGTTCAATTTGGGTTCTATCGAGGTAAACGCTGGAACGTAAACGCATTAACTTTCTGAAATATCAACGCTTTACGTATCCCAGTGAGCGAAAAACAATGTATATTTTCTATATTATAAATATCATTTTATACATGAAATAATGTAATTCTTCGAGATGAAAATTGCTTCCATTTACGTCAATACGGACAGTTCATTGCTGTTAACTGGAGACCACGCTCGTGGTGAAAAGGTTAAGAAGCCAACAGCCTAACTAAATTTGCCTTACATTTCTGCCTTCATGATAAAAAAGCCCTTTTTGGGAACCCTTTGTTATCCGACAAAATATAGCGGAGAAAAAATCTAAAACTGTTGACTTGCTATATTGTCAACTTATAAAAAAGCATAGTTTTGAAAAAAAAAATGATATATGCGACTTTTTTCTAATCAAGACCATTTCATTTTTACTTTATTCAATTAATTATTGAATTATTTTGATTTTTCGTTTTCAATGTTGCTACTAAATAAATTAATAGTTTAAAAAAAAACACTAAAAACACGCTTTCGGGCTATGATACGATATTCGCATACAGACGGCTATGATACGATATTCCATCATGGAATGCTAGTGCCTATCTTCCGCCTTCATCATCAGACCTTGAAACCTAATCGTGGTCAAGGTTCATTCCAAGACTTTTCTAACAAGTCCAAACACAGCTATGATACGATGTTCCATCATGAAGTTCCAGTTCATATCTTGTGACTCCATCATCAGATCAGTTCGACAGTACCATATTATTGTATTGTCATCAGAACTACATACAGCTGCCAATTTTCATGACGCTACGATCCTTGGAAGATGGTTAAATTAGTTACCTTAGATTCCATGGCATAGTTAGTTACATACAGGTCGACCTAATAAAAGCGTGTTAAAAAACTAAACAAATATTAGACACACAACAGATAATCAAACAATCAACAGACAACGAAACAATTCATTGAAAAGGCGTAATTGGGAAAAAATGCCTGTCAACGTAGTATTTGTATGACTGGTGCAACTGGTTAAATATTCCCCCGCGCACACCACTGCACCAGCCCTTCACAAATCGAATACTAAACAGGAAAAGCGTAAATGATGACTCACATCTTTTCAATGTAGTATTAGCTATGACAAAAAATATTCAACATGGAACAGGTTCGAAGAATTTGCCATTTACATAATGTGTCTCTTTTGAAAAATAGACAAAATTGGGTAAATAAGTCTTTTCATCTTATTAGACATGTTAACCCTTCGGCTACGTAACGACCAAATTTAGTTGCACATCAGAACACCGTTGACTACGTAACGACCAATATTGGCGGCTCGCTCCCGGTGCGCACAGTAATATTATTTTCTAATTCGAACGCATCCTAAAATCCATACCAAATATCTCATTATTACTATAGATACATAGACAATCGCTTGAATAATTTCGCGCGTCATTTCGCGAATGTTTCTGGTAAAATTCCATTGTCAAACATATTTTTTTTTTTGAGATATCAAAATTTTTATTGGTTTTTATGAGCTAATATCTAAATATTTTTGTATGTAAATAAACAAAACGAAATATTACCTTTGATAGAGAATCTAATAAAGACCGCGATAGTATTTACAATTTCTAAATAGGGTTCCGTATTTTTCCGTAAGACAAGTACAAGTTAGAAATGCCGAGTTTTTTTCACATTTTCGACTTTCTCATATTTATTCATAATTATCTAATTGTTTTACAAAATGAGATTTCAATATTCTATATACGAAATTTCAAAGCAATCATTGTACAGTTATTCTTTTTATGATTGCTATAGTAGTTCCATAGTTATAGTACTTTTTGTCGAGCGCGGCGATATTGCAAGAAATTCCAATAAATTGCCGCGGTCTGCCATGAAATTATGCTGCTACTTGAAGGGTTAAATCATCTTCATTTATACCCTTTTTCTTTGGTATATATCTGTAAATAACGCTCATACAAAAATATTAAAAATGTCAGTGACACCCTCTTTTCTTGGGGTGGCAGGTTAATGTATCGAATATTTTAAGCTGTTATTATTGTTACATTTGTATATTAATTTTACAATAATTGTAAATACTGATAATGTTAAATATTTGAGTATACTTTGAACAATTCAGGACCGTTTTATCAAAGTGATACATCAGGTTTATTTTTAAAAATGAGTGATATCATAGAATAGAAAATTCTAGAAAACGATACAAAAAAAAAATTTTAGAAGGTGCAAAATGTGAGTTTTTTCAAAGTGATACATCATCCATAAATAATCTTTGATTCTGTGTCTTGTGGGATGTGCTGCACCGTTTTTGCGAGCGAAGGCTGGCCTCCCAAAGGTTAAGAACTCACAATTGTTTACTTTAAATGTAATTCCTAGGAAACATTTTATGAATAAAATGGTTTAGCAATAAACTTTTGCATTGAAAAGACGCAGGTGATTTGCAGAATTTGGTAAAAAATATATAATCGAGCTGGGTCAGGAGACAAACGATGATTATGAATGCAGAAGAAATGGAGCGATAGCGAGTCATCTGGATACCTCCACTTACTCCTATTTTAGAGCCATTGTGGTTTCCCCCATCTATTGGAGATCGTCGTAATGATAACAGTTTGTAGCAGTTTGTATCGGATTTTTCGTCTGACTTATTAGTATTTGTCTACAAAATTATAAATGCTTATAGAATCAGTTATAGGCGTCAGTGCTGGCACCGAGAACTGACGTACTGGGCCCGATTGCGTTTCTTTGTGAACTAAAACTGAAAATAGTTCAAGCGAGATACAGCAATACGTTAGACCGAAATATGAATCGATCATCGATAAATAAAATACAAACGGAGCTGCCATGGAATTTACCGACCAAAGTCGGGCCCATCATATAGTGTTATTACACTTCTGGGTGAGCAGTGGATTCCGGACTAACGACCAGCTGTGGTAGGTTTAGGACAGCTGTCTTGCCACATGTGAGCGTTCACCTTACCACCCATTCACTCCCCCTTCGAAGCCATAGAATATTTGAGATGCGGAAATCGCGGTTTTAGATAATTTTTTTAAGGAGTTAATTATTTTCCTGGATAGACCAAGATCTTTAAAAAGGTGAAACAGAGATTTAGCTGGCAGGCCACGAGCGCCAACTTAAGCCGTTCCTGGACGGCATTTGCGAGATCATGGTATTTATTTAATTTGTACTCGTGGTCTTTTGGGATATTTGATTCCCATGGAACAGTTAATTCTACAATAAGGGCCATCTTCCGAGATAGAGAGTAAAGAGTTATAACTGGACGCAGGGCTGTGCATCCGAGACATTCAGGGAATTTATACTGCTTAGAGACCGAATCGACCTCCAGAATCCAATCTGAAGCTTTCTCGATTGTTGAGAAAGTTTTTGTAGTGAAATGTTTATCCCACACAAACTGTAGAGCCATCCCACACAAACTGTATTGGGGGTGTGGAGGGTACTGTCAAACCCTTGTTGGCTAGAGTCACTGAGAGGCTAATTATCTCGCGAATAACAGCAAGGACTTTGCGGTAAGTGTACCGTCCTTGATCTAAGGCCACCTTGCAGCCAGCTAGAATATGCCTGGCTGTGCAAGGGGTATTGCTACAAAGGGGAATGAACTATCCTCGGCAAAGCTCCAACGAGTGAGGTTACTGGGGTCTGGAATCATATGCTGAAAGGCAAATACTACCTGTCAAACTTATGTATTTCATACGGTGTTAGATTTAGATGCTTCATCTTTGGTGGGTTTTTAATGCGAAAAAGTGACAACCGTTCCTTTCACATTCGGCTCTAGCGTATTGCCCTGTCCCGTTCACACAAACTAGTTTCTGATTTTAGTTCACGAAGAAACGCAATCGAGCCCACTGTTTACATGCAGTAAGTCAGCCGTAGGTATTTCTTTCGTGTGTACGCACGTTATTGAAGTCAATCGAGAAAAATGTGGCATTTTTGCTGGTTATAATTTTCCATTCGGCGTTTAGACATGGTCACTACCGCTGGCGCTTGTGTTGGGAGGGGGGAGGGGAGGGGGGGGGGAATTAGAGTCAGCACTGACCCGACAGCGCTGTACTGAATTGAAACAATTTTCACGATGACAGTACCTGGTCGCCGATGACTTGTTTTGGGTTTAAAGTCAGTAACTAACTCAATGTGAATCAGCCTAACATTTAACAGGATGCTGCCTATTATATTAGCCGATCCCAAAAGAGCTTGAAATTTAAAGATTATTACATTACACAATTAAGCTAAAACTATATAAATCAACAGCGAGCATTGATTGGGTATTATTGCAGTATAGGAACCTCTTCTAGATTGTTGATTTTTAACGTCACCCGACTATATTCATCACGCTGATTCCGAATCTGCAATAATCTTTATTCAGTCTCAATAAATAAGCGAGATATAGGCTTTTAAAAAAGCGTCAAACCCATACATTTCGGTAGGTTGTTAGTTTTTTTTAAAAAATAATACATAAACACCTATTTGGCGGTAGGTTAGATTAGTTTTTTTTTAAAACAATCTTAAAAACCGAGTTTAAATAAGCTTTTTTTCTTTTGTATGTAAATTTTGTCTTGAAATTTTATGCGTCTGAAGCTTTTTTCTTTCAAATTTAGCATTACAATGATCGAATCTAGTAGTATTTCTTTATTTTTTCAATTTCTGAGAAAGGTTCGTATTCTGCAATAATTCCATTGATTGTACAGGAGATCAAGTTTCAAAAGCAGTCTCTGTCCAAGTGTAGCAATTTGTGTTTTGGTTAACCTGTTGATCATCCAAATGTCGTTGCTCAATATGTGAGACCTCGCACAGCCAATCAGGAAACTTCTCAGGGCATGGAAATAACTGAATAACTTCGTTCACAAGATGTTTTTTTAGTTTAACCCTTCGGCTACTTAACGACCAAATTTGGTTGCACATCAGAACACCGTTGACTACGTAACGACCAATATTGGCGGCTTGCTCCCGGAGTGCGCAGTAATATTATTTTCTAATTCGGACGCATCCTAAATTTCATACCGAATATCTCATTATTACCATAGATACATAGACGGCCCCTAAAATAATTTCGCGCGTAATTTTGCGGATATATCTGGTAAAATTGCAATGTCAAACATTATCATATTTTTTTTCCGAGAAATCATCAAAATTTTGATTGGTTATATGAGCTAATATTTAAATATTTTTGTAGGCAAATAAGCAAAACAAAATATTAACTTTGATAGAGAATCTAATAAAGATCATGACAATATTTACAATTTCTAAATAGGGTTCCATATTTTTCCGTAAGACAAGTTAGAAATGGCGTTTTTTTTACTTTTTCGATTACTCATAATTATCTAATTGTTTGACAAAATGAGATTTCAATATTCTATGTACGAAATTTTAATGCGATTATTGCACAGTTTTTCTTTTTATGATTGCTATAGTGGTTCTATAGTTATAGTACTTTTTGTCGAGCGCGGCGATATTGCAAGAAATTCCAATAAATTGCCGCGGTCTGCCATGAAATTATGCTACTCGAAGGGTTAATAAATGGCATAAAATTAAAAAAAAATTCTTTGCTGAACTTTCGGAGAGTTATTTGCGAGGAATAACTACTAAGCATGTAAGAAGTATCACCGGATAAAATCATCAACTCGTGCCTACGAAATGGCACTGCAACGAGAATTACAAGAAATTAAGCAATTTGAGCCCTCGGGACATCGATAGAATGATTCGGAGCGTGATTTTATACCAATTAAAATAACGCAAATTCGATTTTTTGGCGCGTGGAAGATCTCATATAGATCGACGATATATCTACATCATTAAGCAGCGCAGCGACTATAGTACGGGCCAAAGGAACGTTCCAGTGAGGCAATAAATCATTAGGCCGGCCCCGCCCCTTTTACTACCTGCTTGTAGGAATGCGTGTCCCAACCTTCGCAGATTATCTATCAGATTATTATATTATTGAGATTGAGCAGCTAAACTTTTGTCGGGTCAATTTTCAGTTCGTCAAAAAATTACAAAATGTTACGTATAAAGCACCGAGTCTGCATGTTAATATTACCATTCAACTTCAATAGCTCCAGGTTAGAAAATATGGTCTCCATTGCTCAACTGATAGGCAAGTAATAATGTTTTATCCGCGCAACATTTTATAATATAGGTACATATGTGGGACTCATTATTACAAAATGCCTCGATAACATTTTACTAATGACTGTTTAGAAATTAATAATGACCTTTGATATGCCATGCTATTAAGTACTCATTTAACAACTCACATCACATAATTAGGTCATTATTTAATTACTTTAATTCTAAAATAATACTTAAACCGAAAATATTAATAAATTTAGCAATCGGTACTATAATAAATGCAGATGTATAATACTGTTTCATCGAGCAAGCGTAATCCATCGATAAGCAATATTGACCTTGTTGACAGCTCGGTTTATTACTCCATCGGAACGTTCCTTAGGCCCGTACTTTAGTTTTCCGACCCAATGGGGCTGTATTTGTCAAATATTGATACGGCATATATAGTCGGCACATTATCGATACGGCACATTATCGATATGGCACATTATCGATACAGCATAATATATAGTCTGCTATGTATATGGAGAAATACCATTTTCAATTTACTAAACTCTTCAAATCACCCTAATAGTCATAGTATAATGTACTTTACTATATATATTATCGTACTCCTAACAAATATATGTAAATGTGATAATAAATTTACTGAACACAATTTCATACTGTCTGATTGCAATGCCCTTTTCCTCAGTGATCCTTTTCTGTTTTCTTTCAAATACATACAGTACAACACTGATTAGCCGAACTAGAGTTATCCGAAACCCAGGTTATTTTTTTATTTGTTGTGTGGGGCTTTTCTAAGGTCTTTATGAGCCTTGTAACACTGCGACCATTGTTGATCTACTGTGTTCGCCACCTACTATAGTTCTGCGCTAAGCCTCGTGTCATTTAAGAACCGCAGCAGGCTTTTGGCGCCAGATTGTTTGACCTCCTCAGGTTGGAGGTAATGACCACCCAAATGGGTGTATCTTTTACGCATCAGCGGGCCACGCTCCGCTCGCACAGGAGGTGCAGGGGAGTTTCCTCTGCATCTTCGCAGAACCTGCACATTTTCGTGTCCCGGAGCTTAAGTTGTAGATGTGTTTGTTCAGGCCACAATGCCGCGTGAGCCCTCACCAGTATGCGTAGATTGTTCCTATTTAGCGATAATGCCTCGCGGGCAGTCTTACTGTCGTAAGCCTTGATTAGCGCTTTGGAATGATTCAACCCTGGCGTGTTGTTCCAGTGGTTGACGGATAGTTCTAAACATATTTTTCTCAAACCTGGGTTATCCGAAATGCCTAAAAAGAGAAAGTCGAAGAAAACAAAAACTCTAGAAAAGAAGAAGTTGCTAACGAAATGTGCTACCAGTTTTTTATAAAGCTCAAAAAAAGTTCTTCGATATCTTGTGAACTCTTCGCCGAATGGTTAAGTGACCAGTTTGTACCGAAAGTTTAAAAGTTTTAAACTGAAAAGGGTCTGCCTAAAATTGCAATCTTTTTAATTGATAATGCGCCTACGCATCCCTACCATTTAAAAAAGTGGCAATACTGTTGTGTTTCCTTTCCCCAAATGTTACCAGTCTAATTCGGCCATTGCATCAGGGCGTAATAGCGACATTTAAACGGCACTACTGCAGGTTTGTTGTCATAAATGAAGCACTGAAGGCGGTAAATATGAAAGACGTAATTTATTGGTGAACAAGCCTGGGATAAAGTGACAGCAGAAAATCTTCAAAGGTGCTGGAGAAAATTGTACGACTGGCTTGAAAAAGAGGACTCTGAAAATTTTGAGAACTTGACAGAAATGATAAAAGAAATTCTTTCATGCGAAGATATGGATACGTGCAAGTAGATGGATAGGTTGACGCCGACAAGTCGCAAGATATCACGGACAAAGAAATAGTAGAAATAGTGTTGCAGCAAAATACTGATACAATCGAAGAGCTATGAATGTATACCATTGATAATATAGCAGACAAAAGGTTTTCAGTTAGCGAAACTAGATGTTGATATCTTAAGATATTATTTAGATATACTTCTTTTTTTTTTCTCCGTCGTTACCTCATTACTGAGGATCGTGGCCACTAGACAACAGTTTGCCTACGAGGCTCCTCCACTTCGACCTGTCTTCTGCACGGCGGATCGCAGATTGTATAGACCCTTTTGATACTTCTTTGATGAGGTCGTTCCATCTGGCCGGTGATCTGCCTCTGCTTCTTCTTCCCTCCACTTGACCCCCAGAAAGCATTTTCTCCAGATTCTCTGGGTTTCCCCTATCAACATGACCGAAGTACTGCAGGACCCTTCTCATGCATACGGTGGAGAGCCTCACTTGGATGCCGAGTTCTTCAAGGACAGATTTGTTGGTGCGGCGTGCTGTCCGTGGGATTTCTAGCATTTTACGTCAACACCACATCTCCAGTGCATCGATTTTGGTGCGTATACGAGCCTTCAGGGTCCCCATGTCTCCGATGCATAGAGAAAGATCGAGAAAACCAGAGCTTGAACCAGCTTGACCTTAGTCCGCTTACTTATACCCCGATTCTTCCACAGCCTTTCTAGCTTGCTCATGGCCGATCTAGCCATCTGGCTTCTGCTTGAAACCTCCTTTTCGCAGTTTCCGTCGTTGCATATCATGGAGCCCAGATAGACAAAGTCTTTCACAGCTTAAAGGACACTCAGCTCGTTGGTGCGTTGCATGGTTCCAGCCCGGTCCACAAACATGAGTTTGTCTTGCTACGGTTTATGTGCAGTCCATACTCCTAGCTTCCTTCTCCACCCTGCGAATAGGGTCGCCAACTCATTTTCATCGGCACCTATGATGGTCGTGTCGTCGGCGAATTTGACTTATATTTGACTTACCAGCGGCCACACTCCCATTAAAATTATGACTATTTTTATAAATTGTTGATTTTAATTCAGTTAAGTATGTAATCATGTTATTTTAATAAATAGAAGACCAGAAAATATATTCTTTTTATTTTACCACTCTGAAATTAGGGTTCACACGCTTAGGGTACACCCGAACTCAGCCGCGAGGCAAATTTCCATCGTTAGATCTAATCTTCACATTTTTTTTACGAGTTTTGGGAATATGGTAGAAAGTTAACAGCAGGGGATCCACCAAAACCAGTAAAATTTTGAAAGTGATTTACAAGAACAAAAACTTTGGGAACCTCTGATTTAGATCATATCGACGCTGGAAAGGAAAAAGTTACCAAGCGCCATATAGCTAATATGTCGCTTTTAGGTAACTTTTTCCTTTCCAGCGTTGATATAAACATTGATATTTTCTTTTAAACATCATCGTTTGCAACTCATTTTGCTGAATCCCTATAAACTTTCTTCTAATAAAATGAATAATAGGGATGAACATATTAAGTACAAGTCTTCATAATTTAGTTATATATAAAATATTTTATTACCTGTGAAATCCGCGATGCGTTTGTGGAGGTCCTCCAAATCTGTCAGGAGTTTACTTGCTTTGTATTCCAAGCATCATTTTGTGAAAACACTGAAAACGACTTCACTAGCTATGCTACGAAGTTTTGTTCATTGTTAACGCAAAATACGAATAACGACAAATAATGACATTTACGGAGCAACAGTATGGCTCATGCTATTGGCCTTCAATGCCAGAATGATTGGACAACAATTGGGGACTTTTGCATTCCGCCTCCAATGCACTGGAAGGTAATGCTCTATGACTGGACGCCAGAGATGCTGAAATTTTGTTTGAATGCCTTTCAGCATACACTTCCAGACCCCAGTAACCTCTCTCGTTGGAGCTATGCCGAGGATGGTTCATGTCGCCTTTGTAGTAATACCCCTTGCACAGCTAGACATATTATAGCTGGCTCCAAGGTGACCTTAGATCAAGGACGGTACACTTACCGCCACGACAAAGTCCTTACTGTAATGGGGAGTGAATGGGTGGTAAGGTGAACGCTCTTTACTCACAACGGCCCAATCAAGAGGCCAAGTGCGCGACTTCTATATCAAAGTAAACTGAACGCATCCAGGAAAAGTGATTTGATTGGGTTTTTCGTGTCATTCCGTATGCAGTTGTATTTTATTTAACCCTTGGAGTAAATGGGTATTTTCATGGATGCATCTGTCTCTTTTGCAGGATTTTCGGCGACATCGACGGCACTCGACTTAAAGTACTATAACTACGAAACTACTACACCAATCATAAAAAGAACAACTGCACAATGATTGCATTAAAATTTCGAATATAGAATATTGAAATATCATTTTGTAAAACAATTAGATAATTATGAATAAATATGAGAACGTCAAAGAAGTGAAAAAAACGCGCGACCAGATTTGGTCGACTCGTACTCAACGGATAATTGTTTCGCGACCAGATTTGGTTGACTCATACTCAACGGGTTAAATGCACAATGATATTTGTATCATCGTGCATTCAAATAAAATACAACTGCATACGGAATGACACGAAAAACCCAATCAAATCACTTTTCCTGGACGCGTTCAGTTGACTTCGATATCGAAGTCGCGGGGCTTGAAGGTTAAGTCGAATTCATTTCTACTCTCAATAGACTATATAATTCAACTTAGGTGTTGAAAATAAAACATTTAAAAAAATGTATTAAATCTAAATTAAAAATAGGAAATGGCAATATTCAATCAATTCATTTCTAAAATCCATAATTTTAAGAAATATCAACTTTGATTAAATATTGTTATTTGTATAAGGAGTTAAAGAACGATGTAAAAATCATTAAACACCGATTCCTAACTATCGATCCTTTCAATATATCGGACGTCGATGTCTATTTCACTGGTCTACACCAGTGTTTCCCAATTAGTGGTAAGCATACCCCCGGGGGTAAGAGAAGTTGCATCAAGGGGTACTCTTGACTAAATTGCTTCAGAGTTGTGCAAAGAAAACATCCACATTTGTCACATTAGGGCTCCCTTCCGAGTTGATGCAACTAAAAATTTAGGTATTTTTGCAATGCCACGCACCCGCGCGATTTCGATATATACATAAAGATGTGTAGGTATACCGCGGCGACAAGGGAATACGTCCCACCGTCGGCAGTGGCCAATTACGAATGACGATTTCGGCTTCGCGCGTCGTCTAATATAGTCGATTCGGCTTTTCAATTATAATACAATAAATTATCAAATGAATAGTTTTTTATAAAGTAAAAATTAGATTACAATAATAAAATAACTTAATGTCACTGTGTTATTTTTTATATTGCTCAAAAGCATCTTTAATAAATAGAAAAAAATGTTTGGCTATAACATTTCTGGAAATTACGTAATTCAAACATTTCTTATATTTTTTGTAAGGAAGTTCCAAAAACTGTCTTGGTACTATGCAAATAGACCATACGCTGGTGTAAACAGTATTTTTTAATATATTGAGAATCATCTCTAGGTTTTTTAAAAACTGAAGACAAATCTCGCTCTTTTTTTATTTGTTTGGAAAACAGTAACAGAATAAAGATAATTTACAATTAATATGGAAATAATTTACCAATTTCGTTTTGGCGAAATGATAGCTTAAGGACTGGGTTTTTTAAATCCGGCATAATTGTATTAAAATTCTTTTTCGTGTTCTCACAACCAGGCCACAAAATTATGCTCCATATAGCTTTTGGCCGCCACGGCCTCTTAAACTGATTTTCACCGTCATCAACTGTATTTTGACGGTACGAAATGTTTCAAAAACTCTTTTAATTCTTTATTTATCATTCCTGCAATAAGGGATATGCGAGTTTGAGGTCTTTCTTGTAGTGGTTTGCAGGAAAAACTAATCAGGAACCACCGGTCGACACAAACCAATCTCCGTAGTCCTTACAGCTTCTTGTCAAAAAATAAAATAAAGTTTTATATCAAAAATAGTCATTTATTTACTAAAACTTACATATGGCATCGAAGACTAACTCGGTTGTATGACATTATAAAGAAGATAAAAACGAATTTACCGCATAAAGTTTGCAGCACCTAAGGTTTCGGCGATGTTGCACTGCCGTTGTCCAGTCTACCCTAGACGGCGGTTGCAACATTGCTGAAATATCAGGTGCTACAAATTTTACGCAGTCAATCTTAAACTTATATAACTATAACTTAAAACTAAATTTTAACTATTATTTTAATGGCTTAACCAGTCGGGAGCCAACAATGCCTATAGGCATTTTGCGTCGGTTGACAGATATCAGCCGTTCGCCCGCCCTCATATATATTATTTAAATATACGATATACATGACTAACAAGATTAATAATTAGGTAACAAGAGGGAACACATGAAAAAAACCATTTTGTTAGTATTTATTTACAAAATCGAGCAAAAAGTTGCTGCATAGTTGTTATGCCCGCAAAGTCTGACTTCCGACAGGTTAAGCTTCACTGGAAAAGACGCATTAAGGGGGCTTCCATTAATTACATGAGGCATTTATGGGGGGGGAGGGGGTCGAGCCAAATCTCACCCAATCTCAAGTGGCAGAGAGGGGGTCTCGGCAAATATAACGTATTATTTTTCCCGCAAGAAATTATGTAAACTTGCAAGAAAACTGTTTTAAATTAGTCTAGCCAGAAAGAGTAGACCCTACGTTTTGGGAAAAACATATTTATATGGCAACACAGTAATGCGAGAATAGTAAGACTAAATAATCTAGGGACACGTCTGTTCCATATCCCAAGAGGCGTATCGTACTCAGACTAGTGTTTCTGCTCCTTTACTGATTCTATCACTTAACATCGACGTTTGAATTATTGTGATCTTGAAAGAAAAAGAAAAACGTTAGTCGTACCTCCGTTAAATAATCATTAATTTTGACGATTTGAGACGGGCAGGTGTTTCCCAACAATTTGTGGTTAAACTAGTTAGTTAGTTATACTGGGCGTTCCTCCGCAAGTCGACATCCAGTGTGCCTATTTTGCGTGTAACGGGGGTAGCGCTATTCCACCCACCCCAGTTCCTCGACAAAAGCCAGCAGGGCTTTCAGGTTTCCTGCCGCCTCGCGCAGGGTGCCTGGGGTCCCAAGGTGTTTTGTCCTGTATACTTCTACCTGTTTACAATCTAGCAGAATGTGTTTTGTGGTTTCTTCCGCCTCCATGCATGCTCTGCACATAGGGCTATTCGTTCCGCCCATTTTGAAGAGGTGTTTGTTTAGTGTGTTGTGTCCTGTTATCAGTTCCACTAGTTTGCGTAGTTGGGGCCTTTTTGTCCTTAGAAGTGTTTTGGTAAGTTTGTGGTTGTATTCCATTACTATTTCTTTGGTTTGTCTGCAGGTGTCTATCTCTTTCCAGTGTGTTTGATGTAGTTGTTTGTAGTGGTTGTCAAGTTGGTTGTTTATGTGCGAGTATGGTAGGGGCACGATAGGTTCGGGTCCGTATGCCGGTGTGTCTGAGCCCTTACGGGCTAGTTCATCCGCAGCATCGTTTCCTCTTGAGTTACTGTGTCCCTTGATCCATTGCAGTGTCACCTTATTGCCTTTTCCGCATACCTCGAGGAGGCTTTGATGACATTCGTATGAGCCCGGGTGGTTAAACTATACGAAATGTCAAACAAATCATAACCTCAAAATGTACCTGGAAGACACTGAAACTTCTCTAGCTCCGCTTCGAATAGTTTTGTTCATTTTTAACGCAAAAGGATATGAATAACGAGAATTAACAAAATAACCGCAATTTCATGAACTGAACCAAGAGGATGAAATTCGCCTCGACTTAAGGGTAAGTGTTGCCACACGCACAACGGCCCAATCAAGAGGTCAAGTGCGGGAAAAAGCCCAGTCAAACTAAGTTTTGCCACATCAAAATATGTTTCCCCCATGTCGAATTAATGTCTACTCTTAATGGCCAGACTTTAAGTAAAACATGTTTATGAAAAAGTATGGCTAAATCCTACACAATAATATTTCACCCATCACAAGAGCGGCAAAGCACCCGCAAGTGGTCCACAGTGCACGAGTTGCAACAGCACGCAAAGTGCGATCCTCACGGATTGTCACAGTTCAGAGTGGCTAAATCAGAGCGAGGTTGAAGGAGCAGATGGCTTTACTAAAAATCACATGGACAAGTTGGTTCCAGGGTGGGAGGGGGTCCAGCCAAATTTTACATCTCATCAGGGGGGGGGGAGAGCAGGAGGGGGGTCAAAAAATCACCAAAATCGCCTCACGTAAATAATGGACGGCCCCTTACATCAATTAAAATTTAGGCAAAAAGAAAATATTAGGTCTTTACCTAGGAATTTAACAGTATACATACGCCGGACCTGGCCACGAAATTATATACAGAATGAGTTTGATTTAACCGGTATTCTTGAAGGGGTGAATCAAAACGCAAGACAAAAAAATGTTTTTTTATAATTTGAAAAATAGTATAGTGCTGACACGATGCGCTATTATAGTGGTAAGTGAAACATCTTTAATATTGGTTATTAGCAATAATCTACCTACTGCTAGATGGCGCAGCGCGCTCAAACGCTTGTCAAACTTTTATTTAACTGTCCAGTACTTCAAATTTTCAAGCAAAAAAAAATTGTTGGAAAAAAAATTTTTTGTTGCTTTCCCAAAAAATATTATTAAAAGTTGCTTACTTGCTCGTACTCTTTCACCCCCTGGAAGGATGCCAGTTAATAAAAAATCACCCTTCATACACATGAACATTAAAAAAAAAATACAACATTTCAAAATGGACTGTAGAAATTTCTTTTTTCATCTATCATTTGCTTTTCCAATTTCCATGAATGCAGGTGGCACATCTTCATTAGATGTACATTTTGTACATGTATACTCATGTGGCCTGCGTTCCACGCCCGGAAACGTGGTTTGGTATATATCTAGGTTTATCTTACACGATGTGCATGATAGTTGGATGATTGGAATCGATGATATTGATATGTCGCTGTGCTGATCGAGGATATGCGCTGTCATAAACTCGAGCCTCGAAAAACCGACGCTGCACATATTACACAGATATTTCTTTGCTTTTACGTGCACAGTTACAAAGTGATTTTGCAGGCCACTCTGAGAATTGAACGATGACGTACAGTGTGAGCATTTGAACGTTTTTTTGGGGCTTTGGGGGCTTATTGAGATAACTGGCGGGCTGGTGACAATGGCCAGTTTTCCGGCACCGAACGATGGCTCTGAATCGATCGCGTGATTGATTCTCAAATGCTCTTTAAGGTAGATTTCGAGGATGAAATCGCAATTGCAAAATTCGCATTTGTAAGTCTTGTGCGTCGTTGACAAGTGCCAGAGCAGACGGTTCTTCGACGCGAACGAACGCTTGCATTTCTGGCATTCGAACGGATCAACTGATTTTTCTTTGTTTCGATGAGCGACAGAATTCATAGATCCATGAATCGTAAATGTATGACGGTGCAAATTGGCCTTAGATTGGAAGACTCGCGGACAATTTGCACAATTAAACGGGAATTTCGCATCGTTTTCTTTTTGTTCGGCTTTTTGAGTCACTGCTACTTGAGATAAGATGACGTCGGAGTCACTTGATGCATTGGCGTCAGTTTGATCATTTGTCTGGTGAACATTTTTCTCATGATTTTTTAGTCCAGTGTAAAATTTAAATTTGCACGGACACTTTGGACATTTAAACAATGTGCTCTGTTTAATTTTGTGCGCCCTATTGAAATGATCCGTAACTTGCGATGCATATTTAAATTTTCGTGGACACTTTTCACATTTAATATAAAGCGTCAAGTCCTGTTTTTCGTTGTGAATATTGTGAATTTCGGCATGGTGCCAAGCTAAGGTTCTTTCAAATTTGAACATCCGCGGACACTTTAAACATTTCAAGTTGGGTTGGAGCTTTACCTTCCCGACTAAACGCTCTTTTGCTTCGGTTTTATGTACTCTAGATACGTGCCTATATAAATGCAGGTTGATTCGGAACGCACGTGGGCAATACTTGCATTTGTAGATTGCCGAGCGATTCTCCTGCGGAGTTTCGCGTTTCGGAGAGTGATAACTCGCGTTATCATGCCGCTGGATCAACGGCAGATTGTCTCTCACTTCAGACTGTTGCGTTGCGGGTTTTTCTACATTCGAGTGAACGGCGGAAATGTGCATTTGCAACCCTTTACGATCTTTGAACATGCGCGCGCAGATATCGCACATGTACGTGATGTTGCTCCATTCGCTTTTGTGAAATTTGTGTAAGTGTTGCATGTAAATCTTTTTGGTAGCAAATTCGAGATGGCACTTTCGGCATTTGAATGTGCCGCCCTCGATGCGATCGGCGTTGATAGATGTATGCATCATGGATGCTTCATGGGCCAAATTCGCATTCGATTGAACGTCAAGTGGAGGCTTTTCACATTTATTCAGAGACTCAGTGTCTAGTTTTTGATTCGCATCGTTGGATTCATCAGATTCTTCAGAATCTTGTTTGTCACCTTTGTGTCTCGTTTCTTCATGACGCTCAAGCATCCAATACGTTGCAAATTTCTGCCGACACTGCGTACATTTGTAAAGAGCTGAATGCCCTTTTTCATTGGTTTTATGTACTCTAGATACGTGCCAAAGTAAATGCTGGTTGTTTCGATACGCATGCGGGCAATACTTGCATTTGTAGATTACGAAGCGATTCTCCTGCGGAGTTTAGCGTTTCGGAGAGTGATAACTCGCGCTTTCATGCCGCTGGATTAACGGCAGATTGTCTCTCACTTCAGACTGTTGCGTTGCGGGTTTTTCTACATTCGAGTGAGCGGCGGAAATGTGCATTTGCAACCCTTTACGGTCTTCGAACATGCGCGCGCAGATATCGCACACGTACGTGATGTTGCTCCATTCGCTTTTGTGAAATTTGTGTAAATGTTGCATGTAAATCTTTTTGATAGCAAATTCGAGATGGCACTTTCGGCATTTGAATGTGCCGCCCTTGATGCGATCGGCGTTGATAGATTTATGCATCACGGATGCTTGATGGGCTAAATTCGCATTCGATTTAACGACAAGTGGAGACTTTTCACATTTATTCAGAGAGTCAGTGTCTTGTTTTTGATTCGCATCGTTGGATTCATCAGATTCTTCAGAATCTTGTTTGTCACCTTTGTGTTCTGTTTCTTTGTGGCTCTCAAGCATCCAATACTTTGCAAATTTCTGGTGACATTGCGTACATTTATAAAGAGCTGAACAATCACTTGTTTTCAATTTTACTGTCTTATTGTGATTGTGAATTTTGGCATGGTGTGCCAAGCTTCTTCCGAATTTGAACGTGCGCGGACACTTTAAACATTTCAAAGTGGGTTTGACGTCTTCTTTCCCAACTAACCGCCCTTTTTCTTCGGTTTTATGTACTCTAGATAAGTGCAAAAGTAAATGCTGGTTGATTTGGAATGTACACGGGCAATAGTTGCATTTGTAGGTTTCATCGAGATTTTCCTGCGGAGTTTCGCGTTCCGGAGAGTGATGGCTTGCATTTACGTGCTGCTGGAGCAGCATAAAACTTGCAAATTTGCACGGGCACAGCGCACACCGCCACGGCAGTTCGTCTCCCACGCTAGACTGATGCGGCACAGGTTTTTCTCCATTTGAGTGAGACTCAACATATTCCTCAGACTCGTCTTTGTGTGACGTTTCTTTATGGCGTTCAAGAAGCGGATACGTTGCAAATTTCTGCTGACATAGCGGACATTTGTAAGCAGATGAACAATCACTTTGTTTCAATTTTACTGTGTTTTCGCAATGTTTCACAGGCGCTATTTTCAGTGCAGGTTGATGAGCCGCATTTCTGTGCCTTTTAAGCAAGTGAGAGTTGGCAAATTCTCTTAGACATAGAATACATCTAAACATTGCTTTATTTGGATTCAAATCAGTTGTTTTTGACATGGATACTTCAACGTCAGAGTCAGCGTCTGTTGGTTTGGTTGGATGAGCCGTATTTTCATGTTGCTTAAGCAAGGTGCTGTTTGAAAATTTGCATGGGCATTTGTCGCATGAGAAGCCGCGGACACATTTAATATTGTGAATCATGAATAAGTGCCAAATTAAGGTTCTTTCCCACTTGAACGTACGTGGACACTTTGGACATTTAATATTACGTTTCTTCACATCCAAGTTTAAATCTAACGCGCGCGGATGCTTGCGGTCATCGCTACTTTTGTATGTTTTGTGTACATGTTGTTTTAATTGCGATTGGAATCTGAACGCGCGCGGACACTCCTGACATTTGAACGGGAATGCGTCAATACGATCAGTTGTTTCAATCGTGGATTTAACGACTTCAGAATCTGAATCTTGGACTTTATATGTTACTACACCATCGCTTGGTTTCCTTTTTTTGTGCCCATGATTATTTAATTGTGATTGGAATCTGAACGCGCACGGACACTCCTGACATTTGAACGGGAATGCGTCAATACGATCAGTTGTTTCAATCGTGGATTTAACGACTTCAGAATCTGAATCTTGGACTTTATATGTTACTACACCATCGCTTGGTTTCCTTTTTTTGTGCCCATGATTATTTAATTGTGATTGGAATCTGAACGCTCGCGGACACTCCTGACATTTGAACGGGAATGCGTCAATACGATCAGTTGTTTCAATCGTGGATTTAACGACTTCAGAATCTGAATCTTGGACTTTATATGTTACTACACCATCGCTTGGTTTCCTTTTTTTGTGCCCATGATTATTTAATTGTGATTGGAATCTGAACGCGCGCGGACACTCCTGACATTTGAACGGGAATGCGTCAATACTATCAGTTGTTTCAATCGTGGATTTAACGACTTCAGAATCTGAATCTTGGACTTTATATGTTACTACACCATCGCTTGGTTTCCTTTTTTTGTGCCCATGATTATTTAATTGTGATTGGAATCTGAACGCGCGCGGACACTCCTGACATTTGAATGGGAATGCGTCAATAGGATCAGTTGTGTCAATCGTGGATTTAACGACTTCAGAATCTGAATCTTGGACTTTATATGTTACTACACCATCGCTTGGTTTGCTTCTTTTGTGTCCATGATTATTTAATTGCGATTGGAATCTGAACGCGCGCGGACACTCCTGACATTTGAACGGGAATGCGTCAATATGATCAGTTGTTTCAATCGTGGATTTAACGACTTCAGAATCTGAATCTTGGACTTCATATGTTACTACACCTTCGCTTGGTTTTCTTGTTTTGTGTCTATGCGTATTTAATTGCGATCGGAATCTAAACGCGCGCGGACACTCCTTACATTTGAACGGGAATGCGTCGATATGATCAGTTGTTTCGATTGGGGATTGAACGAGTTCAGAATCTGAATCTTGCACTTCAGATGTTTCTTCACCAATGCTTTGTTTGCTTCTTCTCTGTACAGGTTGCTTTAATTGTGATTGAAGTCTAGTTTTAACTTCTCTCTCTCCAAATTTTATAACAGTATTGGAGTCTCTTTTTCCAGATTTTATAGTAGTCTTGGATTCGAAAGATATATCGCTAATTTTGGATTCATTGTCAGATTCGTGGGATTCGTCAACATCATAATCAGAACTTCTTGATTCGGTTGAACGTGTCGAGTTTTCGAGCCGAGTTTGTGGATCAGCTGCAAAATCTTGATGAGCCGCCAGTACATGTCTATTAAGCCCCCAAGATGTCCCAAATTCACATGGACAATTCGCGCATTTATACGGCGACGTACAATCGATTAACGCATTAATTGTCCGTGCTGCATCATCCGTTCGTTTCGTTTGGTGAATTGCATCGATACGATTAGCTGTTTCGACCGAGGCTTCAACGATATCAGAATGAATATCTTGTACTTTAGATGTAGTTGAAAGAGCGGCGCGTTTCTCTTTATTAATGTTTCCGCGAATGTGATCAGCAGTGTTTAACGAATTAGTGCCAGATTTTCCAGTTTTATTATTGAATTCTTCAGATATCTCGATAGGGTTGGGTTCTTCAGTTTCGCATCTTTCAATTCGATGAGTTGCGCTGTTATTTCGATTGTTTCTTTTGTGTGTGTGTAGTTTTAATTGCGATTTGAACCTGAACCTACGCGGACACTGCTTGCATACAAAACGGGATAAGTCATTATAATCAGCGTCTGTTAATTTGGTTAGATGAGCCGTTTTTTCATGTTGCTCAAGCCAGCCGCGGAATGGAAATTTTCGCAAACATTTGTTGCATGAGAAGCTGCGAGCTTGTTTAATTTTGTGTTTATGGGACATATGCCAAAATAAGGTTCTTTTAAACTTGAACGTACGTGGACACATTCGACACTTTGAAGCACGCGATTGGGAAGTAATATGATCACTTATTGTTGCCACTGTGGCGTCCTCGGCATCAAAGTCGGATTCTCTTACTACCATTCCATGAATTGAATTTTCACCCTGCGTTGAATCAAACCTATGTTTTTGGTGATTTGTTTTAATGTGTCGTTTTAGCCACCAATAAGTAGCAAATTCACGCGGACAATTTGCACATTTATACATCGCCGTAGTCCTGTCATTTCCAGCCTTGGCTTTGCATGTATGTAACGCTAGTTCCGATTTCGAAATGAAACTAATCCAACAATCCCGACATTGGGCCGGCAACAATTCATGCAAGGTTTCGTGTCGCCTCAACTGGCAGTCGGTCGCAAGCTCAAACGGACATTGCGGGCATTTAAACTTCGCACTCGGTGTGGATTCCAATTTAGATGTGCATAGTCGTTCCGTTTCGTGAGTCACATGAGCCCGGGAGATCAAGTTTCTCTCGAACGCCAGCTTTTGTCCATTAACATTGTTCTCGTTTGTAATACTCCTGGGAATAACCTGTAAAAAACGTAAAATTATTACTATCGATTAGAGATATACTTAGGGCTTTCGACAGTCCCTATAAATTGCCTCCTATTAACCCGTTGGACCCGGAATGGGAATGTTATACGGCCCTGAACCTTGCTGTGGTGTCCCAAAAAGCCTTGCAAACCTAATGCTCAAACAAATATGTTTATAACAATCCGTCAACCACTGGAACAACACGCCAGGGTTGAATCATTCCAAAGTGCTAATTAAGGCTTACGACAGTAAGACTGCCTGTGAGGCCTTATCACTAAATAGGAGCAATCTACACACATGTTCAACCTCAAGCTCCGAGACACGAAAATGTGCAGGTTCTGCCAAAGGGCAGAGGGAACCCCCCTGCACCTCATGTGCGAGTGTGGCCCTCTGAGATACACCCACTTGGGTGGTCATTACCTCCAACCTGAGGAGGTAAAACAATCTGGCGCCAAAAGCCTGTTGCGGTTCTTAACCTTTTCGCCGCCGGATGCACTGTCGCTAGAACGCTGGACCAAAATCAGTCACAATCCAACCCCAGCGCCAGAGTTTCAAAACCGTTGCGGCGTTTATAATACAATAAATTAATTTCAATATGGAAATAATTTCGTTTCTTTTAATTATAGAAACAAATGATTATATTATATTCTAAATGTCGTTATTACAATAATATTGAATTTATTTACCTATAACTATTACAAAATATATTTATTATACATTACATCTAATAAAATAAATTTGAAAAATATCGCTTGTAATATGGATCCATATTATTATCGTTGAAAAACGTAAAAACAAGCGCTTCATTTTCAATCGTAATTACCTGCAGGAAAACAAATTCATGATCAAGAAAATAATAAAATGGCTTAAAAATTGATGAAGATCATTTTCAGCGTAATTAAGCATTAAAAATGAAACACTTAGTTGTGATGTAACGGTCCCGGAAGCTATTTAAAAAAATATACAAACTTGTTAAAACGCATTACACTCACAAAAATAGAATATTTATCCCCACTTTCAATAAAATAAAACAAACTTTCCTGGAACTTCGCATGAATGGCCCCGGAAGTTATTCAGAAAAAAAATGCACGAACCCGATAATAACAAGTAACACTCACAAAAATACAATAATTATTATCTCTCCCCACACCTAAAACAAAAAAATCAACAGGCGCTCTTTCCGGAAATTCCGCAGGAATAGCCCTGGAAGTTGTTTAGACGAAAAATATACAAACGCGGTGAAAATACGCTACACTCACAAATATATAAGATAAGAAAAATAATCAAATCTTTCTTAGAAAACATCTAAAACCGTGATTTGCACATTTCAAATTCTATGGCTTCGAAGGGGGAGTGAATGGCTGGTAAGTTGAACGCTCATATACTGCTTAGAGACCGAATCGACCCCCATAATCCAATCTCTTGTACAATGTTAGTTTATTTGTTTTATATTGTGGAAAGAGAGTATAATTATCGTACATTTTTCAGTGAAGACTGTTTTTACCGGGTTCGTACATTTTTTTTTCTAAATAGCTTCCAGGGCCACGCATGTGGAATTTCCCGAAGGGTGCTTGTTAGTTTGTTTGTTTTATATTGTTGAAAGAAAGGATATTTATTGTACATTTGTTAGTGTAGCGTGTTTTTAATGGGATGGCACACTTTTTTCTGAATAGCTTCCGGGCGCCATGCCCTGGAATTAACGGAAGGATGTGTGTTAGTTTGTTTGTTTCATATTGTGAAAGGAGAGGATAATAATAAATAAATACAAACGGAGCTGCCATGGAATTCATCGACCAGAGTCGGGCCCATCATAATAATATTTTTTTCACTTCTGGGGGTGAGCTGTGGATTCCGGACTAACGACCGGCTATGGTAGGTTTAGGACAGCTGTGTTGCCACATATGAGCGTTCACCTTACCACCCATTCACTCCCCCTTCGAAGCCATAGAATTTGAGATGCGGAAATTGCGGTTTTAGATATTTTTTCTAGAAAGGAGTTGATTATTTTCCTGGAGAGACCAAGATCTTTAAAAAGGTGAAACAAAGATTTAGCTGGCAGGCCACGAGCGCCAACTTCCACGGCGTGAAGGTGGGCGAAGTGAAGCCGTTCCGGGTGACGGCATTTGCGAGATCATGGTATTTATTTAACCTGTTGAATATGAGTCAACCAAATCTGGTCGCGAAACAATTATCCGTTGAGTACGAGTGGACCAAATCTGGTCGCGCGTTTTTTTCACTTCTTTGACGTTCTCATATTTATTCATAATTATCTAATTGTTTTACAAAATGATATTTCAATATTCTATATTCGAAATTTCAATGCAATCATTGTGCAGTTGTTCTTTTTATGATTGGTGTAGTAGTTTCGTAGTTATAGTACTTTAAGTCGAGCGCCGTCGATGTCGCCGAAAATCCTGCAGATGGATCCATGAAAATACCCATTTACTCCAAGGGTTAAAGGCATGTACAGATTGTATGGTAAACCTTTAGGGGATTTGTTGTTGAGCTGCACCGATGCGGGGTTGATGCAGCCGTTGCAGGGACAAACGAGTGGCCCTATTCAATTCACACCCGTTTCTGTTTATGATGATTGTTCTGACTCCATTAATTTGTCCATTGTTCCAAGTGAAAGTCCACAACTCCGATCGAACTGAATTTATTGTATTGTTTAGTGTATGAGAAAGTACAAAGGAAGTGGAAGCGTTGCAGAGTGCGCGAGTGATGCCAGCGGAAGATTTATATCGACTGTCGGCCGAGCTGAGTGGCCAGACTGTGGGGAGAGACGTAAGGGCAGGCGGATGCGATTACTGAATTATTCATCATCATCATGTGCCGTTACAAACCGTAAAACGTGAAGGCGAAATTAGTAATGAAGCAGGTTAAGTTAATGAATACTGCTGAAACCTCAAACCTCGTATCGATTATCGCAAGCCGATACAAGACTTTAAGCGATACCACAACTGCTGACCTGAAGCCTGACCGCAGAAACAATAGGATGAGTCTTAACATATAATCGAGGGAAGAATACATTTCGAAATTTGCAGTCTTCCAAATTTGTACACAGGCAGTGGGCTTAGACCAAAACCGCTTATTTTAAAGCAAATCCTACGTGTAAATATGTCATAATTACCATCATGATATTTTCCCGTGATCTGTCATGCACGCCATTCAATACGAGTTCACAATTAACCGTCGCCTGCAACGTTTCATCGTCGTACACAGAATTTGCGAGAAGTTCGTCGCTCAAAACCCCATTTTTATAGATACCATCGACCGGTTTTTTTGCATAGTTCTGATCATTGAGTCGTTCCTTGCTTTCCGCACCCTCTATTTCATTTATTTCTTGAAAGCATTTTCGTTCGTAGTCTTTTGGTTCAGATGCAGCTCGTTCGTAGTCTTTGGTTTCAAAATAGTTATTGTATTCGATCATGGAGTACTTCCTCTGGCGTCCTCTTGTCTTAAAACTGTTACGAGCGATCGTTTTATTGTTTTTATTAATGGGATAGTTCTTCAGGAATCCTCTTTTCTTTAAAACGTTACAAGCGATCGTTTTATCCTTTTCATTAATAGGGTACTTTCTCGGGCGTCCTCTTTTCCTTAAAGAGTTATTCACTATAGTTTCATTGTGTTCTTTAATGGGGTGTATCCTAGGCCGTCCCCTTTTTTTTTTTAAATAGTTACAAACGATTGTTTCATTGTTATCTGCGATCGTTTCATTGTTATCCGCAATGGTTTCATTGTTATCTGCGATCGTTTCATCGTTATTCACGATGGTTTCATTGTAATCTGCGATGGTTTCATTGTTATCCGCGATGGTTTCATTGTTATCCACAGTCGTACCATTGTATCCATTAACGGGATACTTCCTGGGGCGTCCCCTTCTCCTAATCGGCTGTTGACACTCGAAAATTTTGGCAGGTAATTCAGTTGTAACGGCCGATTTTTCAAGGCTCTCGCAACACTGTGTAAGCAAATAATAATGGTTTTTGTTATATTTAAAAGTAACATTATATGTACACATGTTCAGTATATGCACACATGTATGTATATTATATGTACACATGTATGAACATTGGGCCCGATGGCGTTTCTTTGTGAACTAAAACTAAAATTAGTCGAAGCGAACGAGACAGAGCAATACGTAGAGCGGAATATGAAACTAACGATCGTCGATAAATACTACCTGTCGAACTTATACTCGTCCGAATAAATTCGAGCATATTTCGTGCGGTGTAAGATTCAGATGCTTTGACCTTGGCGGGCAGTTTTGAATGCGAAAAAGTGACAACCGGTCATCTCACATTCTGCTCTAGCGTATTGCCCTGTCTCGTTCACATGGACTAATTTCCGATTTTAGTTCACGAAGTAACGCAATCAAGCCCACTATATGTACATTTTATAATTTAAGTAATTTATTGTAATATTAGAGTTCTGTCCACCTTAGAACGGGCTAGTTCCAATTGGGTGACGGAATCAAATAAGCAATAGGTTAAGGTTTTGCCATTCGGTTCCTGTTATTTTTGTCAGCAAAATCAATGTTTTATAGTAATTAATTCTTAAATAAATAAATAAATACAAACATGTTCAGTATATGTATACATGTATGTACATTATATGTACACATGTTCAGTATGTATTCACATTATATGAACACATGTATGTATGCTTGGGTGGGAATAGTTAGTAATTATTGCTGAATGAGGTTTTTTACTGCTATTTCCCAGCTATCTCCTAGAGCAACGACATGCAGATGACACCTCCTGTGCTGTCGTCTGTCCTAACCTTACTTCTGACGTTTGAAGGACTGTCGAATCGCTTCCAGAATCGCAAATATCGTCGAGTGACGACAGTCGTGTATCGTATCGTCGCTCCAGAATCCAGGGCCAGAAATAAACCCATTACCTCCATCATAACCATGTCAGAGGTGGTTGGGATCAAACTGCGGATTAGGGTGTACATCTCGGGTGGAACTGGGCAGTTTGCGTGCCAGGCTGACACTTATGCAATCCGGAGAATAACCAGGGGATCTGGAGATGTATGTTTCCTACGACAGGATAGTTGTTGACCTGACGTCACCTATCCTTAACCCTTTAAATAGCGGCATAATTTCATGGCAGGCCGCGGCAAGTTATTGGAATTTCTTGCAATATCGCCGCGCTGGACAAAAAGTACTGTAACTATGGAACTACTATAGCAATCATAAAAATAATAACTGTGGAATGATTGCATTAAAATTTTGTATATAGAATATTGAAATTTCATTTTGTAAAACAATTAGATAAATATGAATAAACATGAGAAAGTGGAAAAGTGAAAAAAACAGCATTTCTAACTTGTACTTGTCTTACGGCAAAATACGAAACCCTATTTGGAAATTCTAAATACTGTCGTGATCTTTATTAAATTTTCTATCAAAGGTAATATTTTGTTTCACCTATTTACATACAAAAATATTTAAATATTAGCTCATAAAATCCAATAAAAATTTTGATTAAGTGATGATGTTTGACAATGGAATTTTACCAGAAATATCCGCAAAATGAGGCGTGAAATTATTCTAGCGGCTGTCTATGTATCTATGGTAATAATGAGAAATTTGGTATGGTTTTTAGGATGCGTTCATAAATACAAACATGAGCCACGCACAACGGCCCAATCAAGAGGCCAAGTGCGGGAAATAGCCCAGACAAACTAACTAACTAATTAGGATGCGTTCGAATTAGAAAATGATATTACTGTGCTCTCCGGGAGCAAGCCGTCAATATTGGTCGTTACGTAGTCAACGGTGTTCTGATGTGCAACCAAATTGTTGTTACGTAGCCGAAGGGTTAAAACGATCCGTTGGCTACCCGATCCAGAGTGGCCATAACTGAATTACCGTTTACGATAGGTAGACACTGCGCAAGCAATCTCAAATCCGTGACTAGACCGAAGGACGGAGGAATTCGGCCAAATAAATAAAAATAAAATACAAACAGCTGCCATAGAATTCATCGACCGGAGTCGGGTCCATCATAATACTATTTTTACACTTCTGGGGGTTGAGCAGTGGATTCCGGACAACGACCGGCTGAGGTAGGTTTAGGACAGCTGTCTTGCCACATGTCTTTCCACCCGTTCCCTCCCTCTTCAAAGCCATAGAATTTAAGATGCGGAAATCGCAGTTTTAGAATTTTTTTCTAGGAAAGAGTTGATTATTTTTCTGGAAAGACCAAGATCGTTAAAGAGGTGAAACAGAGATTTGGCTGGCAGGCCAAAGCGCCAACTTCCACCGCATGAAGGTGAACAGTGAAGCCGTTACGGGTGACGGCATTTGCGAGAGCATATATTTATTTAATTTGTACTCGTGGTCTTTTGGGATTTTTGATTCCCATAGAAAAGTTAATTCTACAATATGGGCCTTCCGAGATAGAGTACTGTGCATCCGAGACTTTCAGGGAATTTATACTGCTTAGAGACAGAATCGACCTCCAGAATCCAATCTGAAGCTTTCTCGATTATTGAGAAAGGTTTTGTAGTTAAATGTTTTGTGCCTTTAGAACATCCCGCACAAACTGTATTGGGGGTTTAAAGGGTTACAGTTTGTGCGGGATGGCTCTAAAGGCAAAAAACATTTCGCAAACAGTACGGAATCCGCTGCTCACCCCACAGAAGTGTAATAATAGTATTATGACTTTGGTCGGTGAATTCCATGGCAGCTCCGTTTGTATTTTATTTATTTATACCTGGGTGTGTTAGGTGCCCTAGGGGATATAGGTAATTAGACATATTTAATAGGATATACTTCAAGGGCTCTCTAGACGATCAAACATGCTTGTCAAACTTCGCGGGGGTAATTGGGCCCTTGCTGATTTGGCCACGAAGATCCATTCTGTTCAGGGTTGGTCACACTCACGGGTCAACACCCATCCGGCGGCCTCCACGCATGACGTTCGAGCCTGGGCAGGACTCTGGCCCTTAGGGTTAGTTTCCCCTAGGAATCAAACTTCTGGCGCTCCTGGACGGTCTGCGCACCGTGCGGCATAAGCCAATCGATTGCGCACTCTGAGTAACAGTCGGGGGAGTCTGGAAGCAGTACTGTTTCCTATAGAGCGAGGGTGGTTGTGGACCTTACTGCGACTGCTCTTGAAACGACCATCGGCTATCCGATCCTGGGTGAACAACCGGGCAAAGGATACCGCGGTCCGCGATAGATTCGGTATACACCGTTTCACCGCTTCGTAAGGGAGAGGACCGCGCAAGCGACCTCGAACTCGTAACCAATCGAGAGACTGGAGTAATCTGGTCGCAATTGGAAGTAAGGGTGTGAGTGTAAGCCCGCTGGGTAACACTCCTGGCTATCTCGCGGTTAAGGCGTTGGCCTCTTACGGGTTTGTGGCGGAGCTTGACGGTGGACTGTTTTGTCCAAGTCTTCTGCGCTCACTCCAGGGAGATCGACCAATCGTTAAAACTTCCTGAGGTGACGGGCTCGCTCGCTTTAGTCGACAACCCTAGTTTTCAAGCTTTGCGTCTTGGGCTGGGAGGGGATCGTAAACCGCAGGAAATATGCATTTTTTTTAATATTTACCAAAAATGTCTAATTTTGTAGTTTTATACCAGAGAGTCACGTCATTCATCAATCAATTACGTCTAATTAACGTGACTTCCTGGTATAAACTACAAAATTAGGCATTTTTGGTAAATATTTAAAAAATACATTTGCATATTTCCTGCGGTTTACGATCCCCTTCCAGCCCGCGACGCGAAGCTTGACAAACATGCTTGATCGTCTAGAGAGCCCCTCAGAAACGGCTCATAATTGAGATCAGTCAATATAGTAACAGTTCCACATAAAGAGATCTTTCCATTGGAATATTGTTTACAGCTATTGGAAAAATGGGCCCAAAATTCCCATTCTCTTTTAATCAACCATCAATCAAACATATCATAATTACCATTTGGACGTTTTTCGGCAATCCATCATGCAAGTTATTTTGCGAGACAATTTCAAAATTAACCGCAGACTGCGAAGTTCCATCGTCATCGACATAATTTCCGAGAATTTCATCGCTTTCCTCCGATTCCTGTCTGATTTCTGCACAGTTGTGTTCGTCGTTGTCGTCTCGTTGTCCGCTGCTTTCCGCGTTCCTGATTATGATCGTCGGCTGAAAACGCTTTCGTTTGTAGGTTCTCAGTTCAGACGCAGCGGAACGTTCGATTTTAAAATAGTTATTCCCGGTTGTTTCAGCGTTTTCACCAACCGGTTTCTTCCTAGGGCGTCCTCTTTTCTTAGCCGGCTCACGATACTGGAGAATGTTTGTAGGAACTTCGTTCGTGACGGTTAAAACATCATCCGGATCCACACAACACAGAGTGCACAAATAATCATTAATCCCATCGGCGACTGTCCCATATTTATCGGTTAGCTCGCGGCCGCAGCCTTTGCAACCGTTTACGATATTTAAAGTACCGGATTGCTGCTCTTCACATTCCGATAGATCCACCACATAATCGGACCCGTTTTCTAAGATAATTATATTCGGATCTTCCATAACTCTAGCTGCAGCAAAAGCACGCCATATTTCGAAGTTTTTTCATTTAAAATCGCGTAAACCATCCGGGGGCATCCCAAACTGCCGCATCCAGATTTGCCGCAAGGCGATTTTGACAGCTGACTGACGTTTCCAGATTTGCCGCTTCCAGTTTTGCCGCATTTATTCATCCGCGTCCAGATTCGCCGCATCCCATTTTGCCGCATCTCATTGCTCCGCTTCCAGATTTGCCGCATTCCAATTTGCCGCTAATGGGAAATAGTTAGGCCACGGCTACATGAAAATATTGTTTCGAAAACGAACCGCTAAATAATATCTATTTTATTTCGATCCATATCTACCTAAACTAATTTTCTCAGTTCAAAAACGTATACATAAAATGCTAAAAATAATTATAATTGGGAAGAAATGTTACCGAATAATCATGAAAATATTCATTACGGTTTTGTTATGAAATTAAATAGATCTCGTTTTAAATTGATGCTAACCCACAAAAAAGACTACCATAGCCATCTCTATATCGGAATGAATTTATTCATTTTACTCAACTTTAGTACGTATCTAATAGGTACTTTACGACCTTACTAGTTCGAGAATTATATATTTAAAATGATAATTGTTTTCATTCCAAACTATGAGAGAGTTCCTCATATTGTTTATGTAATTGTCTGTTCTATTACTTCCCGTAGAGGGACTTAGTCAATTTCCTCCTCTGATTTTAAAACATGCGGTTTTTTAAAGGAATGTGATAATTTAATTCCGGATGTTACAGTGTCTTTCTTACAAGCATTCATTCACGTAATTAAACTTTAAGTATGTCGCTGCTGTGCCCAAATGCACCTTCGATGTATTTATGCTTTTTTAGATTTCTCTTCCGTCTAAAGGCACTGTTGTAGTGAACGTTTAAAATTTTCCATGAATTTAGACCTACCTTTTGCGTAAAATTCGCGATCACACCCGAAAGAGAACAAAAGAAATTATTCAAGTTTAAATGAACCGTGCCTCTATGTGTAGGCATTAAATATGTTGTAGGCTCTTCCATTGCTCTAACATTATTAAGTCTCTTCTGTGTAAATGAACAATCGCAGTCCGCATAAGAGAATATTTTTTTTTTATGAATGATCTCTTTGTGGTTCTTTAGAGGTCCTTTTGTTGAAAAGGCGTAACTTCATTCATGAAAAACATATTGTTCAATTTTATATTTCGGGTGCCTAAGTGCTTTTTAAGACCTGCTTATTGTGAAAAAGCCTACAACATATTTCTTCAATTTTAAATGTACAGCGTTAACATGCTACCATTGATTATACATAGTATAATCAATGATGCTACTTTAGTTGTCCATATCGTGAAATGGCATAACCTCATTACTGACAAACATATGTCCTCAATTTTAGGTGTACAACGTCTACATGTTTGTTTATTACTGTTCTGACAAGGCATTATTGCAGTCTTGAATATTTCTTAGATTTTTGATATATGGCTTCTGTATGATTATTTATTAGATTACAATTGGATTATTTTTAAATGTATGTTAATTATTTCCTAGACTCGTATTTTTTCTTTTTACTTTTTGATTACCTAGACTCGTAATTTAAAATATAAGTAATAATCAAGAGTGTTCTGTGCTTATAACCTGCGGTTATAACAATGAAATTGAAAATGTACGCCCTGTGGGCAAACTGTATACCTAGAACCATTTTATACTACAACATCTTTACCTCTGTACATACCTTACATACAGTTATGGATTAAAGATCTATTTTATCGTTTTTCGTGAAAAGGCCTTATCGCATTCCCGACCAACATAATTCTTCAATTTCATTGTGTCCACTACTAAAATGTCTAATTAAATGATATTTGTAAGCAAATGCTTTCTCACATTCAGGACAAGAAAAACATTTTCCTTTCTCGGGTCGTCGACTCTACACTACAATTAGGACCATTATTTGGTTCCGCTTTATTGGAGCAAATCTCTTCATCGCTAAATTCTATTATATTTCCTCTGTCATATGTACAGACATATTTTGCTTAACATACAATTTCTTTTCCAGATATTTTAATCAGATTTAAAACTGAAAACATGATGAATCAAAAATATTTTCCGCGATTCCAGCGGCGTCAGAGTGAATATATAGTAGAATGATTTATCCTTTGTACTTATATATTCGTGAACAGAAGCGCGATCGCAAACGCACTTTTTTATACTACAACGTTAACGTTGACTTTTATTATAACCTAAAATCGATGAAAGAATTTTTCCAGATTACATTTCTAAAATAATTGGTCGAATTGTTATAATTCTAATCGCTCAGGAGAGCAAAAGCGCTTCAACTATGCATTGTGAAAACGCCGCTTTATCGTCAATTGCATAGTGGCAACACCAATTCGACGTTTGAAGTTTCCATTTTGCGGCAAATCTGGATGCGGCTGTTTGGGATTGTAAACTGCGGCAAATCTGAACGCTGCGTAGTGGGAAGCGGCAAATTGGGATGCGGCAAATCTGGAAGGTTCATTTTGCGGCAAATCTGGATGCGGCGAAACTGGAAGCGGCGAAATGGGATGCGGCAAATCTGTAGGGACCCAACCATCCGATCTCCGGTCGTCAATAAAGAACTAAATGTGCGCGCAAAAATTCTAGAGCTGCGCAAAAGTAGCAGTTATTTAACAGGTTGCGATTTTCGCAGAGAATAGCTGGTTAGGCTAACCGCGGTGCGTTTTATTTCCAGAGGTTTGTGGATTATAGAGGCACATAGAGCCGCGCGCACTACGGAAAAAAATCAGGTCGGATTTAATTCTGTAAATTGTTGGAGATTTTTTGCGGTGAAAGACCAAAAAGTAACAGTTGCAGGATAGCCTCTACGAATATTCATAATGGAAATGTACTTCATTATCAAATATTATATTAAATAAGGCGTAACTTGCTTTTAAAAAAATCGTATTTTAATTTCTCTAATTTTTAAACGTTTGTAATAAAGGAAAAAGTGAGGAAAATACTAGATATTGCTGTCACCGCTTGCTCTGTATGGTTCGGATATCTTGGAAATGATTTATTACGAAATACATAAATAAATATCTGGATTATCCAATGTTATTTTTTAGTTTCCGAAGAAAAATGTTCCTAAGTGCTGTCAGCGCAGTGCTCGGAACAAAAACATAGTGCGCATACCGCAAATATGCGTTTTTTTTTCAAACCATTGCGCGCACTTTAGGCTAGGCGCGCACTCGTAGGTACAACCTAGGTAAAATTCCGTGCGTTTTATTTTCGGATAATCTGTAAAGTATGTATTTATTGTTATTTTTATTTTATAAAATAAGGTACATACTGTTATGCAGAATCGTATTGCAGAATCGTTAAAAATAAACATAACATATGCTAGCATATCCGAAATGAGACGAAATTGCACAACGGACTAGTCCGAATATCTGTATCTGGTTGTGCTGTGTTATTATTTATTTGTTAACGCGCGAACTGACCCATATGATTTCAATTTTTAAAGATTTTTTTTTAATCTAACAAAGTTTTTAGTATAACAAATGTAGTTTTACATAAATTAAGACTAAAAATACAAAGTAGAAAAATGAATGCAATTAAAACTCAACAAAAAAAATATATAAGCTTTTCGTAGATATTTCTTACGTCGATGATTTGTAGTGTGAGCTGCGTTACGTCGAAATGAAATTTCGCGTAATATTTTGGACGAAAACTGCGTTCTTTATTTGTTAATAATTATTACACTTTCGTTATAGCAGGTGTGCGTGATGTGGTAAAATCGTATGAAGAATGAACGAATCTAAATACAGTCTGGTATTTATATCTACATCGTTCGTAGACGGCGCGCGGGCCGCCAGCTTCTTCTTCTCCCTCTCTGCTCTCACGTCGTCTCCCTTTCGTGCGTCTCGCAGTTTGCTATAAAAGTGTCCGTTTCAATGCGCGTGCCTCACAGATCCCGATAAAAACGCGACTGACATTCCTAAAGATGTACGTGCGGGCGCGACTGACGTATGCAGCGCCCGCATGGTACCAGGCCATCAGCAAGACGCTCAGGGACGACATGCAACGCATCATGGACAAATGGCTGCGGACCATAGCAGCGGCTCCATGGTGCGTTCACAACACGACGCTACGGAAAGACCTTTTTAACGACGAGACTATCGACGACTTCGTTAGAAAACTGGCCAAAAACATGTTTGAGCAGGCCGATTCCTCCCACCCACCCCCACCTCCGAGGGATCGCCCCACTCCACTCGAGACCCCCTGATGCACAATACCCGCGGAATCTGATGGACGCCCACTCGACCTAAAAAAAAGCACCCACTAACTCTCTCCACCACATGAGACTTCCAGGACCACCAGACAACGGGAGGTAGAGGAACGCGCCAGCAGCCGAGCAGTATTAGGTAACCAACTTTATGTTTCAGGTGCTGCTCAATGTACATCAAATCCGGACACGGACTTCATCCGTACCATTATATTGCTTAGAATCGAATATGTAATTAAATGTAAATGTAACTCTGAACCCCACTTTAACTCAATATCGGACTTCTTCCGTCCCCTTTGATTTGCTTTGACAAAGAACCTGTTAAATGTAACTGTAGCTTCAACCCGTTGCTTTGTTTAGGAAAAATAATGTGTAAATGTAAATGTAAACTCACACCATTTGTATTGTGGCCCTTCGGGGACGTTTGTTTGTTCCGGCCGTTGGCGGGCGGCGTCTTGAGAATTTTATTAACTCCTTAGACTCCTCACCCGTCGCTCTTCGATTGGAGCTGGTGTACTTGGTATTGAAGAAAGAAGGAAGAAGGGGAAAAAATGGGAGAAATAAAAAAAAGAGATGCCCACTACACCAGTAGTAAGCAATAAAGCATGACCGGTCTGTGGGCCGGTCACATCTGACGCCCCAAATAAGCGCAGAAAGCGTGTTGGGAAATGCCACTGGGTCCGCAAAGAACGTGCGCACCACAGGAGGTAGATACTTACGACGCGTGCCTCAGTGCGAGTCTTTGTTCCGATTGCGCGCCCGTTTCGTCCGCACTTGCGTTGCGTATTTACGACAATAAAAAAATCCCTGGCCCGATTAGTACCTTTAGGTATCGTCCTCTGGTCTCCATATTTTCCCGTCGCTCCAGAATATTATGGGCCAGCACACAAATCGGCGCATTACAGCTAGTCGCCTTGTTTCATATGTAATCGTCTCCCCCAGTTGGCATATGTTTATCCCACTCGCTCCGCCGCACGGCAATGACCCGGGCATTACCATTATTATGCTTTTCGAATGTTCACAACAAGCTTTACATTATATTCAATAATTTTAAGTAGGAAAATAAGTAATAATATATACAATTATATAAGCAGAGTATTAACACTACATTGTAATATATATGTATTAGAAAATTATATATAATACTACAAAATTTTACAAATATGCATATTTTTATATTTACCCTATAGTAGTAATTAGATCTTCAGTTTTTGAGGGCCCAATGTTTAGCAGGCAGGTTTTAACTTTATTTGTGAAAGTTACATTATTTTCCACGTGTTTCGTGGTTTCACATAATGAGTTGTAAACTTTCGGAGCTATAAAAAACATTGTCTTCGGGCAACTGCTTTTTACCTTCGGAATGGTGAAAAATTCCATTTCAGCATTTCTTGTTAAGTACATTTGTTGACTTTTTGCTCTGTACTGTTTAGTTTTGTGAAAGCTTACAAGACACTGCTTAATAAATGGCTGGCAGATATCCAAAACCTTAAACTCCGCAAAGAGCTGATTTGATTTGTACCGAGGAGGCTTTTTGTTTATGACTCTTATTAGTAACTTTTTTTTCTTTTAATAGTCCATTGTTGGTTTTGTACATAAGCAAGCCCCGCGTACATTTTTGTGCTTATTGAATGATATGAAAGCGGGCGCACTACGGAAAAACATCGGTAAGTGTATAAATTAAGTGGATTTCTACAGATTTGCTGCGGTGCGTCGCCGGACAGGTTTTTTCCATACTATAGAGTTGTATATACATTTTTTGTAACCACTCGTACTACCGAAATTATTCCGCAGGGTTACAAACTCTTTGCAACAATATAAAAATACATATTGGCAGGCACAGTTAATACATGTGTTATTATGTTCTAAGAAACAAAAACTGATTTTGCTTTTTTTTATCAGTTCTGCTGTGTTTAATTTGCTTCTTTTTTTTTTTTTTTTTTTAATTTTTTTTTATTTAGGTAAAAAACAGTCATAAACAAATGTTTTTACAAATACACTTAAACAAATAGACCTACATTACCATTAATTTTAACAAAACTTGTAAATGTAGCCACAACAATATAAATGTCTAGTCGGATCGAACTGTTTTCATTTAGTACGAGTACCCTACCTAAATTATTAACTGTAAACTAAAACTAATGCAACAACAAATCACTCAATTGTTTCCTAAAAGTAATTAATGACACTGAGAATATATCTATGTCGTTCAAAACTTTATTATAACACATGCAAGAGCGTCTGAAGAAGGTATTTTTTGCGTAGTTTGAATGAAAAGAGGGAATATAGAAAGTATCTTTTGAACGTGAGGAGGAAGACCGCGGGATTTTAAAAAGAATTTTTTCCAAAAGGGGTGCAGAGTTGATGTGGTTATGAATAATTTTATATAAGAAAATGCTGTCTAAGAATTTTCGTCTTGAATACAGAAAATGCATTTTGTGTGTTGTTACTCTCTCTGCGTAATCGGTGCAGAGGCTACCTGTCCGAAAGTCTAATGATTTTAAACATTTCTTTTGTACCCTCTCAATCCTATCTACGTGAACAGCATACTGGGGACTCCAAACTACACTTCCGAATTCTAGGACACTACGAACAAATGCATTGTAGAGTATTTTAATGGTGTTGCCTCTGGCAAAAGGTTTACTTATGCGCAGAATCAGTCCGAGTTGTTTAAAAGCCTTAGCTACGATCTTATCAATGTGAAGGTTAAAGTGCAGTTTGGAATCCAGGGTAATGCCTAGATCACGAATGTTGGTAACTCGGGTTAAGTTATTACTGGATATTTTGTAATCATAAATAATTGGATGATGCTTTCGGGTGAATGTTATGACGTTACATTTATCCGTATTTAAAATTAGTTGATTATCCTTACAATAGTTCTCAAAGCTTAATAAATCCTGTTGCAAATCTTCACAATCACCAAGACCTTTAACAATTTTGAATATTTTTGTATCGTCTGCATAAAGCAAGTGATGCGACTTATTAAAACACGGTCCAATATCGTTTAACCTTTCAGCCGCCGGCCCTCCAGAAAGCTATTATACGCCCCGCGCCAGCCTGTTTTGAAAAGAAGGGCGAGCGCCGCGCTGTGTTTATACTAAGTATTTTCCATATTACCATCATATCGATCAAAACTACTAAATATCTATCAATGAATTGCCTAACTTATTTACTTGTTAACCTATTTATCAAAATTTGACAGTGATAGCAAAGGTCGTTTGATCAGAATAATGATTTATTCAAACGAGTGTCATTTTCTCCCGAACGTAAATAAAACACCCACAATTAATTGTTTGAGCATATTTTTTAACTTTTTTTTAAATTATCAAAAAGCTAAATAAATTCTCTTTAGAATAAAAATAAAATCGTATAACATTATAGTACTAATAAGTAGTGTAATATTAATTTCAATATGTCAATATTTTTGGCTTTACTTTTTCCGGCGGAGTTTACGTGACTCAAAACATAGGGTGTTTGTAAACGATCGATATATTATTTTAGTTAGACTCTCTGTAATGCCTCTGAAATCTTGAAACTAAACATAACGGCTACCAAGACAAAGTTTTACTAGGTAATCTACCTAGTAAAATCCCTTTTTATCCCCAACTATATACCCATTTATTTCGTATTTTTAATACCAATTTCGTTGAATAGCTAGGTAGCTACAAAACACTACCCAGAAACAGTTTTCTCAAAGTAATTAATTAGTAAGGGTGTGTTATGATTATCCATAAAAATATAATTTTCGAAAAATTTCATCAATATCATTATAGCTATTTTTGAAAAAAAATACCTAGGTATTTTCCAATAAAATTAAAGTATAGTAAAAATATAAGTGTAATTATTATTAATAATATTAATAAGGGAATATAGTATAAAATATATAATTAATTGAAATAATTGTACCTAGGTACTTCCTGGGTAGGTACTTTTTTACTTATAGATTGCAACTATCCCACATTTTGTGTAAAACCATCATTCGTAAATAAATAAAACATGTGTAAAAGAATCACACCGTTCATATTTTAGCGCCTAATTTATTAGTAGCCATGCTTCTAGTAACTGACTATAATATACCTGCAAAAGGCGATTCAAAAGGCCACTCCTTTTTTTAGGTTACTCAAGTCGAATCGTAATGTCTAACATCTGTTTGTCACTTCCCACGCGACCGACCGATACAATGACGAAGCCCTATGAAGGTCGAAGCATCGATATCCCTGCGTTGGGACCAAGGGTCTGTACTCTGTTTCCAAAACTTTAATCGGCAACAACTCTTACTTCGTCAATCATTTCTTTTAAATTTGTCCTTTTTAATTAGACACCGTGTCACATTTGGAATTGCGTTAACGTATTAGAATCATTGTCAACGTTTTAAGAAATAAATTTTCATTAGGGTTACTTATTGTACTCATCTATATTTACGAACACTAGCGTATTATTAGTCTACTGATTATTATTTTTCATCATTGTAAACAAAATATTTTACCAGTAATTATTGTCGTGATATTTTGAGATTTAGTTATATCATAATTTTATAATAATTCTTATCTTGATTAAGTAGAATATAACAAAAATACAACTTACTGTTACCGTTTTAGATTTATTTTACTATACGAATATAAGACAGGTACTCAATGACGATTGTTTGATAGTGATAGTTAAGTACCAATAATAAAGATAAAGTTTACATTCAAAAATGTCAACATACCTTACAATTAAAACTCACCAGGTTGACTTTCTGAGATGACACGAAATATTCGGCAACTCAGAAATAATGTCCATATAAAATTTAGCTTAAAAGTCTGAAAGAGATCAAGAGCAACAAATAACATCGTGATTTATGTCATGTAAAATTTATTAAAGAAAACATTTATTCCCAAATAATTCCACTGACCGCTGGCAAATGAAAGTCCTAGAAATTGCATGGATACTATAAACATTACTTTTTAACTTATGGTTAGTAGTTTTAGAATTATAAATAAAGTTATTTTAAAATATTCATATTATAATTTAAAACTATGATCTAAAGTATATTATCGAGTTCATTATTTGATTTGGTGTAAAAACAATTATTTATTCGTTATTGTCCGTAGCAAAAACAATAATATGTACAAAAATGTTGTATTTACTATTTATGGCTTTAATTGAACTTCATTTGTTTCTCAGTACGATGACAGAAGGTAGGTCTACTTTTGTAACTCGATTTTGACGAACTTTTACATAACCAATTATTTTTAAATTTTACATACATAAAAAGTTCCGATGACAATACAATATTCTATAGTTAAAATAATAAAATACATGTCGGGTGTTTGAATACGTACAACATTTTAAGGGGGTTAGTTAGTTAGTTAGTTAGTTGTACTGGGCGTTCCTCCGCAAGTCGACATCCAGTGTGCCTATTTTGCGTGTAACGGGGGTAGCGCTATTCCACCCACCCCAGCTCCTCGACGAAAGCCAGCAGGGCTTTCAGGTTTCCTGCTGCCTCGCGCAGGGTGCCTGGAGTCCCAAGGTGTTTTGTCCTGTATACTTCTACCTGTTTACAATCTAGCAGAATGTGTTTTGTGGTTTCTTCCGCCTCCAAGCATGCTCTGCACATAGGGCTATTCGTTCCGCCCATGTTGAAGAGGTGTTTGTTTAGTGTGTTGTGTCCTGTTATCAGTCCCACTAGTTTGCGTAGTTGGGGCCTTTTTGTCCTTAGAAGTGTTTTGGTAAGTTTGTGGTTGTATTCCACTACTATTTCTTTGGTTTGTCTGCAGGTGTCTATCTCTTTCCAGTGTGTTTGATGTAGTTGTTTGTAGTGGTTGTCAAGTTGGTTGTTTATGTGCGAGTAGGGTAGGGGCACGATAGGTTCGGGTCCGTATGCCGGTGTGTCTGAGCCCTTACGGGCTAGTTCATCCGCAGCATCGTTTCCTCTTGAGTTACTGTGTCCCTTGATCCATTTCAGTGTCACCTTATTGCCTTTTCCGCATACCTCGAGGAGGCTTTGGTGGCATTCGTATTTTAAGGGGGTTATTATTTATGAAACATTGACAAGTAGGACTGCTAGTATTAGGATTATAGAATTATAAATCACCATTGATAATGAAAATATAAAAATTACCCACAAAAAGCAGTTACTTATACTTACATATTATATTTAAAGCGACCTGATTGTAGACGAAAATAGACAATACCTTCTAACTAATAGAATACATTCGTAACCAAAATTCTTTTATACCCTTCCGAGACTCATTGACATGGTTATCTAGGCGACTATTTTGACTATGGTTATCTAGGCGACTTGATTGCGTTGGACGTGATATTTTACTAAACAAACTAAATCATTATGGAGTTAGAGAGGACTGCTTAAAATGGTTTGATTCATATTTGAAAAATAGAACTTTAATCAAATTGTCAAAATCAAAACATTACGAAACACTGTTCGATTGCTTTAATTAATAAATTTGTTGTCCCGCAGGGTTCAATTTTGGGCCCTATTCTATTTTTAGTTTATGTAAATGATTTACCAATGTATTTCAAAGATATATTTCCAGCACAGCTAGATACATACCTTATAGGTCTAGTTGGTTGTACGACTTCGCCTCATTTCGGATATGCTAGCACATTTATATGCATAGAGCTATGTTTTTTCTTCTATACTAATGTTTATTTTTAAAGATTCTGCATATAAGATAGTATGTATGTCCATGTCTCTTTTTTTGTACATTACTTTAACAGTTTGGAAACGCGTGGTCTGGTGGTTAACGCTGGCGATACCGTTACATGTCAAAATCATAAATACGGACTTTACGAATTGCCGCAGATCCTTGCTCGCCGAAATTGCCTATACAATACTGTACCTCTAATCTCTCTTTGGAATTCTCAAATCAAAAATCTATGACATCAAGGAATTTCAAGACTCAAAAATGAAGATTCAAGTTTAGTATTTATTGGAGAGTAAAAGACGTAAGCTTGATTCTATACATAAAACTATAGTTAAAAACTTTAAAAAATGTATACTCCATTTTTTTAATATTTTATCAAATACTTTTTGTTTATGTACTTAAAAAACTGTTAAAAATCGTGTGCAGGTTATTTTTCGTAGACTTTTGTTACAAAGAAAAGGAAATAATAAAAAAATATATATCCTCGGAAATTGAATATCCTGTGAAACAAAGTCTGAATTAAAAAAAAATATAGCGATATAAACTCACTTTTTTATGTTAAAAAAATCTTTCGTTAAAAAAAATAAATAAAAAAAAACTTTCTTGTAATCATTATGTAACAAATATAAAACATCCTCTATAGTCGCGATGTGTTTGGGCGTTGCTACAGTAAGTTAAAGTTTTCCAGGAAATTACTTTTGAAACGTCAGATTAATTTAAGTATATGTAATCTAGACTAAATTTCTAATAACATGATATATAATTTAATATAAATTATTTGAAAAAATACGAGATTTTACTCAATAAACGGCTTGCTCGTGTTAACTGTTCCAATGAACCGGCATTGAATCGCGAATAATACCTATTGTTACTTCCTATTTCGGAGAATTGAAGGTTTATATATGATAATAATATATTTAAATAATATTAAAACAACATCTACTTACATTATTTCTGGTATCCACAACACAAATCACTTATACAGATACTCTAAGAACGTCTTTAAACGTTGCCGTCCGAAGAAATTATGATGTACGCATTTCAGGGTCGGTTTAGGCATCTCAAAAATGATATTTTGTAAACTGCGATATTTCTTTCGGTTGCTAGTTTTAATGGCAAGCGGCTGTACTTACATTTATTACGCTAGTAGTAAACCATTAGGTAGAAAAAAAATAAAAATCAGCGCCGCATCTGCTGTCACAGACGGTGTGACGCCGGCGCCGAGGGACAAAAATCGTCTGGCACAGCGTATGTGACGGCGGCGCTCTAAGAGTTAAATATAAAGTAAATAGAAAAGGGCCAAGGTGGGATCCCTGAGGAATTCCTGACGGAACATTAAGAAACGAAATTCTTGTCGAATCTTGTCGGCGAAAATATAAAAAAACGAAATTTGGCACGGTATTTAAATATCTATGCTTGTACGGAGCGAGCACTTAAAGACTTACGAGATACGTTAGTTATTGCGGCCACCTGCCACAATATTGCGATGCCACTGGCACGGAACCGATCAGTGGTCGTTGGGGACCCAGGACTGTAAAAAGAGGTCCCCCCACTCGATCGCCGCTCGCCCTATTACGGGCAGCCAGGTCACCGCGGCGAGCCTCGATAGCCTCAGTTTGCACTTTTACCACCGTTTAACTCTCCCTTTCCTAGCACCAATAAAACGCACTTTTCTCTGTTGAAACAACGAGGTATATTCACAACTTATAGCTAGACTCTAAACAAAGGTAAAACATGACATTATCCTAACATGTAAAAATACAAAAATGTTATTAACATAAATACTGCTAGACGATTAAACCAAATTTAAACACAAATTCTTAGCCTAGCTTACGTCTAGGTTGGCATGTAAAAATGTCCGCAATAATACACACAATCACAAATTAAAGTTTTGTCACCACTGTCGCAGCTTGCAGATCGTAGGCCGACCCGCGTGTCCAACAGGCGGTCGGGCGATGGTGCTGCGGCGTGCTGCTGGCGGTGGCTTCCTTAGCCGACCGCGTGTTTGCCGCTCGTACTGAAGCGGAGTGTCGGCGGCTTGAAGCGACGCGGCGATGCTGCGGCGTGCTTAAGCTGACGACGGTTGACGGCAGGCACGTAGTTGGCGCGGCGCGGCGCCCACTTGGCTCGGCGCGGCGTGCTGCTGCGTGTCGCTCGTTTCGGCGCGACCGGCTCCCAGGCCGACGCGACGCGGCGTGTGTCGCTCGTTCCGGCGCGACCGGCTCCCAGGCCGACGCGACGCGGCGTGTGCCGCTCGTTCCGGCGCGACCGGCTCCCAGGCCGACGCGACGCGGCGTGTGTCGCTCGTTCCGGCGCGACCGGCTCCCAGGCCGACGCGACGCGGCGTGTGCCGCTCGTTCCGGCGCGACCGGCTCCCAGGCCGACGCGACGCGGCGTGTGCCGCTCGTTCCGGCGCGACCGGCTCCCAGGCCGACGCGACGCGGCGTGTGTCGCTCGTTCCGGCGCGACCGGCTCCCAGGCCGACGCGACGCGGCGTGTGCCGCTCGTTCCGGCGCGACCGGCTCCCAGGCCGACGCGACGCGGCGTGTGTCGCTCGTTCCGGCGCGACCGGCTCCCAGGCCGACGCGACGCGGCGTGTGTCGCTCGTTCCGGCGCGACCGGCTCCCAGGCCGACGCGACGCGGCGCGGCGTGGATCTCTCGCAACCGACACGCTAGTCGGTGCGGCGCGGCTACCACAACTGACACGCTGGTCGGTGTGGCGCGGCGCGGATCTGGCGCAACCGACACGCTGGTCGGTGCGGCGCGGCGTCCTCTGTCGCCGCGACTTCCCGGCGTGGCTCTGCACGCTGTCGCCGACGCGTCCAACTTCGCCGGTTGGCGCGATGCGGCGTCTGGCGCAACCGACTCGCTGGTCGGTGCGGCGCGGCGTCCTCTGTCGCCGCGACTTCCCGGCGTGGCTCTGCACGCTGTCGCCAACGCGTCCAACTTCGCCGGTTGGCGCGATGCGGCGTCTGGCGCAACCGACTCGCTGGTCGGTGCGGCGCGGCGTCCTCTGTCGCCGCGACTTCCCGTTGCAGCTGACGCGGCGATTCCGCGTCCCCAATCGAGCGTACGCGGTCTTGCGTAGCTCGGCTGCTTGCCGCAGGCGGTCCGTGTCGATATTCGGCGGCGGCAAAAACGTCCACGTTTCGCTGGCCTCGCCCCGAAATACCGAACACGAATACCTGCTGCGGCGATTCCCCTCCGGCTCCCGGCTGCTCCGTCGCTGCGTCGCTGCGTCGTCCTTCTCGTCGCTCCCGCTGACGGCGCGGTCTGGCGGTCCGTTGCCAAGACCGAGGTCCCGAAGATCCGGCGACCCGAAGCGGCGAGGTCCAACTCACTTCACCGAGTGGTTGGCTGGTCAGTCTTCTTGACTGTTCTTCCACGACGATTTCTTCCCCGACGACTTCCTCCTCGACGACTTCCTTCCAGCAGCGCGACGCCTTGAACTCCCTGAGCAGCCGGGTGGCCACTTGTTGCCGGCACCAAGGCCGGAGAGCGAATGATTTGCTCCAATCAATCAATCAAATATCTGTCGACGGGCCTTGCTAGAGGCCCGTGACATCTTCCACTAGGCATTTTGCCTTTTCGTGGGGTTTCACGTGAGCCGGGCCCATTGGCCCGGCTTTCTGGATATGGCGTCACAGGGCTTTGTGCCCTGTGGCAGGACTCATTGTTAGGTGCTTAGGCACCTTATCGTGATGGATTGTGACGGGAGTGGGTAATGGCATCTTCTGTGGCTAGGCTGCTGTGCTACGATACCCGCGCTGGTGGTCCGCTAATCAAGCAGACTGCGCGGGTACGGCTTCCGGACATCTGGTGGCCTGGTGTGCAGCGGAGCAAGCTGGCGGATGTGCTCGTGAGGCGAGGTGTCGGCCTTGCGGTACATAGCGCGCGCGAGGCGCTTTACGTGTTCCTCCACGGACTCTGTTTCGCTAAAATCGCGTTCCAGAGTCGCGTTACGGACGTACCAAGGGGCTCCCGACACTTTTCTTAGCCCCACGTTCAGCACTCGCTGGATGTTACTCCGCTGCGATGCCGAGATGAGGTGGTACCAGGCCGGTGCCGCGTACGTGAGTTTCGTCCTCACGTACATCTTCAGCATCAGCAGTCGTGTCTTCGCCGGGATCGCGGCCGAACGGAGAACGGGCAGCAGCGCGTAGAAGGCGGATTTCGAAGCGGCAATTGTTGCTTTCGCGTGGTGCGCAAAGTTAAGGCGACGGTCGATGTGCACCCCGAGGTACTTGACCGTGTTCTTCCACGGTACCGGGGTGCCGCCGAGTTTCACCGGTTCCGGGTAAACTTTGAGTGAGCCGGTGATGATCGCTTCGGACTTAGCCGCGTTAACGACAATCCGCCATTTCCTTAGCCATTCTGGCATAAGGTCTAGTTGCTGCTGCAGTTTCTTGGCCGCGACCTTGATGTTAATTGAAGTTGCCATGTACATCGCGTCATCCGCGAATAGTGCCAGCTCCGCGCCGGCGCTGAGCGGTATGTCATTTGTGTAGACACCGTATAGCGCCGGCGATAGGCAGCTTCCCTGCGGGACTCCCGCCGCGATGGGACGAATTGTGGACTGCTCGCCCTCCACCGCGACGAAGAACCCTCTTCCGGAGAGGAAGGAAGCCACCACGTTTCGGAGCAGGCGCGGTGCCGTGGTCTGTGTCGCCAGCTTGTAGCGGAGGCCCTCGTGCCAGACTCGGTCGAACGCCTTTTCGACGTCCAGGAAGACGGCTGCCGTGTGTTGGTGCTTATTGTAGGATTCCGTCAGGCGATGTACTACCCGCGTGAGTTGCAGGGTAGTCGAGTGGCCCGTACGGAATCCATACTGCTCGTTGCGCGGGGCGAGGTGCGGCGTTAGTCGCGCCAGCACGCATCGCTCGAAGACCTTCGCGAGGGTAGGCAACAGCGAGATCGGGCGGTAGTTGCCCGGTTGCCGCAGGTCTTTGCGAGGTTTCGGCAGCATTATCACCTTAGCCGTCTTCCACTTCTCTGGAAAATGACCGAGTCTGATGCAGGAGTTTAGCAGCCCTGCGAGGGCCGGCAGCTGGCGGCGCGGAAGCCTCTTTAGTGCGCCGCTACTGATGCCGTCGGGGCCGGGTGCCTTCTTCAGCTTGAGTTGCTGGATTCGACGCTGGAGCTCAGCCGGAGTTATCGGCGGGATCTCACTGCCGAGCTCCGGTGGCGACTCCTCCTCCGCAGCTAGGTGCTCGTGGACCACCTTGGAGTGCTCCTGGTCTTCTATGTCGTGTGGGACGAAGGTCTTCTCCAGGTGGTCCGCGAAGAGAGTCGCTCTGTCGTCGGCGACATAGTGGAGGTTCCCGGTCGAATCCAGTAGTGGCCGCGCTGGTTCAGCCGTACTCAGCAGGCGACGATTCAGCCTGTATATAGATGGCATGTCGTCGCCTATCGAGTCGAGGAATTCCTCCCACGACTCGGCCGCGTACGTCTGCAGTTCCTCCTGCAAGCTAGCGTGCGGCGCTTAGCTTCCGGACACCGATTTTCGGCCCAGAAGCGATGCAAGCGCCGCTTCTCCCGCAGCTTGTCTCGCAGTCGTTGCGGGAGGCGGGGACGTGTCGCTTTCGCCTCTATCGTCGAGGAGCTGGCTTCCAGCGCGGTCTTGATGGCCTCCTGAAGGTTGGACACCCGGCTCTCGATATCTCCGATGGTGACCGGTGTCTTATAGTCTAGGATTGCCTTACCAAGCAGCTTTTCGTAACGTGTCCAGTCAATACGGCGGCGCTCTCTATAGTGACTCGCTGTAGCAACGTCGGTTTGTAGCTCTAAGAGAACCGGCAGGTGATCCGACTGTAGCTCATAAATGACTTCCTGCACGTAGGGAAATGTCACGTTGTGCAGGAGGGCGACATCGAGTACCTCTGACGAGTGGGTTGGCGTGCTCGGAACACGTGTGTGTTGTTCCGGTCCGGCGACCGTGAAGCCTCTTTTCTCGGCGTGGTTAAGCAATTGCGCGCCATCGACGTTGGCGCGCGTCGAGTTCCACGCCGGATGCTTGCTGTTCAGGTCGCCGGCTACGATCGTAGGTATCGTCGGGTGTAGGAGTTTGTCGATGTCGCCAGTCTCCAGTCGGTTGCTGGGCGGTTTGTAGACTGCAAAAATACGCAAGTCTACTCCGCCTGCTCTTAGCTGAATTCCCGTTGCGTACAGCGAGTCTAGCTGCGGCACGTCGATTTGTTGATGGAGCATCGTCCTCCTCACGAAGACGGCGGTGCCCCTGTACGCGCGACCTTCTGTCGTCACGTTGTCCGTCCGGTACGCGATGTAGTTGGGTATGCGCACCGAGACGAATTTCAGGAGCTTTGTCTCTGATACGAGGAGGACGTCGACCTGCTGTTCCTGCAGGAAGGCTCGCACCGACGGAAGCTTGCTTTTGATGCCATCCGCATTCCAATGCACTATTCTTAGTGGCCTGCCGATGCAGGAGGCATGGCTGTGCACTGTAGGGCGGACGACGGCCCCAGTAGGCGCTGTAGGGTGCGCGCTACGATGGAGCCTGCTTCCGCCGGGTTGGCAAGTAACTCGCTTACCAGCGACAGCAGGTCTGCCACCGTTACGTTTACAGCCTCTTGGCTGGGCTGTTGGGGCTGGGGTCGGTGTGTTGGGGGGGTCGCCTTCTCGACCAGCTTCGTCTCCTGTGGAGGCGTTCTCGTCGGCCACTTCGAGCGCTGCCGATTTGACTTCTTTGCAGTAGCTGGCTGCTGACAAGCGGTCGACGGTGCCGGCTTCTGCCTCCACGAAAGGGGAGCCTCCCGGCTCGCCACCGGTTTTTGTTTCTGTAGCTGTGGAGCGGGGGGAGGCTGAGGCATAGCCTGTGGTTTTGCCGGTTTCCGCGGCGAAGCCCGTGGAGACTGAGTCTGTTCCGGGGCTGGGGCGGTTTGGGAGCGCTGGGCGCGCGGGGCGCGCGGGGCAGCGGTTCGCGGCTCTGCTTGAGGGGCAGCAGCCGCCGCTCGCGGAGCACCTTGCTGCTGCCTCGTTGTCTGGCGGATTTCTGCCATGAACGCAGGGCACCTCCTGTTGTTTGCGGGGTGATCCGCCCCGCAGTTGCCGCATGTTGCTTTGACTGTCTTTGGTCTCGGACAGTTTTTGGCTGCATGCTCCTCGCCGCAGCAGACACAGACTTGCGGCCGGTGACAGTTGTGGCTGCTGTGGCGGAATCGCTGGCATCGGTGGCACTGTTTGGGGCCCTTTCGTCCCCTCCAGGACTCCACTGTGACCTTTATGTGGTGTAGGTCCGGGAGCTGGAACACCTCGCGCCAGCGATCTGTCTTCCGGAGGACGACATGAAAAAGGGGTCGCCGCCCCCCGTGGATCATCTTGACGTATGTGGCCTCAAAGCCATGGGCGGCTAGACCCGAGATGACCTCTTCGGACGTTGTCGATTCCGGGAGGCCACGTATTGCAATTTTGGCATCCTTCTCAGCCGGCGCGGTGTAGGAGTGCCACGCGATATTGCCGAGGGAGTGCAGGTAGTCCTGTACGACGCGGTATTCAGCGTCGTCCGCCGGGCGAAACCGTAAACCTCCACTTATTGGCCCCACGATAGGCGCTCTCCCCAGCCTTGCGTGAAGGGTGTTTAGGTGGACGGTCCAGTTGTCCAGCTTCTCCACTATAATTGGCTGAGGACGTGGCGTCGGCTTCGGTGGCTGGGATGACTGCGTGGGAGGCGTCAGTGAGCGCGGCAGCGGCGAGGGGCTCTTCCTAGCCGCTAATTCAGCATAGGACGGCCCGCTTGCCTGCTCGCCGCGCGCATCCTCGTTGTCCGAAGGCGGCGGCGTCAGGAGGGCTTCGCAGCCGTCGGCTCCAAACGAGCCGGCCCGACGGCGCTGCGAATCCCTTTCTAGCTCGGTGTCGGGAGACGCGGGCTCTCTTTCGCGTTTCTTTGGAGTGGCAGGTAGTAGCAGCGGCATATCTCGACCTCTAGCTACAGGTGAGCTATAGGCCATGGTATCTTCAGCAGCGTCGACGAAAGACTGCATTTCCGATATGTTCACTTATAAAGTAAAAAATATAAAAGTCCACAGCTCGTACACAAAACTCGTATTTCTACTAATTACGCGCACGAACTGGTCGCTTTGGCGAACTGGAGATTCACTCGACGGCTCTGATTTGCTCCCCGCCCGGCGGCTATATTTATACCCCGGCTCCGGCGGCGCGCGCGCGGCCCGGTCTGCCGGCGGCCGCCGGCGGCCTCTGATTGGCCGCCGCTCGGCTCGGCGCTCGCCGATGTTTCTGTCTCCGTCTTTTCCGATTTTTCGTATCCGCGATTCCATTTTTCGGTATTCGACGATGTTTTCCTTTTCGGGCTTATCCTCTTTCGCATTTGGAGAATTTTTTGCGGATTTCTCCTTTTGGCGACTTCAATATTTTTCGCCCGATATGGTAATTTCGAGCGGGGCTTGTCCGCGTTGTTTTTACTGCTTATTCCGCTTTTCGTTATATTTTCCCCCTATTATTTGTGTGATAAAACACATCTGTTTAATTTTAAAACATTAATTTTGCTTTTGGTCGCCGGCGGCCTCGCTCGTGCCGCGGCGTCTTCGAGGTCCGTCCCGTCGCACCTAAGCCCATACATTTTTGAGGAAAATTTACGCGGATGCTATGCCCGATTTCAGGTTGACGGAAACTGCACGTCGGCCTCGCCAGTTTTCGTCTTTAAAATTAATTATTACATTTCTGGCGGATCGCCCTTTCTTTAGCAGCCACTACGCTCGGAATAAATCCAAGAAATTAATCTTGCGGTTTGATGAACGGTGTTTTCGGCCGGGACGCGACGTCTGCGAGGTCCGTCCCGCCGCACCTAAGCTCATACATTTTGTAGGACAATTTACGCGGATGCTATGCCCTATTTCAGGTTGACGGAAACTGCACGTCGGCCTCGACAGCTTCCGCCTTCCAAAATCCACTATTGGATTTTTTGGCGGCTCGCCGTTTTATTAGCGGCCGCAACATTAGTGGTTGATGCTTCCTATATTCTACGGCTACACGTTGGTGTGCTGAGTTTAGGAGTGGCAGAGTTTCAACTAACAGCGACTTCAACACTCAGGTCGCCTACGGCGGCAATCAATGGATGTCACAAAAATGCAAGTCACAAAAATGGAGTCCCTGCGAATAAGCTGTGCATTATAATGTCCTTTATTTTTGTGACCTTTATGGATTAATACTGACGCAACTCATTCTGTTTTTAAGCAATCTGACCATTTGTTTCGAGTTCTTTATTGCATCCACTCTCTATCGACGAATTTTCAGTTTTTACTAAATACTTTGAGGGTACTAATTAAAACACACCTTTCCTAGTACACCAGCACGAGATGTGCCTTAAAATAATATGTAGGGGTTAAAGTATGAGCTTTTACAAAACTCTTGCACTTTTTCGTCTCTGCCTCTTTGACTATTCTTTTATTACAGATGTACCTAATAATCTTTAGGAGATGCTCCATAAGAAGAAGGTTAAATTTTGACTGCTAAAAAGTAACAGTTACTTTACACAGCTCTTTGGTTGTCATAACTCCCGTAAACAAACAAGCTGTCATCGGAAGGACCGTACATAACCTCACTAATCGCCGAATTTTCCATTATTTCTTGATTTTCCGCATTATCGGTTGCGAAATACATTTATTTTCGATTGAAATATAAGATGGCATACGTTGACGGGTCGTCATTAAGCAGATTCTGTTTGAAAATGCCGAAAATTGTAAGTTTTTTTTTTCAAATTTTATGGTCTATTTTTATTTTTTTCATACGAGTTGTGAAAACGAGGTACTTTTAAATAATTCCTTAGTATGTCGTTAGGGGTAGGATAGACTGAGACCACATTGGCAAAATATTAAACAACGCAATGCTCCCACGTTTGTGTGCACTTTTGTCCCAGGTTATTATTTTTATTATTATTATTTATTTAACAGGCAGGTAGCTTAAGCCGATGCCTGTGCGTGCTTGCATTTCAGTTTTTGTGGAATAAGTCCAGTTAATTTTTAAAGTCTGATCCTTTTGGCACTGATCGCTTCATTGGGGAGAGAATTCCATTCGTTTACCACTACTTCTGACGAAATGTTTCTTGGGATTTGAATGAAGTGATTCACGCTGGAGGAGTTTCAGGTGATGCCCACGCCGATGTGTGTTGGTGTTCATGGTGTAGCTAGTCTGCAACCCAGGAACGTCATACGATGCAGTCAGGATCTGATATGTTTCGATTCCTAAGTCATCCCGAGCCCTGCGTTTCTGCAGAGTCGTCAAACCGAGCTTCGCCAATCTTTCATGTATGTTAGGTGTTTCAAGTTAAAAAGCAATTGTTGCTTTATGCTGGACCTTCTCTAGAAGATCGATATCTTTACTTAATTATGGGTTCCAGATCTGGTAGGCAGGTTCCAAAATGGGTCTTACAAATGACTTACAGATTTTCAGCATCAGTTCCTCTGTGATATGGTGAAAAGCTCTTCGAATAAGGAACAATAGAGAGTTTGCCTTATTTTCTATTGCAGTCAAGTTTTTTCCCATTTTAAGCTATTGCATAGCTTTTATCGCGGGCCTAGTAGGCCAGCGCGGGGACCGAATGAAGAAATTTCTCAACGAAAATTAATGATTTTAAACTGATAATTACGTCTAAACGAGTACTGCTTACGATTCGAAAAAAATATAGGTATGTTAAACAAGAACATTTTCCTAATATTCTTAGCTTTGAATATTTTAGATTTTGAAACCTGCACCATTTTAAAGATAATTTAATTATCTATCTTTTTATCTACGATTTTTTTCAAATAATCCGTTTTTTTTGCTTTATCGAATAAAAAATTCGTGCGCGGCGCTCTATCGGAAGACGTTTAAATTATTATTCCGAATCATTTGCTTCCGCAGCCGCAAATGATTCGGAATAATTTCAACGTTTTCCGATAGAGCGCAGTTATCTGATATCAGAAAAAATAAAATAAATAAATAATTATAATTGCATGAGTTGTTAAAAATGCGATGCAATAGCTTTAACGCGGCAGTCCCCGAGTGCCACACGTATTTTTAGGTCTTCAGTGACTTGACTATTACACCAAGATCCCTTTGTGATTTCATAGCACTAAGACAGGTGTTTTCCAGTACTGCTGCTTAGGGTTCTTTTTACCAAGATGAAGAACAACACATTTTTCAGCATTAACCCATTTACAACGACCGATCGTTATAAAGATCATAAAAAAGTATTGGGAGTACCCTCAATTTAAAAATATTAACGAGCAGTTAACTTTTGCTTATTGTTTACCAATCGCCGCAGTGATCGTTTGACAGTGTTTCGGTGCATAGATAATTATATTATGATGATAATTTTGAAGTGCTTTTCTATTTTAATTCGTATTAGCGTAATTAACTTTCACTATGTCTTCAAAACGGTAAGTGTTTACAAATAAGCTTGTGATTGAAATTTATTTTATGCACGTTTTTTATAAATTTATGACCTAGATAGATAAAGATTATGACCTAGATAGATCGCGCAGAACTATAGCAGGTGGCGAACACAATAGATCAGCAATGTTCACAGAGTTACAAGGCTAATGAGGACCTTGAAAAAGCCCCACACAACATTTAAAAAAAAATATATAAGAAACTGAGCCGGATGATGATAAAAATTCTTCTAAACCATTATTGGAGTTTATGCAGCCGAATATTTAAAAGAAGATTCCAATATGCGTCAGGTTATTCCTACTAGTCAAAGGCTCTCTATAACACTGAGATACTTAGTCAATGGTATTGACTTAGAAGACAAAATGTATGTGTGTTGTTGCACCTCGTACCATGGAAATGCTGTTATATGGAATCGAAGACTATCGCGGTTATTTGACATTATAAATTGGAACACTCGATGTTTTCGCGATGTTGCAACTGCCGTTGTCTAGCGTAGGCAGTCTACTCTAGACAACGGCGGTCGCAATATCGCCGAAATGTCGGGTGTTACAAACTTCATTCGGTAAATTCGTTTTTTATCTTATTTATAGTGTGAGGTTATTATTTGAAAATGAAAAAATAATATTGAGATATTTTATAATATCCATTTATTTAAATTTTATGGATGTCAATTCGGTCTCTAAGCAAAATTAATTTCCTGAAAGTATCTAATGCACAGCCCTCCGTATAGATAGAACTCTTTAATCCATGGGAATCAAATATCCGAAATCACGAGTACAAATTAAATAAATACCATGATCTTGCAAATTCCATAACCCAGAACGGCTTCACTGTTTGTTCATTTTCACGCGGTGGAAGTTGGCGCTAGTGGCATGCCAGCCAAAATCTCTATTTCACCTCTTTAAAGACCTTGGTCTCTACAGAAAATAATCAACTCCTTCCTTGAAAAAATATCTAAAATCTCACTTTCCGCTTCTTAACCCATATATGCCCAGCGATTCGAAAACAAAACAAGAAGTTATACTCTTATAAAAGCATCGGAAATCCTTTGTAGGTTCTGTAAAATCCAAAAAACTGCCATCTATCGCAAGAGTACAGAACTATCCCCTATTAGCAGCGCAGTTTTAGCAGCATTGACAGTTTTGATTGAAATAGTAAGCGGGGCAAGTTGTGTTCGCATCGTGCAAAAATCATGTCGTCTCCCGAAAAAAACTAAGTAATTATAATTGAGTAAAGCTTTGGACAGGGTCTTTCATTAAGCGCTTCCTATCTTTAAATTTAAATAAAACAAAGTGTGTGTGAGATATCATCGAAATTTTTTATTCGTTTGAAAACCTATTGATGCCATTATGTGTGAAATGTAACATCGTTCAAATATCTGCCACAGCTTCTCTGGGTGGAGCGCATCTGAAATGTCCAATTTTCCATAACTCTGGCGCATAAATCAGGCTGAATTTGCCCGATGGCATGGGTTATGTTGGCTTTGAGGACCGCTGTGGTTTGTGGCTTATTCGCATACACCTTCGACTTGAGAAAACCCCACAAGAAAAAGTCTAACGGGGTCAAATCGCACGATCTCGGTGGCCAGTTCACGGGCCAATCGAAAGGAATATGGACCAATGATGCCGCCATCCCAAAATCCACACCAAACAGTGACTTTTTCGGGATGCATTGGACGCTCTTGGATCTCATGTGGATTGGTATTGTCCCAAATTTGACAATTTTGTTTTTTCACCTACCCGTTCATCCAGAAATGGGCCTCATCGCTGAAGATGATTTTTCTATGAAAATTAGGGTCAGTTGCCAACTGCTCCAGAGCCCATTCAGCGAACGTTTACCTTCAGTTCCTGGGTCAGTATGCAAAATTCGCCAAGTTGTGGTCTGCGAAAGGCCGAGTTCTTGTGAGCGACGCGAAATCGACTGCCTCGGATTCTCCTGCACACTCTCACGGACAGCGGTGATGTTTTCGGCAGATCTTGCGTTTTGTCGACGTACGGCTGTTGGTCGATCGTTTACTGAACCAGTGGACTCAAATTTATCCACCACATTGTGAATAGTCCTCTCGGTAGGACGATTATGGCGACCATAAAATGGGCGAAGCGCGCGGTACGTTGTCCGAACAGAACACCCATGTTGATAAAACAATTTTATTATTTGGACATGTTGAACGCTATATCCGTCCATGGTGATTTGGCAAAACAGACTAAATAAATGACAACTAATTCGACGGATGTAGCTTCAACAAGGTGGCCGCTATCAATTGTCAAAGTTCGGAAGTCCCTCTTGGAAGACCCTTTACAAGTATCATAGTTTTGTAGTAAATTTTGGTAAATTATGGGCTTATTCGTGTTTTTAGAACTAGTTAATAGTAATTTATAAATAATAATAAATACAAACGGAGCTGCCATGGAATTCACCGACCGGAGTCGGGCCCATCATAATACAATTTTTTACACTTCTGGGGGGTGAGCAGTGGATTCCGGACTTACGAACCGGCTGTGGTAGGTTTAGGACAGCTGTCTTGCCACATGTGAGCGTTCACCTTGCCACCCATTCACTCCCCCTTCGAAGCCATAGAATTTGAGATGCGCAAATCGCAGTTTTAGATAATTTTTCTAAGAAAGAGTTGATTATTTTTCTGGAAAGGCCAAGATCTTTAAAGAGGTGAAATAGAGATTTAGCTGGCAGGCCACGAGCGCCAACTTCCACCGCGTGAAGGTGAACAGTGAAGCCGTTCCGGGTTACGGCATTTGCGAGATCATGGTATTTATTTAATTTGTACTCGTGGTCTTTTGGGATATTTGATTCCCATGGAACAGTTAATTCTACAATAAGAGCCACCTTCCGAGATAGAGAGTAAAGAGTTATATCTGGACGGAGGGCTGTGCATCCGAGACTTTCAGGGAATTTATACTGCTTAGAGACCGAATCAACATCCAGAATCCAATCTGTAGCTTTCTCGATTATTGAGAAAGGTTTTGTAGTTAAATGTTTTTTGCCTTTAGAGCCATCCCGCACAAACTGTATTGGGGGTTTGGAGGATACTGTCAAACCCTTGTTGGCACGTCCTTATAACTCCTATAATGTCCTTATAACTTCCGTATTTCGAAAACGATACTTCAGGCAAATATATAGCGGAGACTTATATTAAAAAAAAAATAAAATATATAAAATTATATAAATATTTTTTTTGTGTTTTAAGCGGATCAGATACTTACCTTAAATACCTAGTTAACAAAAAAAATATATGCTAAAGTAGTCTATACTATTATAGGGACATAAACATATCTGAAAATCTATCAGATAAACATCAACATAAACATATCCGAAAATAACCAAGATCGAAATCCCAAAATAGTTCTGGGTATATATGGGTTAAATTCTATGCTTCGAAGAGGGTGCGAATGGGTCAATGTGGCAAGACAGTTGTGCTAAATCTACCACAGCCAGTCGTTAGTTTGGAGTTTATCGTCACCCCTCAGAAGTGTAACAATAATATTATGAAGGGGCTCAATTCTGGTCGGTGATTTCCATGGAAGCTTCTTTCTAGATAGATATCTATTTCACGCTGATGGGGAGCTAATGAGCCCTGATGCAGTTTTGCCACTAAGACCTATGTGTAGAGTCGACCAAACCCATCCGGTGGCCTCCACGCAGAAGTGCGAGCCCGGGCAGGACTCTGGCCTGCAGGCCAGTTTCACCAAGGAGTCAACCTTTGGGTTTGTGCACCGTGCGGCGTCAGCCTAGCGGGAGTCTGGAAATAGTATTGTTTCCTATAGAGTGGGGGTAGTTGTTAACCTTACGGCAAATGCTCTTGAAACGACCATTCAAATGCAAAGGATACCGTCGTCCGCGATAGATTTGGTAGACACTGTATCACCGCTACGTAAAAGACAGGACCGTGCAGGTGGCCTCGAACTTGTAACCAGTCGGGAGACCGGAGTAATCTGGTTGCATCTGGAAGTCGGCCCGCTGGGTGATTAACCTGGTTATCTTGCAGCGAGGCGTTGGTCTCTTACGGGCGAGTGGCGTAACTAGACAGTGGATTGTTTTCATCCCTAGTCTTCTACGCTCACCTCACGGGAGATAGAACGATCTAATATCGTTAAAACTTCCTGAGGTGACAGGTTCGCCCGTTGTAGTTGACAGCTCTAGTTATTCCACGCTGACGGTAGGTACAAAATGGATTAAGTGCAAAGAGCGAGCGACAGACCCAACTAACTCGTAGAGCGGTTGGGTTCAGACTGGAGATTGTATAGGTTTCAGGATCGCGTCACACCCTTCTAGCTATTTTTCATACTAACTTTCCAGACAAACCTCGTATTAGTTTGAAGGGTACTGTCTGCCCAGTAGGTTCTATTTATAATATTTAACTTCTTAGGAACTTCATGCGCACTTAAATGGCTCGTTAAGCGAGGCAACACTGAGGGAATTATTCGACTTGAAAAGCAACACGAAACCGGAACATTCCCATGAAGAGTCTTTAGTTAAATACGGAGACTTCAGCAGCTTGGATAGGTGAGTTTATTCATTTTTACCCTAGTGTTAATCTAGGGGTCGTCCATTAATCACGTGGTGTTTTTTGCAGATTTTTAATCCCCCACTCCCTTTGGAGATACTTGCTGAGGTTTTAGACTACCCCCCCCCCTTACCCAAAATCATGTGTATTTATTTGGTACAAAGTGTCTTTTATAGTATCGTTAAATACAGGTATAAATTTAATTCTGGAAAATTAAGCACCATGATAAAAATGTCCAGACAGACCCCTCAAGCAGCGAGTGTAAATCTTGGCAGTCACCTACTTGGGTTGTCGACTACAGCGGGCGAGCCCGTCACCTCAGGAAGTTTTAACGATGAGTCGTTCTATCTCCCTGGAGTGAGCGTAGAAGACTTGAGGACGAAACAGTCCACCGTCTAGCTACGCCACAAGCCCGTAAGAGGCCAACGCCTTAACCGCGAGATAGCCAGGAATGTTACCCGGCGGGCCGACACTCACGCCCTTACTTTCAATTGTGACCAGATTACTCCGGTCTCTCGATTGGTTACGAGTTCGAGGTCGCTTACGCGGTCCTCTCCCTTACGAAGCGGTGAAACGGTGTTTACCGAATCTATCGCGGACCACGGCGTCCTTTGCCCGGCTGTTCACCCAGGATCGGATGGCTGATGGTCATTTCAAGAGCAGTCGCCGTAAGGTCCACAACCACCCCCGCTCTATAGGAAACAGTACTGCTTCCAGACTCCCCCGACTGTTAGTCATAATGCACAATCGATTGGCTTACGCCGCACGGTGCGCAGACCGTCCAGGAGCGCCAGAAGGTTGATTCCTAGGGGAAACTGACCATAAGGCCAGAGTCCTACCCAGGCTCGCACTTCATGCGTGGAGGCCATCGGATAGGTGTTGACCCTTGAGTATGACCAACCCTGAACAGAATGGGTCTTCGTGGCCAACTCAGCAAGGGCCCATTAACTCCCTCTTGGCAGTCACCTGTCATTTCTGAGAGTTGAAGGTTTTAATTTTTGGATAGCCTACGACCCCCCGGGAGTCTTCGCGACCCCCCAGGGGGTCGCGACCTGGGGGGTCGCGCGACCCACTGGTTAAAAAACACTGTTCTAAGAAAACAAAACATGCCTCTGGCCGTTTTTAAAGCTATGCCGCTACACATGTGCATTGTTCTAAGAAAACAAATCTTTAATGAAAAGGAACATGCCTCTAAGACTATTTCATAAAATTAGTTCAGTTAAGGTAACGCTCAGTTAGATACATTTCACACTTGACCGAAAGTCCACCTCCCTGTAATCTTATCACTTAGACCTTTTCACCACAAGAGTTTCAACAGACCTTTCAACATGTAGTTCTTTTCAGGACGGTGTATTTAACTCAATTTGGCTAAAAGTTTGGCTTGACTCAACTTACCATTATGGCAACAATAACCCTGAAAATTACACTTTTTGCAGCTGTTTTGACGTTTTTCGCATTGCTCACTCCCTAGTGGATACGCCCACTGCAGTGAGTCTCGCCACCGCGCGGACTATAGTGGAGTTTCACAAAGACGGTTGTGTGTATCTGGAACTGCGTTCCACGCCTCGTTCTACCGCAGAGATGACAAAGAAGTCCTATATAGAAGCAATCGTGGAAGGAATCAGGTATTTTTCCTAAAATGTTGATTAGATTTTTATCTATGAAGTAGAATAGCGATGGGCACCCACCCTGTACCTCCTGTACACCTCAGACCTACCCTCAACTGACATTACATTACATTTTCGTTATGTCCAATTGACAGCTAAAAACTGTTCTTAGACGTGTCAGAATATTTGTGTTAGGTAGTAAGTCTCGTTAATTCTCTTTACTTAACATACATAGGTAGTCGAGAATTTAACTATTAGATTGTCAAAAAATTGTATCTCAAAAAAATTACGATAATAATAATAATTACAATAGTTAATTATTTGGAACGTACTAAAAGTTATTCACCTTAAACTCTTATATATTATATTACTATCTAACCGCCTAACAGTCAATGAATGTCGTGTTACAGATAAGCTGAACTTAATTTATGATTTTATGAAAGTAATACAATGAATACAAAATAAATATTAAGTTCACTACTTTATTAAGATAATAACACAAAAATAAATATAAATGTACAAAAATTAAGTATATCAATTGCGTGTCAGCAAGACATGATTGAATTAAACTATTTATATATTGAGCAGCATGGGATGCACTCGGTTTAATTCTCTTCATTGAAGCACCTTGTGAAATATGACATTTTTTGTTTTATTATCAGGCGCAAGAACAAATAAAGCGGATGATTTGCTGACACGTGAACATGCAACGTACAACTGTCCATGAGATAAACACGGGCTTACATTTTGCATGGGAAAATGTTTTTTTTTTATTTTAATTATTTGTTACCTTTCCAATTTTCGTTTTTAATAGTTATTCTGCTATTCGGGACGGAGACAAATACTACAAATCAAAAACCATGAAAATCGGACCAGCCATTCTCGAGTTATAAGTGTTTGAACAAACCCGACTTTGTATTATATATATATATATAGATAATAGTCAATAATTCGATTGGTAACTATTAAAAGTTACTTACATCAAATAATCAAATTAGAAGACTAATGAATGAAATAGTCAATAATTCGAATAGATACGTACTATAAGTTATTCATCATAATATCCAAAGTAGTCAGTAAAATATTAACCCCTTGACCTACCATTTAAGATGCGACAGCATTGTCCCGAAAGGTAAACATAACTGCCGAGCTTTCAAGTCATTCCACGAATCAGCAAATCTGTCTTACATTTGGCCCGGTTGTGTACTGCATGCCAGGCCCATAATATGGTTTAGGCTCGACTGTTGTACCACTGGCCAGGCACTAGATAAATAGTTTTGGCTTGAAAACGTGACCACCAGCCTCACATGTGGTTGCAGGCGAAAGGGTTAAATAATAAAATTAAAGCTACATCATACAATTAACAACTAAAAGTATACATATAAAATGAAATAAAATAACCAAACAAGTATTTTTGAGAAATCATATGTCAAAAATGCCATTAGATTATAGGACAGATGGCTAATAAGCATCCCTTGATCGTCGTTATCATTTAAATAGGTATAGTGTTTGAAAAGTAATAGCCCTCGAATTCCGTGAGATCATAGAAAGGGTGGCCTATCAGTATCTTATTATATATATATTTTTTACATCCTTCAGCCTCTAATATCCTTTAATAGTGGTAGGGAGTAGATCATAGAATGTAATGCTAAGGTATAAGCATTCTTCACTACTGCACTTCATTACTTGACTTCTTCACTACTGAAGGTGTAGTGATGCGCTGGCAGTGATTAACCCTTCAGGCCTCGGCCCCTCAGCCGATTAACAAGTTGATGTCCCAAAAAATTTTAGTAAAAATTAGTAAAAAAATTGAATTATGACACTGTTGCACTAAAACATTAATTACTGCCAAAACACTGTACCCATAATTAAAATAAAACATATTAACATAATAAAACATAATAAAATAAAACTAATTATATTAAAATAAAATTAAACGGGTCACTCTGTGAATCGTGTTGTGGCCGTTATCGGCCAATTGGGGCTCTAGGGGTTAAGAGTCCTATGGAAGATTATCTACTCTTGCATAAGAGTCTCGACATTATCTCAAGTCGGCTCGAAGTCAGACTAAGTCTATGCTGGTGACCTTTACCAACAGACCTCAAACATATCCACCGGTAGCAATGATTGGGGTACTTATCCCGCAGGCCCAAGAGGCGAAATTCACAGTGAAAGTAGTCAGGGCATTAGTTGCAAAAGATCTATTGGCTCATAGGCAAAAGATCTCACCCCAGCAGTCACTGGAAAATGGGAGTTAATAGGCCCTTGCTGAGTTGGCCACGAAGACCCATTCTGTTCACGGTTGGTCACACTCACGGGTCAACACCTATCCGACGGCCTCCACGCAAGTGCGAGCCTGGGTAGGACTCTGGCCTTATGGTTAGTTTCCCCTGGGAATCAACCTTCTGGCGCTCCTGGACGGTCTGCGCACCGTGCGGCGTAAGCCAATCGACTGTGCACTCTGACTAACAGTCGGGGGAGTCTGGAAGCAGTACTGTTTCCTATAGAGCGGGGCTGGTTGCGGACCTTACGGCGACTGCTCTTGAAATGACCATCGGCTACCCGATCCTGGGTGAACAGCCGGGCAAAGGACGCTGTAGTCCACGATAAATTCGGTAAACACCGTTTCACCGCTTCGTAAGGGAGAGGACCGCGCAAGCGACCTCGAACTCGTAACCAATCGAGAGATCGGAGTAATCTGGTTGCAATTGGAAGTAAGGGCGTGAGTGTAAGCCCGCTGGGTAACACTCCTGGCTATCTCGCGGTTAAGGCGTTGGCCTCTTACGGGCTTGTGGCGTAGCTAGACGGTGGACTGTTTTGTCCTCAAGTCTTCTGCGCTCACTCTAGAGAGATAGAACAACTAATCGTTAAAACTTCCTGAGGTAACGAGCTCGCCTGCTGTAGTCGACAACCTTAGTTGTCACTGGAAAATAAAATATCACTCTTTAAATGCATACTTAAGCCAATCTGGACGAAAGTGTTGGAATTTCGATTTTGTGATGGAGGTTTAGAACATTTTTAGCAGAGGGTTCCACAAGGTAGAGTGTTTAAAACCTTTGCCTCTATCGAAGTTCTGGGTTCTTGTTATATATATATATATATATATATATATATATATATATATATATATATATATATATATATATATATATATATATATATATATATATATATATATATATATATATATATATATATATATATATATATATATATATATATATATATATATATATATATATATATATATATATATTCTTTTTAGAATTGATCAATAAGATGATTATAAAGTAAATAATTATAAAAGCCACTTACATCGTGACGAAGGATTCCCTTGAATATATATATATATATATATATATATATATATATATATATATATATATATATATATATATATATATATATATATATATATATATATATATATATATATATATATATATATATATATATATATATATATATATATATATATATATATATATATATATATATATATATATATATATATATATATATATATATATATATATATATATATGGCTTCTCTGATCATGCAGGGGAAGTAGAACGGTTACTCGGATAGCACTTAAGGATTTCGGAATTGTACCCAGTGATTCAATCCGCTATCCAAGATGTGCTCGCAGGCTGGCAATTTTTCTCGCTGAACGATTTCAAGAGCCTTGATTTGTTTTTTTCCATTAGTCGAGTGAATAAGGACCGCTTTATTTGCCCAACATAAGCTGTACTTGATTGTTTAAACACTCGGGGTTTGCAGTGGTATTACATCTACAAGTCATCAGAGATCAAGATATAATTTGGGTCGGTTTGAAGATAAATTGAAAAAAAATAAATTGAAAAATATTTATTTGCAGCTGTTGTTATAAAAAACATATACAAAAAAAAACAAGAACACATAGATTAAAAATTAAAACTGTAAATAGACAAAGACTATGAAATATAGCTACAAACGATTCAAATTAGGGGTATCCTCAGGATATCTCTTATCCTGGTTTTCAGGACACCCCTATTAATTATTGGTACATATATGATTTTAAAATAAAATAACCAAATCAAATAAATCTTAAAATAAAAAATCCAAATTATCATATTCAAATAAATATACAAATTGAAATAATCAAAATCTAAATATTTAACATCAAATGATATTAAAAGAAAATAACGTAATTACATAAATTTAAAAATCTACATATAATAAATCATAAATAATCAAAATCAAAATATTTAACATGAAATAATCACGTTACAAATTAATTAATAAACAAAGACAATAGTAATAATCCAATTAGCAAATAGTTATTTTAAAATAAAATCAAATTATGACATCTAAATATCTTCCTTTAATATTAAACTTTTAAAGTGGTCCTTAAATACTGAAATTGATTTCGATCGCAAAGCCATTCCCAACCGATTCCATACAACCGCAGAATAATAGGAAAAGCTGCACTGGAAATGTGTAGTTTTGTGCTTGGGTATTATAGCAAGTTGTTCACGTGCCCGTGTTGAATGGACATGCCGGTTACGGGACCACGTCATAATCGAGTAAAGATATCGCGGCTGTTTATTGCGTACTACCTTGAGTACAAGGGTCGCAAGATGGAGCCAGGCCCGGACTGGCCGTACGGGCAGATCGGGCAAATGCCCGATGGGCCGGAGTCGACGATAGGGCTGCCGCGCCGCAGGCACGGTGGTCCTATCGTCGCCATATTGTCATGCATGCGCACGCGCGAACGGTGAGGCAGCGCAGAGCGGCGCGGGCCGGGCTGGAGCCAGTGCATGCCAGTACGATGGGGGAGAGGCGAGCTGTATGCACGCAAATCCACGCACGAACGAGACCGCATCGACCGCTTCGAAAAAGCCGATGGAGTGTTTGTTAACAAATATTTTTACTCGTTCATCTACTTCTAATGCAGTGGTGGTAACTGAAGAAGCAACTGTCAAATCACCTCCTGAATGTAATAAAGAGTTAATCAGTCGGGAACAGCAATTCGAACAACCTCTAGTTGAAGTGGAACTTCAATATGAACAGCATGGGCATGTCCCTCATTATTCTGCAAATGACGCCAATAGGGAACTAGATGAAAATGTAAATTCTTCATTTAACTATTTTGCACGTCCTGAAAACGATCAGCTGGATTTTTTTCAAATTTCATCCTATGCAAGACATTATTGATCCTGTGTTACAGAAAGCTGTAAATCGTAAAGATGGAACCAATCGCAAGTGGCTGACCTACAGCAGTGAACAGTATGCTTTGTTCTGTTCAGTTTGCCTAGCATTTTCTACAACTTCTGATACCAGCTCAAACCCTTTTTTACGAGGAATGCAAGATAAGAGACATGTTCACATCAGAGCAGAGGAACACGAAAAAACTGAAACGCATCGTGCTTGTGCGGAAGCTTACATTTTGAGGTCCAATAAAAAGACGTTCAAAGTTTAATTTTTGTCAATCAAATGTCCTTACATCGAGCACAAGTGCGGAAAAGAAGAGAAATTTTACAGAGAATAATAGACATTGTGAAGTTTATTGGGAAACGCGGATTAAGTTATAGAGGTGACCAACTGGAAGCAGCATATAGTCTCGAGGACATGAATAGACCACGGCAACTTTTTTGAGCTCGTGGTTCTCCTCAACAAATATGATATCTATCTGAAAGATCACTTGAAAGAGTGCATTGACAAAAGTAAAACACTTCATGGTTTGCCAAAGGGGGGTAAAGAAGAGGATAATTATTAACGTTTTTGTCAAAAACAACTATTAATAAAATTATCCTAGCAGTCGGTGAACTTATATGTAAGAATATTTGTCTGGAGGTACGAGCAGCTGGTATGTTTTCTTTGCAAGTAGATATCACTCAGGATATTACGTGCAAAGACCAATGCTCAATTATAATACGCTACGTGACAGATGCTCGTGTACATGAAAGACTTCTCGCTGTCGTAGAAAGTGAATCGTCAACTGGAAAAGTTTTAAAGTCTGTAAATGTAGATATAAAAAGATGCATCGGTAATTCAACGGATGGGGTAGCAAATATGCAAGGCCAATACAACGGATTTTCTTCATGGCTATCATAAGAGTCTCCAGGTCAAATTCACGTTTGGTGCTACGCACATGTACTGAATTTAGTATTAGGAGATACTACTAAGTCGGTTATTAAAAGTGCATTATTGTTTAGTTTGTTGAATGACGTTGCAGATGTTTGGGAAAAAACTAAAGAGGACGGCAATACGAAAAGACTCTCCATTATTGGCGAAACACGTTGGTGGTCAAAAGATACGGCCCTCAAGAAAATTTTTGGGTCATTTTCAAAACCAGAATCGTCTTTGTATGTAACATTGATCATGACATTGGCAACAATACAACAAAATGTCCACTTCAAGCGAGAAGTGCGTGGGAAAGCGAAAGCATACTTAGAATCGATGCTCAAATACGAAACGATAATTAAAGTAAGAGTTCATATAAAGTAGGAGTTCATAACATTATTTTTGATACAGTTACTGCGAGCATGGATCGCCGATTTCTTGCAAATAAACAATTATATGCTGATTTTTCTTACCTCGATCCAAAGCGTTTCCCCGAAATAAGAAAACATGGTCTTAAATCTGGTGAACTCGAAGAGTTAACCCTTGGAGTAAATGGGTATTTTCATGGATGCATCTGTCTCTTTTGCAGGATTTTCGGCGACATCGACCTTAAAGTACTATAACTACGAAACTAATACACCAATCATAAAAAGAACAACTGCCCAATGATTGCATTGAAATTTCGAATATATAATATTGAAATATCATTTTGTAAAACAATTAGATAATTATGAATAAATCGCTGCCCTAGTTCAATACTCAGACATCTTAAAAAAAATCAAAAATGAGGTTATGTGAGATTCTGGTCCCCATATAAGTACTTTAACTGGTTCTGTATGCAGATATTTAGGAAAAAATATTATTTATGAGATATAAACGATATCCTTCTATGGAATTATATTAGTTTCAATCTCAAACTCATTTCAATACTAAGACAACTTAACATGTCTGACCACAAAACTAAAATGTTTCTTTTTTGTCATTTATATATGCAGACATTTCGAAATGTTTTTGTATTGAACCAGCTTATTTTGGGATTATTATTTCTATACACGGACATTTCAAAATGTCTTACTATTGGACCAGATTTAAACAAGAAATCAACAGTTCCATATGAAGGCACTTTAAAATGTCTGTGCAGATCTATAATATTTATTATATTTAATTTCATAAAACAAATAACTGGGTTTAAACATTTTAATTGTGGCAGCAGTTTAAATATTTTAATTGTGGCAACATTTTGTCATTTATCCGTGTGTATGGCGCCATTCTATGGCCAAGCGTGTCTATGGTTATCTGTCACTGTCAAGCTGTTTTCTAACCTAAAAAATTATCAGGAAAAATGGAGCGTGGGAGAAATAAACACATGTGCGGAATGCAGAATACTGAAAACAAGCAACACTCAGAGAACCGGGGTCACTTAAGTTCTCAACAAGTAAGTTAACAATGTACCTACCTTTATCTTACGTTTGTAATCTCTGATGATTTTAAAATAATAATTTGTGTTTAATGTAACATTTAATCTATTGTTTAAGAGTCGGGCCAGGAAGTTGCTTAATATGGCGCAAGCACGGTCTGAAAACAGGCCAATGAACATTGAAAGCAGTTCTGCAGAGATAGAGGAGGTGGGGGTTGTTTGAATACTTATACATGTTACTTTTCTCGTACGTTTACGGCATCCGCACTATATAAGTTTCATTACGAAATGTATTATATTTTCGTTTTTATGTTTTTTAGGCTACGGTTGAGATCACGGCTCATCATGCTACGGAAGCCTTTGAGACTGGTCAAATTCTGAAAAAGGCAGAGTCAGACCCACTGCTTCAAGCAGAAGAGATGAATGACATGCTGGAGGAGGTGAGGGTTATTTGAATGCCTTCACATTTTAGTTTTCCCGTATTTTTATGGCATCCTCATTATTTAGTTATATTGCCAAATATACCTATTTCTTTCGTTTTTTTTTTGTATTTCAGACTGCGACTAAGATGCCCAATAATTATACCACCGAAATCTGTGAGACTAGTGGAATCCTTGAAGACGCTGAGTTAGATCCAAAGCCTGAAGTACTTCAATCGAACACCGGCAGTACGAGAATTGAAGCACTTGAAGATAATTCAACTAGTGATTTCGATGGAACTGATAGTGACACCAGTTATCACCCCGAGTATTTAAGTACTTCATTGGATTCCAATACATCAATTTCGTCCAGTCCTAACATAATGGAATCGGTTCCACCAGCAGAGGCCATGGGTTCAGCGGTTCGAAATCTCAATGACTCTCTCGGAGTAGAACAAAAACCTAAAAAAAGAATTCGAAATGAAGCAAACTGGTCTAAAAACAAAAAGAAGACACTTTTGAACTCTGGACTGGGTTATACAACAGAGGGTGGACTGAGACAAGGAAAACACATAGGAAGAGCTTGTGGAGAGAAATGTAAATTAAAATGTTCGGAAAAGTTTAATAACGAGCAGCGACAATCCATATTCAAGAAATTTTATGCCCTTGCTGACCGCAATAGACAACGAGACTTCTTGTCTAAGTGCATGGTAATAACAACTCCTCGTAAATACCGCATTCAAAATTCGTCAAGAAAGCTCAATTATGCTTATTACTTATATTTAGACGAAAAAAGGATTCGCGTATGCAAGGCATTCTTCAAGAGCACCATTGCTATCACTAATACTGCAATTACGACTACCCAGAAAAAAATGGAACCTGAGGGCACAACTAAAAAAGATCTGAGAGGTCATCACAGCAATCATAAGACATTGCCTGAAGAGACAAAACAATCAGTACGAAATCATATTTACGAATTCCCTCGCGTGGAGTCCCACTATTGTAGAGCAGACACAAAGCGGCAGTATTTAGAAGGCGATCTATCTATTTCAGTAATGTACAGACTGTATCTCACATACTGCACAGAACATCAAATAATTCCAGCTAAACATTCCATGTATTCACATATCTTTAACACGGAATATAACTTGTCCTTCTATAAACCAAAAAAAGACCAATGCGCTAAGTGTGCGGCATTTACAAATGCATCCCCAGAAGAGAAAGATAGCCTCAAACAAAGTCAAGACAACCACCTACTAGAAAAGACAGCATCACGATCAAAAAAAAATATCGACGTAGCGAATGCAAGAGCGAGTGATGGAAATATACAAGTATATGACTATGATCTTCAAGCTGTTGTGCCATTGCCCTTAGGAGAAGTGTCAACATTTTTCTATAAATCCAAACTGAATTTTATTAATTTCACTCTTTGCGATGTTTTAAAAAAATCAGGGATATGTTATTCATGGCACGAAGGCATCGCCAAAAGAGGGGCTAATGAAATAGGTACATGCGTATACCTTTTCCTAAAAAGTCTGGGTATGAAAACAGAAGTCATTTTCTACTCAGATAATTGTGCAGGACAAAATAAAAACAAATTTATTTTAAGTATGTACTTGTTTGCTGTGCAAAACCTGCCAATTGATAAAATCACCCACAACTTTTTAATCACAGGCCACACACAAAATGACGCAGACAATATACATTCGGTCATAGAAAGAGAGAAAAAGAGACTGATTAAAAAAGGTCCAATTTACACCCCTGCTCAAATGGCTATGGTATTGAAATCTGCAAAAAAAAGTGGCGAACCATACACCGTATACGAAATGAGCACAGACGACTTTTACAATTGGAAAGAGCTAAGCTCTAATATTGGTAAAAACTATAACACTGATGAAGAGGGAAAGAAAGTAGCCTGGGGCGAAATAAAATCTGTCAGTGTAGAAAAACACAAACCGTTTGTATTTGAATACAAAACTTCATTTATAAATGAAAATGCATACACAGGTACCGTCAATGTTAAGAGAAAGCAGAGGGGAAGAACTACAGGATTGGAATTACAGAAGGCATATTTAATTCCACCAAAAATAGGTGTCCACAAAAAACGCGACTTGCTGTCCCTTTGCGCATCAAATTTAATCCCCAAATGCCACCATGCTTTCTTCGAAAGCCTTCCTGTTTCATTGAATGAGACCGTGGAAATGCAGCAAAGCAGCAGTGACTCGGATTGAATAGTGAATAATTTAATAATATTGGAGTAATGTAATAATTTAATAAATATAATGTAATAATGTATAAGTGCATAAACAAATAGAAAATACAGCAAAACAGTAGTGACTACTTGAAATAGTGAATAATTTAATAATTTTCAAAAAAATGTAATAATTTAATAATAATAATTTAATAATTTATAAATGCATAAACATGTAAAAAATAAAACGGTGTACTTCTTTCATTTAAAATAAATATAATGTTATTTTGGACATCTTCAAGAACCCACCTCAATTCAGTTCAATACCAGGACATCATGAAATTAAAGTCTTTATACATGGTTTCGGCCCTTGATGTGTTATCAGGTAAATTGTATATAAAAATTACACAACTTCTAACCATGTTTGATGTTTAAATTTAATGAAATGGTTTAACAGATTGGCAAAGAAAAGTTTTGGGGATATTTTATATTATATGCATATATACTGGTGCTATATGAGGTTATGTTGAAATTTGAAGCCTTAACATAATGTTTTCGTAGATCTATATATACACGGTACTAGAGCATCCCTGATTACGTTAGAAAGAACTAAAGTGATTTTAAACCAGAGTTAACTGTAATTATCAGAGCGATTACAAACCTTCTTTTTCGATTTTCTCAAAACTAGCTTTGTGTAAGATGTCTGAGTATTGAACTAGGGCAGCGAAATATGAGAACGTCAAAGAAGTGAAAAAAACGCGTGACCAGATTTGGTCGACTCGTACTCAACGGATAATTGTTTCGCGACCAGATTTGGTTGACTCATACTCAACATTAGCAGACACTTGACGAAATTTGATGAAAAAACCACCAGCGAAAATTTGCGGATTGAATTGGAAAATTTGACGTTAATTTGGGATAATCTTAAAAATTCAGAATCGGAAGATTATAAGATCATTGTACATAGAAGATAATGATAATGAAGGTACCGAAGAAACGACGTTGGATAACCAAGTAATGACACTTTCAAAGCATGTGAGATACGTAGTGCATGTAAAAATTGTTCGATTTGTGTTTCAAAATTTTACATAGATTTAATCTATTGAGCAGTGCCTATAAGTCTATTGCACTAGGCTATACATTTCTCCTTACATTATCATTAAGCCAGGTGGCATGTGAAAGGAGTTTTTCTACCATAAAAATTATAAAAAATCGTATGAGGAGCAGTTTGTCTTCTCAAAATTTAAATTCGTTCATGTTGATGGCGGTAGAAAAAGATCTCTTAATGAATCTAGACTCTGACGAAATAATAGACAAAGTAGCCGAAAGCAGTGAGCTTCTCCGGAAGTCAATAACTTAACGTACATACTTAGATTAGAAACATTTGTCTTTAATAATAATATCAAAATATATATGTACTTCGTTTTTTTTTTCTGAGCGGCCGACCGGCTTCAAAACGCCCGGGCCGATTTTAAGTCCCAGTCCGGCCCTGGATGGAGCTGCCTTCTTTTACTCATATTCAACATGGAAGCTTTCGCAAGGAATGGTGACACATGATGACGTGGAGGAATCCTAAATCGTATATAAGATCGCTTTTATATCCGATTTGTTGAGCATCTTACTAATTTGATCTGCCATGTCCTTAACCTACGGCACAGTACACAGACAGTAGCTTCTCTTAGAACAAAACTGAATCGAAGCGAGCTAGCTGTGATATTCTGAAAGACTATAAACGTAGATCTTATAAATTCCACTTAATAAATACATATTTTGTTTTTTTAGAAATGCGAATGATTTGCTGGGGAAGTCCACCATTACAACTCGCTTGATCGTATCGATTGACCGGAGCAAAAGTATCGATGAGGTATATTAACTACGCTACGTCACTAAACAGTGTGCTTAGCAGTCTTATTATTTATGTTAATTATCTTATTATTTATCTTATTGTTTAGCATTGCTAGTTTTTATCTTACCGGTTTTATTTTTAACTAGCTGACCCGTGCCTACTTCGTTGGGCGGTTAAACTTTTTACTTGTGATGAAATTATAAGTGTGGTTCGGTCAGTACTGAGTGATATGATTTATTTCCTGACTGCCTAAAGAAGGGTTATATTTTTACTGCATATGTATGGATGTATTTGCATGCCAATTTGACTATATTACCGTTATTTGTGAGTGTCTTCTTGTGAGTGTCTTATTTGTGAGTGTCTTATCTCTTTAACCAGTTATGCAGTAATAGGGAAATTATATGCAGTAAAAGGGAAAAGTCTTTTGTTTTAAACACGATGATAAATTTACTTATTTTGATATGAATTCATAATTGTTGATAATATGACTAATAAACATGACCTAACGATTTAAATTATTTTTTAAATATAAAAACTACTTTTTGTGACTTAAATATAAAATTTACACATATGCTGTCGCTCACTTTTTTGTAGGCATTACCAAGATCTACAACTTTTCTCTAGAACTCAATCATATATCTCTCATCGTTCGTAAGAATCGTTTTCATTCGACCGTTTTTTCTCCGACTGCAAATCCAACTACCACGAAAAAGTCTTCATTTTTCGGATTAATATATAGCCTATGACACTCACAAATAACGTGGCTTTCTATTGGTAAAAGATTTTTGAAAATCGGTTTAGTAGATCCACAGATTACTTCCTACAACCTCACAAACTTTACCTCTTTATAATATTAGTATAGATTATATTTTAGACCGGTTTTAATTTATTAGATGAATTTTAGATATTTTTTTGTTTATATAATTTGACTTGCAAACTATTTAAATAATTTGGAGTATTAGACCGTATTCCACCAGGACACCATGGCGCACCAGTCTTTGTGCACCGTGGTGTCTTTGAGCTACTAAGTCAAGATACCAGTTTAGACACCAGATAGACACTAGAATCGCGTCATGCATTTTAAAAAAAAACGCAGTATGTAGGCAAACAAAGAATGCGGTTCCGGTAGCGTCTAAAAAACTTACCCGCAACCTCACCAGATTAAAAAGGGACAATATCCGTAAAGTAATAGGTACTATGACAGGCCACTGTCCCCTAAACAAACACCTGTTTACCATAGGTGTGACAGACAGCCCTCTATGCAGAGGATGCATGGAGGAAGAAGAAACGCCACAACATGTGCTCATGGAATGCAGGAGCGTGGCAGAGCAACGGGCAAGAATACTACAATCTCCAGCATCTGTACCGGAGGCCTGTAGCAACCCAAACAGGCTGCTAACCTTCTGGGACAGCCTGGGTTGGCTAGAGTAACATAAACAAATAGAAACATGAGACACGCACAACGGCCCAATCAAGAGACCAAGTGTGGGAAAAAAAGCCCAGACAAACTAACTATGCATTTTTAAATCTATTATAAAAATCCGGCGAGGAACTATCCCAATTAGGTGGTCTGCTTTGAATTTCGATAATAAAGTTTTCTTTATTATCGAATAATCATATTAAAGTAAGCGGCGAACGAGACCTTGACTGAGCGGCAGGGACGATGTAATGGCGACTTTCAAACTTACGGATCGATGACCGCGCAGCATTCCTAATGTCTCGAGCACGTCTGGAGATCAAACTGCGCGCGTTGTGATTACCCTTATAATAGACTTTTGAGCCTTAATAAAGGGATCTAAAGCTGAAAGTGACCAAAGATTCCATACATCATTATCGTATGCTATCCGAGGATACCACACGATAGTATACTATCGACTAAAGCATAATAGATGGTTTTGACTAGGGGATTTTCAATAACATTTCTTAGTACCTTAATTAAATATTTGGATAAGTTAGCGGACTTTTGATGCAGTCTCCTGCATGTGGTCTTTCCAGTTGAGCTTATCATCTACAACAACTCCAATGTACTTTATTTTGCTCACCTCAATAGTCATATATGGACATTGGAAATCAAATACAATCTGACAGACATCCAAAATCACATGCAATCTCGCAAATATTGCGAGATTGCGTGTGATTTTGCGAGCAAGATCTTGGTATTTCGAGATCTCGGTATACCGAGATTGTATACCCTAGTCACGACCCACCATTTGGGAAACGCCGTGTTAATATATTGGAATAAATTTACAAATGTATTCCCATGATACAAATCTGACTATTAAACAGGGTGCCACGCTCATATGATAAGTAAGACCTATGACTAAATATAAGCATTAATTTATAGGGTATTAGATTGCTTAATGCTGTACTACGTTTTGGCAGCTAAAACGTATAGATGGCACTTATAGTTCCAAACATTGATTAATCTTCTGTTATGTTTAGTAGCCTAATATATGGTTTTCTTAACACGCGGTTACGGTATCCTACCTCAAAATAAAATAATATAATAAACGGATTTTCAAATCATACTTATTATTTTAATATTATTTACATAAGATGTCAATTTTTTATTTGGTATACAGGATTCAATATGTAATAATTACATACTTTAATGTTCAGATAGACTTATAGATGACATTCTATCTCTCCGTATTATTTCTGCGATGTAATAAGCCTATATATAAAAGCGATATATGGCTCTAATAATTGAATGTTATTATTGTTATCGTTGGTTAAATAATTGGGTTTTTGTAATCAATCAGTCCTTTAAAAAAAAAATGTGCATGTCAGGTCCGACGCGCGACAAGTGCCATTGACATTGAATATTCGCTTCACCGTATATAAATATAAATATCAATATCTTATATATAAAAATGAATCGCCGTGCGTTAGTCTCGCAGGATCTCGGAAATGACTCGATCGATTTGAATTATTTTTCTTTTATTTTGTTTGGCTTGATTCAGGAGTGGTTAACAAAAAAAAATATTTAGGAAAAACTCAAAGAAACAACTGAAAATCGAAAAAAACGAAATTGGTCATTTTGGGAAATATGCCACTTTCTAGATGGGTATCGCGGCGATCCAATAATTTGACAGCTGCGCCATCCATAACTGTTATTCATCCCGTACAATGTGTAAAATTTCAATAAGTCCAAAAGTCAAAAAAGTCAAAAAAGTCGAAAAACTCAAAAAAATTAAGAAGCTCGAAAAAGTCAGAAAAATCAAAAAAAATCGAAACAGTAAAAAAAAGTCAACAAATTAAAAAAAAAGTCAAACCACTCAAAAAAAAAATATATCACCAAACGAAACTTAAACCGTACATGATTCGGCCATATTATAGATTTCAATGAATTGGATTTGGAGATTCAATGAATTGGATGAATAAACGCTTATGAAGAGTTACAATCAAATCAATTTTAGGTGATACGAAGTTCACCGGGTCATCTAGTGGAAAATAAATAATCATGGTAAATAAAATAAAACATCCATGTCAATAGTTAGACAATAGAAACCAAAATAAAATAATAAGATATAGTCATAACAATAAAATAACAATAATAATAACAATAATAAATAAAAAAAAAAATAAATAAATAAATATTCAAGTTTAATAATAGGAATAGTCTAGGATAATGTTTAATATTGGAAAATTGTCAGTATATATTCATTAGTGGATATTAACTGCTCATATTGCACACATGATCAAATGCTTTCTCGAAGTCGCTTAACGTGATTTAAATTTGGTTTCAGGCGACAGAAAACGTAGATGCAGCAATTGCAATGGCCGAATTGTATCCAGAAATAATATGCGGTATTGACGTAAGTGGAGATCCAAAAAAAGGCACTTTTGGTTCATTAATTCCACTTTTGGATAAGGCCAGAGCTACCGGTCTTAAGGTACAGTAACACTAAATATATTTTAAGTTAGTGTAGGTTTACATTGAGTCAGTTATACGCGTCAGTGCTGGCGCCGAGAATTGACTCATGCTGTTTACATGGAGTCAGTCAGTCGTGGGTATTTCTTTAAGGTGTGCAGACGTTATTGAATTCAGCTGGGAAAATGCGTCATTTTCACTAGTTAAAATTTGTCAATCTACAACGCAGTGCCAGCGACTGACCAACTACTGACTTTGGCGTTTACACGTGCTCAGTACCACTGGCACGTGTGATGGAAGGGGAAGTCAGCACTGACGCAATAGTGCAGTACTGACTTGAAATCAAATTACACAATGATAGTACCGCTGACTTGTTTTGAGTTTAAAGTCAGTAACTGACTAAATATAAATCAACCTTTAACCTATTTACAATGACCGATCGTTATAAAGATCAAAAAAAGTATGGGGAATACCCTCAATTTAAAAATATTAACGAATTGTTTACCAATCGCCACAGTGATCGTTTGACAGTGTTTCGGTGCATAGATAATTATCTTATGATCATAATTTTGAAGTGCTTTTCTATTTTAATTCGTATTAGCGTAATTAACTTTCACTATGTCTTCAAAACGGTAAGTGTTTACAAATAAGCTTATGATTGAAATTTATTTTATGCACGTTTTTTATAAATTTATGACCTAGATACATATAGATTAAAATAAATAGATAGTTATATGAGCGTTGACCACCTGCCTATTACTATTGATCGCTAAAATGATCCACATTTTCCGAGCTTTCCACATTTTCAACATTTTCCATCGCACTCAGACGCCTTCAAATCGGATCCGGTGTCCGACTAGTGTGAACAGAGCGGCGACATCCGATTAAAAATCGAACCCGACACCCGACTAGTGTGAACAGAGGCGGCGACATCCGATTAGTAAATGGATCCGACACCCACAAGGCTCTAAGGCGTTAGTCGAGAAGTACCCACAAAAGTCCTTTGGATATTTGAGCTATAAGCTCTTTAACCAGCTACCACTCTCCACAAGAAAGATGGAAACAAAGGCGTTCAAAAAATTTATTAAACAAAAGCTGCAATCCACACATGCTGTCTATAAACTGGGTGATTTTTTTGAGCATGCCAATTCTTTCAAATGGGAATAACATTAATATGTAACTTTCAGGTACCTCATTTACTTTTTATTGTTTAATAATAAAATTATGAATTTAATATTTTATATCTAGATTACAATGTTTAACGTAACATACCTGACCATATACATACGCTGTTTTTTTCCAATTTTGTTTTGGTACTTTTCTATTGTGTGATTATTTTTTGTATAGAGTTCCTAAGAGGACTATTAATATTCTTATAATAATAATCTATTTTATATGTATGCTCATGTACATGGATTCAGCTCTATTTTTTAAATTTTATTTGTCTGCCGTGTAAAGCCGACTTTAGTCAACGCTATTGTAAAAATAATTATTTCTGCTTTAAAAATTTATATCTACATATATTAATATATTACTAGCAACTGACGAATTCTAATATGCAATAATTAGCTTTAATTGATAATTCATGCTTTTATTGTATATTCTGAATGAATAAATTGAATACTGAATACTGAATACTGAATTCCCGTCTGGGTCACCATTTTTGAGATAAAATTAACGGAATTGCATTTTCTAACTGTCGATCGAATGCAATAACAAGACACACACACACATGTTACACGCACATATACATATAAACACATCATAGTAGGGTTAGTTATAAGAGATTGTCATATGACAATAAACCCGCCCATTGTGATTTCACAAGAAAGAATAGAAACAAACAAAAATAAGATAGAACGATGACATTGCTAAGGTTGCAGGAAGTAGGTGGATGGAGGTGGCTCAAGACCGGTCATCATGGCATTCTGTGGGATGTCTAGTGGCTGATGATGATGATGATAAAGGTTATTAATCAAGTTACATTTAATTTGATCGATAGTGTATTTCCCTTCACAACTAATTATGACTGATTACGAGAAACGCCTACTGTTTTTCCACATCCTGACAAACCATCACACTGTGTTCATTCTTCTAAATATATCTAATTTTCAGGTGACGTTACATCTCGCGGAGATTCCAGAGACATTAGAAATTTTGAAAATGTTGAAATGGCGCCCCGACCGCGTCGGTCACGCCGTCTTTATCCATCCGGACACGGGCGGTTCGCAAACGCTGTGGGACCACTTTCTTCAGGCTAAAATACCAACAGGTAAATAATAATAATAATCTTCTTCTCCGTCGTTCTCTCATTACTGAGGATCGTGGCCACTAGACAACAGTTTGCCTACGAGGCTCCTCCACTTCGACCTGTCTCCTGCATGGCGGGTCGCAGATTGTATTGACCCTTTTGTAACTTCTTTGATGAGGTTGTTCCATCTGGCCGGTGATCTGCCTCTGCTTCTTCTTCCCTCCACTTGACCCCCGGAAAGCATTTTCTCCAGATTCTCTGGGTTTCTCCTGGCAACAAGACCAAAGAACTGCAGGACCCTTCTCATGCATACGGTGGAGAGCCTCACTTGGATGCCGAGTTCTTCCAGGACAGATTTGTTGGTGCGGCGTGCTGTCCATGGGATTCCTAGCATTTTACGCCAACACCACATCTCCAGTGCATCGATTTCGGTGCGTATCCGAGCCTTCAGGGTCCATGTCTCCGATGCATAGAGAAAGATCGAGAAAACCAGAGCTCAAACCAGCCTGACCTTAGTCCGCTGACTTATACCCCGATTCTTCCACAGCCTTCTAGCTTGCTCATGGCCGATCTTGCCATCTGTCTTCTGCGTGAGACCTCCTTTTCGCAGTTTCCGTCGTTGCATATCATGGAGCCCAGATAGACAAAGTCTTTCACAGCTTGAAGATCACTCAGCTCGTTGGTATAATATAAATATAACATAATAATAATATAACGCTGTTTTTCATCAAACAAATTGGCAAGCTTATTGTGTTGAAACGATATCTTACGGCTAACCTTAACCTAATGGGACAATGGGTCCAATTGCGTTTCTTCGGCAACAATAAATACAAACGGAGCTGCCATGGAATTCACCGACCGGAGTCGGGCCCATCATAATACTATTTTTTTGCACTTCTGGGGGGTGAGCAGTGGATTCCGGACTTACGAACCGGCTGTGGTAGGTTTAGGACAGCTGTCTTGCCACATGTGAGCGTTCACCTTGCCACCCATTCACTCCCCCTTCGAAGCCATAGAATTTGAGATGCGCAAATCGCAGTTTTATATAATTTTTCTAAGAAAGAGTTGATTATTTTTCTGGAAAGGCCAAGATCTTTAAAGAGGTGAAATAGAGATTTAGCTGGCAGGCCACGAGCGCCAACTTCCACCGCGTGAAGGTGAACAGTGAAGCCGTTCCGGGTTACGGCATTTGCAAGATCATGGTATTTATTTAATTTGTACTCATGGTCTTTTGGGATATTTGATTCCCATGGAACAGTTAATTCTACAATAAGAGCCACCTTCCGAGATAGAGAGTAAAGAGTTATATCTGGACGGAGAGCTGTGCATCCGAGACTTTCAGGGAATTTATACTGCTTAGAGACCGAATCAACCTCCAGAATCCAATCTGTAGCTTTCTCGATTATTGAGAAAGGTTTTGTAGTTAAATGTTTTTTGCCTTTAGAGCCATCCCGCACAAACTGTATTGGGGGTTTGGAGGATACTGTCAAACCCTTGTTGGCACGAGCCACTGAGAGACTAATTACCTCGCGAATAACAGCGAGAACTTTGTCATGGCGGTAAGTGTACCGTCCTTGATCTAAGGCCACCTTGCAGCCAGCTAGAATGTGTCTAGCTGTGCAAGGGGTATTGCTACAGAGGGGACAAGAACTATCCTCGGCAAAGCTCCAACGAGCGAGGTTACTGGGGTCTGGAAGTGTATGCTGAAAGGCATTCAAATAAAATTTCAGCATCTCTGGCGTCCAGTCATAGAGCATTACCTTCCAGTGCATTGGAGGCGGAATGCAAAAGTCCCCAATTGTTGTCCAATCATTCTGGCATTGAAGGCCAATAGCATGAGCCATACTCTTGCTGTCGTAATCTCCCCGCAAAAGAGACTTCTTCAAGTCCACGTCGCTCGTGGTTGTACTGCCATACCCCAGACCAGTGCCATTCTGGCTGATTCCAGTAAGGAACTTTTTGTGGAAGTCTACGCGGGCTTGTAGATCATTTGAATCACTACGGCCACTTATTACGTGCTTCGATATTGCCGGATCTTTGGAATTGCACAGAATCGAATTTTTGGTTATTCTGGAGTTGGCGTAGAGCAGAGAGGGCAGTTTAAGCGCTAGCCCAAAATTTTGTTTGGACCTGAAGAGAGTCGAGGGGTCAGCTGGTTTGGCTAAGGACAGCCAGGATTTTAAACTAGCTGTCACCAGCGCATCTAGATGGGACAGTTGGGTTTTGGTAAAATCGTAAATAAGAAAGGGCCATGACAAATGTGACGTTAGATAATTGTCATAGATCCAGGCCTTACGAGGGCCAGAAATTAGCAAGGCATCTATTTTCGCCAGGCAACTTTTGAAATGCTCTATAACCTGATCGCCCGAGACGTCTTTTCCCTGATGGGTGATTTTTCTACCGAGGAATTTGAAATGATTGTTTGGGTCTATAAGGGAGATATTAGAGCCCTTATAGACCAATTTGGGGTCATAGGATATAAATTTTGTGCCCATGCGGGCGAGTCCAAGGCAAAAACATTTGGAGGGCTTCACTTTTATACAGCCTGACCAGTCGCAGAAAAGCTCCACTTTCTGTAATAGCAGGGAAAGCTGCTTGGGGCTTCTGGTGATGAAAGTTAGGTCGTCGGCAAAAGCGAGGCACGACGAGGTGTATTGGCCGTCTGTTTTAAAACGGTAGCCCCACTTCCTGTCAAACTGGGTCAGGCTTTCCAGCAGTATATTAAAAACTATATTAAAAATCGTCGGGGAGAGGCAACAGCCCTGAAATAGTCCAATTGAATATGGTATAGAGCGGGTAGTCCATTCTTTCGTTTTAACATGGAAAGTCAGACAGTTGTAGTAGGAGGCTACAATGTCACGCACGACTGGTGGGAAGTTGTACCAGCGGAGTGCAAAGTGGAGGAGACTGTGTCGGACTGACCCAAAGGCATTCTCTAGGTCGAGCCAGCATACATTGATTTGGCGTTCGTGCTGTCTCGCATCCTTGATGGCAGCAGCCAGGAGAGAATTGTGCTCGAGGCAGCCCGAGACGCCACGCATGAAGCCTTTTTGAACTGATACTCCAAGGTACTCATTCCGGTGCATGAATTCGCTCATCCTCGTGTGGACTATGCTAAAAAAGATTTTGGCCACAGTGTCTGTGAGAGCAATGGGCCGAGCGTCCTTTGGTCCGGTGCAAACTGGGACCTTCGGAATTAAGATGACTGTCGCTCGGCCAAAATTCTGTGGGACTACACCGCTATTCCATATATTTCGGAAGATGGATCCTAAATATTGCAGAAGGCAGGGGCATTTTTTGTATACTAAATAGGGAATACCATCGGGACCCGGAGTAGAGCCCGACGGCTTCCTCTTTACTTGATTAAGAATCTCATCTAGAGATGGAGGTTGAGAAGCAAAAGCTACCGTAGGCAGGGGCGGAGGTGTAATGCCCGGCGGAGGGCTGTAATTATGGAGCCGCATTGGGTCCTCATACGTGGTCGAAAAATATTCCGTGGCCATTTCTTCCGGGATTTGGATTTTTCCCTTGGCGGCAGACAAAACTGTTTTGCTGTAGTTAAAACGGTTTTTGTCGAACCGGGCTTCCTCTTTGGATTTGAGAAATGCTGCCTTGCGCTTGTCGTTTTGCGTTGCTACGCTCTGTATGAGTTTTAGTATAGAGCGGTACGCGCGCGAGAAGTTGTGGCAGAGGGCTTTATCCCCGGCTTTCTTGGCATCACGTAACTGGCGACGAAGTAGCCGCTTTTGCCTACGGAGCTTTGCCTTAAATGCGTTTTCTCTGTGAACCGGGTCGACATGGGTAGATTTTGGGTAAACACCCGAGAAGTATTCATGGACCGCCACCTGGAAGGACGACAGCTGGACGCTGGCAGGGGCATTACGGTTCACAGAGTGGTCAAGAATAGAAGTTAAATTATTATTATGAAATTCCCAGTCCTCTTTCGCAAGTGAAGGGAAATATGTCAAAAAATGCGTAAAATTTATTACAAAATTCGTAATAAAAATTTTAAGTCACATTGGTATTGCGATTCATCTGTCAGATTTTGGTGCTACCGTGTTTAATGCAGTTTGTATTAAATTTATTTTATTCTCGCAGAAACGCTATTCCGTTTCTCAAAATTTGACAGTTGTCCGAATAAAAACCGGCTTGAACGTGACAATTTTAAAATGCGCGTTTTCGGTGCGACTTAGTGGGTGATGCTTTTGTTTTTACATACTAATTTGTCGTTTTTGAAGTTACTGCTGAAATGTTCCTGTATATTGTGATATTAAAAAGGAGATCGAATGAATAACGACAACGGTACATACTTAGGTGTATTATACTTTTCGATTTCGAACAAAAGTCGTCTTCCGTCATAACCTGTAAATTATATGTTGTCTTTTAGTACGAGAAGGTGGTTAGAACACCGCCACATCAGATATCAGTCGGATCAAAAGAAATGCAAAACAAACCTACTAGCCAGCCGCGCGCGAAAAATGGATTCAGAGCGTCGATTTTGACGTTTCCAAAAACCTGTGTTGCCAACTTTTTAGTACATTACCACAGACACAGAACAAAGTCGCAGATTTTGTTACGAGTTTTAAATCTGACAGAAACGCACTAGCTATTATTTTAATGCACGCACTAATCCTACTTATTTTTAAAGCGACTTAATTTAAACTCAATAGAAACGCAATTGGACCCCTCTTTACATTTCCCTCTAGCTTATTGCCCTGTCGTTCACACGAACTAATTTCCGATTTTAGTTCACGAAGAATCAATCGAAGAATCAATCGAATCAATCAAAGAATTCAATCGAGCCCAATGTGTATCTGAAAAGTACTTGAACATTGGAATTACAACTAGTTTTTGTTCTATTTTTGTTTTAGAAATGTGTCTGACGAGCAATATCAAATGCAAACTCATCGACGAGTATCATACTCACCATTTTAAGTATTTCTGGGAGAAGAGTCATCCAATATCTATCGCAGTGAGTATTACTTATTCTTATTAGTTTTTTGTATGTTCCTGTATTGAAAGTTCATGAAACTGGCCACATTAACCCCTGGTATGCGATGTCGCTCTATAAAAAGTGAGTTTTAATTAACCAGCATCCTTTAAGGGGGTGAATCAGTATGAGACAATAAGCAACTTTTCACCCCTCTGATTTGCAGCAACCGGCTAGGGTTGCACGCAATCACGCAAGGACCTGAACGGGTCGGGGCACTCTGAGAAAAATGCCATTTACAAATCGAAATATGGATCTATGCGCTTCCGAGAGCACTAAATAACGGCCTAATGCCCATCACTATTCGAATTTTTCGTCTGCAGAACGATGAGTCCAGTAATTGATTTACTAAAAATCAGCATTTTGGCGTTTTACGCGCGATCGTTTTTGTGCTGCGGCAAAAAATCAGCGGCGTGTGGAAAAAAATGATATTTTTAAGTGTTATAGTGAGATTTACTGCAGAAAGGAGTGATTTGCATTTTAAAAGAGTTTATGAATGACCATTAGGGATTTGAGATAGTCGATCTGCTTTTTTTCACGTATTTTTAAGCAAAATGCTTCACACAAACATACGCGTGGCCAAAAAATTTCCATATTTTTTTTCGTAATTTTTATGAAATATCCCGAAATATCGCGAAATATGACGTAATATTGATTTTATTCGCTGATAAAATAGTTATTGCTTCATTTACGGCGTAAATAATTACAGAATTAGGCGTATTTTTACCATTATAATTTGATTCGTAATATAGACGATGCATAGAAATCTGTTTTGGTAATTAGTATGAGATAATGACCATATTTTGAGTGTGGTTTTCTATAGTTTTTCTATAAAATGTGACTCTTTGGAGTATAATAATTAGTTATTGGACATATAATAAGCATATAATGAGACAATAAATTTGAAAAACTCTAATTAATTTTATATTATGAGATTTCAAAGTTTATTACCAAGTTTCGGACGCTAACTCTCAAAACTTTAGATTTTTCTGTAATATCAGACAAAGCTGAAAGTTCTGGTGTGATTTTCTAAGAAGTGTGATGTAGTGGTAAAGTTATTAGAAAAGAATTTCATTTAAAAAAGACCCTATGTGGTCACAATTTTTTTTTTTTTTTTTTTACGAGAATACATCAAATTTTTCTTGGCTGAATAACTAAATATTTTTGTATGCAAATAAGTAAAACAAAATAATAGTTTTGGTGAAGCATTTAATAAAGAACATAACTGTATCTACAATTTTTGCAAAGATTTCCGTATTTTATGATAAAACATCAGAATGATTGAATAGGCGAGTTTTTTCAGTTCCCCAACTTTGTAATATTGATTTATTATTGTCTTAATTGTTTTACGAGATAAGGTTATAATGTTTTATATTTCAAATTTCAATGCGATCATTTTACAGTTATTCTTTTTATGATCCGTATAGTGGTTTACAAGTTATGGTCGTTTTCTCAAGGCCGTCGACTTCATGCACGAAACTCTCGCGCGCAAAAGGGTCGGCTGAATTTTTACCCCCCAAGCCAAGGGGTTAATTAAAAAGATTTTTTTTTTTGTTTTTTTTTTTTATTTATTTCAAAGATTGAAATACTTGACTGTTAAATAAAAGTTTGACGAGGGTTCGAGCGCGCGGCGCCATCTAGCGGTAGAATAAATATCGCTTACATTACCTACCGACAGATAGCGCATAGTGCTCAGCGCTTTTTATAATATATTAAAAAAAAAATTTTTTTTGAAAATTACAAAACAACTTTTTTTTTGATTCCACAAATTTTTATTAAAAGTTACTTATTTGCTCTCACTGATTCACCCCCTTCAAGGATGCCGGTTAATTAAAACTCACCTGTATATCAGGCCTCTTACACGCGAACCAGCAAACATTTCAGGGCATGAAAAAAACTGAATAAAGGTCTATCTGAACACATCAGCAGACGGGTTCGTGACGTGCTATACGTACCGTGCTTTTTAGTATTCACTGTACTGGTGTACCTATCGCAGAAAGTTTTTGAAAAATGCCCTTATTTTCAAAAGCACAGTTAGCAGCGATAACTTTAATATTAGATCATAGAACCCCCATTTTTTTACTTACTATCTCTCGCGAATCTGAAACAGCTATTGCCACGATTATATTTTTTTACCTTTTCTCTGGGTCTTCTACTGCCCCCCCCCCTTGAAAGTCTCAAACGCCCACAAGGGGGCGTTATCGCCCACGTTGAGAACCTATGTATTAGATAAAGACGAGGAAACCTATGCGAGAAAATGGTTTTGGGTTCTTAACGCGTGGAGACAAAGACAAGAAGAAGGAGAGTTTGCCACTCTATATATACATCTGATAGATTATGAATCAAAGTTTTTTGAGTATTTGAGAATGGCAAAACATTGTTTCGACATTATTTCATCCAAACTCAATGGAAAGCTAAAATAACAAGATAGTCATTGAAGAAAAGCTATACCACTGTGAGGGACCACCCCTCACTAGGCTCCAAGTTATTCGGTGTGAGGTGGTGGTGTCAACTTGCAGGGTATCTCCGTATTAAAAGTCGATTTAAAGTGTATCAGAAGGTATTTATTGAATGTTCCATATTACCAGTTTGTAACGCTTCCCGAATAGGATATATTGACGCGAATGTAGTGGCTATCTGCCTGAAGTTACGAGGATGTATGGATAAGGATTGTACTTGTGCTCCTAGTATCTCATACTGGGCACGGCTCGAGTCTGTGGGAATGCAGACTGATGCTTCTCGCCTCGATAGGGAAAGGAAGGAAAAGGTAACCGAGAAGCCAGCCCGTTGGCTCGCCTCGTGAGAGTGGTACCGGGTATGCCGTCGCTGTCTTGGGGGACGTGATCACTCGAGGAATGATACTTTGGTCGTATTTTCGCCGGTTTATATAGGACAAATGATGCAATCCAAAATATTCCGAGTAAAAGTATTGTTTCGTCCTGCTGATTCATCGCTGTGTGAGGTAGAATAATAGCTGAATTTGTGTCAGTGCATTTCACTGGAAATTAATGCATTTGTTGATCGCATGTAAGGATACTTCAGGGTCATTACACCACCAATGGAACGTCAGAATTCATATATTGCAGGGTGTAAACGAACCAATTCAATAAGCTTTTCGTCGTCCATCTTGAAATACTGCGTCCGTGTCAGGTAAAATATTCTCCGCTAGAAATCGACGTCAGATCACTGAACGCATCGGAGCGTCACTGTGAAACAATACTAATTTTCACTGATATTGCACGGTACGGAACTGTCGGTCACGTGCCGTCACTGATGTGTGTGGATAGACCTTAACTGAGATTTTTTGTAGTTGTGTAAATAGGACAAAAATTAAAAAAATATTAGTTTACTGTACTAACAATTAAAACTGTCTAAAGAGTTAACGGGCCCTTGCTGAGTTGGCCACGAAGACCCATTCTGTTCAGGGTTGGTCACACTCACGGGTCAACACCCATCCGGCGGCCTCCACGCATGAAGTGTGAGCCTGGGTAGGACTCTTGCCTTAGGGTTAGTTTCCCCTAGGAATCAACCTTCTGGCGCTCCTGGACGGTCTGCGCACCGTGCGGCATAAGCCAATCGGAAGCAGTACTGTTTCCTATAGAGTAGGGGTGGTCGCGGACCTTACGGCGACTGCTCTTGAAACGACCATCGGCTACCCGATCCTGGGTGAATATCCAAGCAAAGGATATTCACCGCTTCGTAAGGGAGAGGACCGCGCAAGAGACCTCGAACTCGGAACCAATCGAGAGACTGGTGTAATCTGGTCATAATTGGAAGTAAGGGCGTGAGTGCAAGCCCGCTAGGTAACACACCTGGCTTCTCGCGGTTAAGGCGTTTGCCTCTTACGGGCTTGTGGCGGAGCTTGATGGTGGACTGTTTTTGTCCAAGTCTTCTGCGCTCACTTCAGGGAGACAGAACGGCTAATCGTTAAAACTTCCTGAGATGACGGGCTCGCCCGCTGTAGTTGACAACTCTAGTTGTCTAACGAGTTAAGTTGTTTGCAAGAAATTACTACTAAGCATGTATCACCGTATAAAATCATCAACTCATGCTTGCGAAATGCCACTGAAATGATAATTACAAGAAAACTAATCAACTTGAGCCCTTGGGACATGGACAGAACTATCTGGAGCGGGGTTTTACAGCAATAATAATAAAAAACATGAATTTGAATTTTTGGCATGTACGAGGCCTTATATATAGTTTGACGATATTTAACCACGACTTCAATGTCAAATCAAATCAAATCAAATAATTTATTGTCCTAAAAAACTAAAACATAATTGTATAGACGGTTGTATTACATTTACATTTGGCCATGATATGATCGAATTCTTCATTAATGATCAAATTCTTTTATTAATAATCAAAACATAACAGGTTACTCGTAAGAATAAAGAAGGTATTATTGTAGAATTAAATCGAGTCTCACCATTTAGTTTACCAGATAAAAACACCGATAAAAATAAGTTTTTTTTAGTATAAAATTAATAAATGTAATGTCAAAAATAACAAAAAAAATGTCTTAGTGATTATATTGCAAATAAAAATAGTCAAGGTATAATTAATATGTGCCTACTTAATAATAGAAATAGTCAATACATTTTAGTCAAATTGAAAATCGATTAAAAACCTATTACAGAAAGAGATATAGTCGAGATGCATACAGTTTTTAGAGATCGTTAATGTCGTACAATTCTCTTTCAATGAGATATAATTTGAGTTTATTTTTAAATTGGAGCATTTTTCCTTCGCAGCATATTTTTTAAAAACTAGATGGTAGCTTATTGTAGCATATAATTCCGACGTAGTTCGGATTCCTAGAGGAGTTCTAGATTTGGACGAGGAAGAATCAGATTATTTCTCCCCCTGGTAAAGTGTTTATGGGTATCTGAATGTATTTCTTCCACTTCATCATAATGCCACTTTTTAAAAATCTGTTTGATACACCCATATGGTATCATAGCGCGTAGCAAATACTGGCGGGAGAGAGGGAGACACTTCACTCGCACCCTTTTCCTTTCCCCTATCCTTCAGCACCTAACTAATTCAAAAGAGTAATCGACTATATCATTTACTATCTCAAGTACTAGTTTGCTCACGACTGCTCCTATAGTACTTAAGTACACGATGCGGTCCGGTTATTATAGTCTCAATTGTAAAAGTCCTGGAATTGCAGATCACTAACCCAGAGGTGATAGCTAGCAGTGCTTTATGTAGTTTCATGCATAGTAGCATTAAATACAGGATGAGATTTAATAAACCGGTATCCTTGAAGGGGGATAAATCAGTAGGAGCAATCGAAAATTTCAGAAAAATATTATAAAAAGCACTGATTACGATGCACCATCTAGCAGTATGTAAAATATCGCTAATATTGGGCTGGATCGCGTTTCATTGTGAACCAAAACTGAAATTAGTTCAAGCGAATGGGATAGAGCAATGCGTTAGAGCGGAATATAAAACGAACAATCGTCGATAAAAACTACCTGTCTAACTTAGCCCACGTCTGCTAAGTTGACCGCAGCCGGCCCAGCCGCGGCCAGGCCAACTTAACTCGGCCAACGAGATACTACGAAATGTATGGAATTACCGGCCGGCGCGCGCACTTTGGCCGCGCGGAGTAGTGCATGCGGTTGACGATGATTCCATACATTTCGTAGGATCTCGTTGGCCGCGGCGGCCAGGTCGCAAGTGCCCACCCCGGATTATACTCGTTCGAATGGTTCGATCGTCCGTGTTAGATTCAGATGCTTTATCTATTGTGGGTAGTTTTAATGCGAAAAAGTGACAACCGTTCATTTCACATTCCGCTCTAGCGTATTGCCCTGTCTCGTTCACACAGACTAATTTCCGATTTTAGTTCACGAAGAAACCCAATTGAGTCCATTGTTTATTAGCGATATTTTACCTATCCATAGATTGCACAGCGCGCTAAAACGCTCGTCAAACTTTTATTTGACAGACCAGTTCTTCAAATTTTCAAATCAAAAAAAAAAACAAAAAATTATAAAGTAAAAAAAAAATGTTTTTCCCCATTTTTTTAACCCCTAGAGCCCCAATTGGCCGATATCGGTCACTACACGATTCAGCGTGACGGCCCCGTTTTAATTTAATTTGTTTTATTTTAACCCTTCGGCTAAGTAACGACCAAATTTGGCTTCACATCAAAACACCGTTGACTACGTAACGACCAATATTGGCGGCTTGCTCCCGGAGCGTACAGTAATATTATTTTCTAATTCGAACGCATCCTAAAATCCATACCAAATATCTCATTTTACCATAGATACATAGACGGCCACTAGAATAATTTCGCGCGTCATTTCGCGGATATTTCTGGAAAAATTCCATTGTCAAACATCATATTTTTTTTTTTTCGAGAAATCAACATTTTTATTGGTTTTTATGAGCTAATATCTAAATATTTTTGTATGTAAATAAGCAAAACGAAATATTAACTTTGATAGAGAATCTAATAAAGATCACGATAGTATTTACAATTTCTAAATAGGGTTCCGTATTTTTCCATAAGACAAGTACAAGTTAGAAATGCCGAGTTTTTTTCACATTTTCGACTTTTTCATATTTTTTCATAATTATCTAATTATTTTATAAAATGAGATTTCAATATTCTATATACACAATTTCAATGCAATCATTGCACAGTTATTCTTTTTATGATTGCTATAGTAGTTCCATAGTTATAGTACTTTTTGTCGAGCGCGGCGATATTGCAAGAAATTCCAATAAATTGCCGCAGTCTGCCATGAAATTGTGTCGCTACTCGAAAGGTTATTATGTTTTATTATGTTAATGTTTTATTTTAATTATGGGTGCAATGGTTTGACAGTAATTAATGTTTTGGTGAGACAGTGTCATAATTATTTTTTTTTCTAATTTTAACTAAAAATTTTTGAGACATCAACTTGTCAATCGGCTGAGGGGCCGCGGCCTGAAGGGTTAATCAAAGGTTGCTTAGTTGCTCGTACTAATTCACCCCCTTGAAGGATGCCGGTTAATTAAAACAGCCTGTATGTTATAGCTTCTTATTGTATATTACCTATAAATAGGTAATATACAATATGCTATAAGTAGTAGTAGTAGTAGACGGATTGGGGGGGCTTGTTTCCAGCCCTTGATGTCACCTAGATCTATAAGATCTTTTGTAACTACCCACTGTGTGGTTAGGTCAGTGGTCAGCTAGTAGCCCAGTACTTCTTTCCAGTCCAAGTAGATCGCTGACCTTCAAGTTGGGCAGATCGCTAGGTTCGAGAAAGGCTCGTCCCAGTAAACTGTGTCTTTTAGCGGCGAGGCCTGGGCAGCGACCAACGATGTGTATGCTGTTTTCAGGTTCTTCGCCACATATTCGGCAGTCCTTGCTCTCGGTCAAGCCAAGGTTTAATAGATGTGCTCTAAGGGTCGTGTGTCCGGTGAGGAGACCGATAGTGGTTCTAAGGTTCTTCTTGCTCATGTGAAATAGGGCCTTGGTTTTCTTTTGTAGTGGTCGCTCCATCATGGCTTTTGCCTGGCGACATCCCTGGCTCTGTTTCCAGGAAGCCCGATGTTCCTGCTCCAAGCAGTCCCTGATGATTTTTTACCTGTAGCGAAGGGCACCCCTACAACTGGCTCCACCGGGCATTCCAGTGTGCCCAGTTTTGCCAGTCTGTCGGCTTCTTCGATGCCGGGTATGCCCTGGTGACCTGGTATCCACATTAGGGGTGACCCTATTGGTTTTTCCCAATTAATTTTTTTTTATTTTTTATTATTCATTGCCGAATATATGTGATATAAAAACTAGAGAGCTAGCTGCCCTGGAACAAGTCCTGGCACTTAGTTGGGCAGCAGCAGTATTTAAATGCTAATGCTCATATTGGCCGTGTTTAATTTTAATTTTAATTATATTTTATTTTTTTATTGATATGATTATTAGTGATACTTATGCACTGTTAATGAATTGTTAAATTAATTAAATAAATAAATAAACAAATAAATAAAATTTGTTGAGCTCTTGCATGCAGTCCCAGACCACAGAAGATCCTGTGGTGGCGTTAGCCAGAGCATCCAGTGCTGCTCTGCTGTCAGAGCAGTTGAGGATTTTTCTATTTTTTACCTCAAGTTTTATTTTACCTCAAGATTTTTCTATATTTTACCTCAAGACTTTAGAGTTTTATGCATTCCAATATGGCAAATACCTCGGCTTGGAAAACCGTAGCATATTGTCCAAGGGGGGACAACCGTACTTATAAATAAATAAATAAATAAATACCAAAATATAAAAGCGGTTGCGACTATGAAAGCTGTAAAAAGCCATTATACTAAAGGAATGTCTTTTTTTTCAGACTGATGACAAAGGCGTTTTTTCGACCACCCTCTCTAGAGAGTATGAACTATGCGCAGAAACCTTCAACATTAATATACCACAACTGTTAGATCTAGCGGAATCGGCTGTGAACCAGACGTTTGCATCGGCGGCCACCAGAAATAATCTCAAAAATATTTTTAAGTTATTCCGATCTACTCATCTCACTGCTTAAACCGATCACGAAAATAAATTATATTGAAAAAGAATGTTTCTTCTTCTTCTTTAAGCGACCTTAATTTCCGTTACCCTTAGCCTATTCTACAGGAGCAAGGAACCAAGTGTTCCTAACTTAATTCTATTTATTTATTGAGAACTAGATGACCTGGTGAACTTCATACCACCTAAAATTGATTTGATTGTAACTCTTCATAAGCGTTTATTGACCCTAATCAACCTTCCAAATCCAATTAATTGAAATATGGCCGAATCATGTACGGTTTGAGTTTCGTTTGGTGATTAAATGAAAGTCGTTTGTCATTAAAATAAATTCAATGTATTTAATTTACATGATGAAATATAAATGGTTTTTGACTTTTCTGACTTTCTCGGCTTTTTTACTTTTTCGCCTTTTTCGACTTTTCCGACTCGCACGGAATGAATAACAGTTATGGATGGCGCAGCTGTCAAACAATAGGATCGCCGCGAACGCCATCTATTGAAAGTGGCCTATTTCCCAAAATGATCAATTTCGTCTTTTTATATTTTCAGTTGTTTCTTTGAGTTTTTCCTAAATATTATTATTTGTAAACCACCCCTGAATCGAGGCAAACAAAACAAAAAAAAAAAACAAATCGGTCGAGTCATTTCCAAGATCCTGCGGGACTAACGCACGGCGATTCATTTTTATATATATAGATAGATAATAAGTACAAGAACAATACTCTCACAAATGCATCAATTATTACAATTCACATATTTTTTACTAGCTCATTGACTGCCAGCTATGAGTAGGGTAGGTGAGGGGAAGGCCCTGCAATTTTTGTTTTTTTTTAAATTGTGGAGAGATAGATCTTCTTTCAGTTTTATATTGGAGTTTAAATTAGGATCTTACCTATAACCCCTGAAAATTTCGGGCATGTTCAATCATCAGTTGCAGAGAAATCTAAAATCTATATATATATATATGTATAAAACAAAGTCGGGTTTGTTCGAACACTTATAACTCGAGAACGGCTAGACCGATTTTCATGGTTTTTGATTTGTAGTATTTGTATCAGTCCCGAATAGCAGAATAACTATTAAAAACAAAATTTTGGAAAATTATCGAAACATTAAAATAAAAGAAAAATCATTTTCCCATACAGAATGTTAATCTGTGTTTTTCTCATGGTCAGTTGTACGTGGCATGTTCACGTGTCGGCAAATCATCCGCTTTATTTGTTCTTGCGCCTGATAAAAAAACAAAAAATGTCGTATATCACAAGGTGCTTCAATGAAGAGAATTAAACCTAGTGCATCCCACGCTGCACAATATGTAAATAGTTTAATTCAATCATGTATTGCTGACACGCGATTGATATACTTAATTTTTGTACTTTTATATTTCTTTTTGTGTTATTATCTTAAAGTAGTGAGCTTAATGTTTATTTTGTATTCATTGTATTACTGTCATAAAATCATAAATTAAGTTCAGCTAATCTGTAACACATTCATTGACCGTTAGGTAGTACAAAGTTCGCCGGGTCAGCTAGTTATATATAAAAAACAATTGCAGGGGGTTGCCCCAAAAAATGGGGCAAAACCACGCACTTCACCATTTCACACTTTCAACATGGCGTCGTCTCCAACTATGTAAGCATATGATATATAGAAACTTGACACTCGAATGTGAAGCTAAACCAGGCATTTCACCACCGTTCAATTGCGAAAATAGCTTAAACCGTTTTGGAAAAACTCAGCTTGGAAGGACAAGAAATGCTACATCAAAACACGAAAAAACAGACATACCACATTTTCCAGGCTCACGTGTGACCGAACTTCTTGAGGATTGGTGTGGAACTGGAAGTTGTTGAAACGGGTCAGCCACCTGGCGGCTATCGTAATAATTACGAAAATTCCCTCCGAAAACCCCGTGCGTGGATCTTCCCCGAGCGGGGCAGATCCCCCCACCTACCCTATTTTTTTATTTTTTTTTATTTGTTGAGTGGGGCTTTTCTAAGGTCTTTATGAGCCTTGTAACACTGCGACCATTGCTGATCTATTGTGTTCGCCACCTAATATAGTTCTGCGCTAAGCCTCGTGTCATTTAAGAACCGCAATAGGCTTTTGGCGCCAGATTGTTTTACCTCCTCAGGTTGGAGGTAATAACCACCCAAGTGGGTGTATCTTTTACGCATCAGCGGGCCATACTCGCATATGAGGTGCAGGGGAGTTTCCTCTGCTCCTTGGCAGAACCTGCACATTTTTGTGTCTCTGAGCTTTAGGTTGAACATGTGTTTGTTCAGGCCACAATGCCCCTAAAGCGCCCTCACCAGTATGCGTAGATTGTTCCTATTTAGCGATAAGGCCTCACGGGCCGTCTTACGGTCGTAAGCCTTAAATAGCGCTTTGGAATGATTCAACCCTGGCGTGTTGTTCCAGTGGTTGACGGATTGTTCTAAACACATTTGTTTGAGCATTAGGTTTGCAAGGCTTTTTGGTACGCCACAGCAAGGTTCAGGGCCGTATAACGTTACCACCTACCCTATACTCATAGTTGGCGTTAGCAAGAATATTTTGTTACATAGAAAATTATATGACAATTCGAAAGTACTTTATTGAAAAAGCACATTCCTTATGCTCCTATCTACTAGTGGTATTACCCAGTGTTACCCGTGTTATATCCACGCTAAAATACCTATGTATACCAATTTTCATGGCGATCGGTTGAACGGTACATAAGTGTATGTGCTCCAGCGCCATTTAGTGGCGAGTTACAACAAAGTGAATAGTGCGAAAATGTTATTTTTACACAAATGTATTTTTACACCAATTTTCATAGTTATCGGTTGGACGGTATAGAAGTTGATGTGCTGCTGCGCCATCTGGTGGCGAGTTACAATGAAGTTAATAACTCGAAAAGATTATACGTGTTTGATTGTCTATGTATACTAAGCGCTTAACGCTTAACACTTGTCCAACTTTTATTTATCAGTCACATTTTTCAAATTTACCAAAAAAAATACTAATTAACCCCTCAAATGAATGGCGATTAGCTCGGGTTGCCTATGGCAAAATGTATATAAATTTATATTTACATTTACATTTACATTTACATAGAGCGGGGTTTACTATAGAGCTATAGCATTACTATAGAGTGGATTACTATAAAGCGGCGCACATTTACATTTATATTTACATTTATATAAATTTATATACATTTTGTATACATTTTGCCAAGGCATCTGTTCACGCCAGTGAGATTTGTGTGAGAATTAGCGTAATTTTCCGCCTCCTAATCACTTGTCTAATCCAATCCCTTTTATAAATTCTTCCGCTCCAATCAATATTGTCGGTACCCATTTAAACATGTCGCGACCCGCGCCGATCTGAGCCGCCCAGCGCTACGGATCGCCCCGTCGGAACGACGGGTAGGACAGTATGTTTGTTGACTTGGCGAGGCGCGTCGTCGAATATATTCGCTCCGCAACAACAGACGAGATTATCGTTTGTTCTCGTCGCAAACCGCCGCATCGCATCACACAAACCTTTGTGTTGATTAGCCCGCATCGCAATTCGTGTGAAACCTCAGTGAGTGACAGATAAACGAGAAGCAGAGCAGTGCAGTCCAGCAGCACAGACGGAACAAACAAAACCGTAAGTACCGACATCCTGTCTTTCCACTTTAAATATCCGCTCCTGGGTACTAAAGTACACCAGGTGGTCCTTCAAGCTAGCAAACTCACACGGATCTCACGCAAAATTTATAAACCGCCTAGAGTGCTCTTCTGAGTAACAAGACCAGACCTCTAGGTACCCGCATCATCAGCATCCCTTAAGGGACGCCTCACATTTGAGGGGTTAATAAATAAAATTGTATTTCTCATTTTTTTCTCAATAGTTTCTTATTTGCTTGTTTGATCCAATACTGATTCACCCACTTCAAAGATGTCACTAATTAAAAACTCAGCCTGTATACAGGAGAGATCAGTACGGCGAAGTAAGCAAGGCATCGAGAGATCTAATATAATCAATGATTTACTCCAAAATGTATGAATTTGACAATACATGATTTAAGCTGGAAGAGTTTAACTCTTTCGCATACAACCACGTGTGAGGTTCGTGGTCAGGTTTTCGAGCCAAAACTGTTTATCACGTGCCTGGCCCGGGCACAACAGTCGAGCCTAAACTGACTTACGCACCTGGATCGTGTTACGTCAATCGGGTCAAATGTAAACACCATGTGGCAAGCCCGTACTTGCTCATGTGCACCACTCCAAATTGTGTGCAGTTCGGGCTAGCGCACCGCATCTTTTGTAGCAATACCTCTTGCATAGCGAAGCATATTCTAGCTGGCTGCAAGGTGGCCTTAGATCAAGGACGGTACTCTTACCGCCACGACAAAGTCCTTGCTGTTATTCGCGAGGTAATTAGCCTCTCAGTGGCTCGTTCCAACAAGGGTTTGACAGTACCCTCCAAACTCCCAATACAGTGTGTGCGGGATGGCTCTAAAAGCAAAAAACATTTCACTACAAAACCTTTCTCAATAATCGAGAAAGCTTCAGATTGGACTCTGGAGGTCGATTCGGTCTCTAAGCAGTATAAATTCCCTGAAAGTCTCGGATGCACAGCCCTGCGTCCAGATATAACTCTTTACTCTCTATCTCGGAAGATGGCCCTTATCGTAGAATTAACTGTTCCATGGAAATCAAATATCCCAAAAGACCACGAGTACAAATTAAATAAATACCATGATCTCGCAAATGCCGTCACCCGGAACGGCTTCACTTTTCACCTTCACGCGGTGGAAGTTGGCGCTCGAGGCCTGCCAGCTAAATCTCTGTTTCACCTTTTTAAAGATCTTGGTCTCTCCAGGAAAATAATCAACTCCTTAGAAAAAATATCTAAAACTGCGATTTATGCATCTCAAATTCTATGGCTTCGAAGGGGGAGTGATCTTCTGCTCACCCCCCAGAAGTGTAATAACACTATATGATGGGCTCGACTTCGGTCGGTGAATTCCATGGCAGCTCCGTTTGTATTTTATTGTATGGCCAGAAAGAGTAGACCCTACATATTGGGGGAAAAATATTTATATTGCAACACAGTAATGTGAGAATAGTAAGACAAAATCATCTAGAGACATGTCTCAGTACCGTCTCCCAAAAGGCGTATTGCACTCAGACTAGTGTTTCTGCTCCTTTAGCGATTCTATCACATAACATTATCTTTTGAGTGATTGTGAGCTTTAAAGAAAAAGAAAAAAACGTTAATCATGCCTCTGTTATATAATTAATTAATTTTTGACTACGATTGAGATAGTTTTTGACACAATTTTTGGATAAACTATACGAAATGTCAGACATAACATAACCTCTAAATGTATCTAGAAGTACATGTTGAGACACTGAAAACGACTTCTCTAGCTCCGCTTCGAATAAATTTGTTAATGTTTAACGCGAAAGAATATAAATAATGAGAATTAATGACAACTTGAACACAATTTCATGAACTGAACTAAGAGAAAAAAATCATTTGTCATAACCCTTAGTGTTGCCATATCAAAATATTTCTCCCCAAGTCAAATTGATTCCTACTCTTAATGGCAAGACTGTAAATGGTAGGCCAAGGGGTTAAATAAAACTTACACTGCATTTTACAATAAGCAAGGATGAATTTGTTTTTATTACTTTAAACTTTCTACATAATATTATTATCAATAACATTCATGTGGGTTCCTTGAGTGTTGTAGTCATTCATGTTGCCTGTTTGGTGATTGTGTTTCTTCATATGGTACACCAGTGCCTGGCGCCTGAAATTATATAAAAAATGTATAAGAACGAATTATAGCATGCTATAAACGAATTTTCTTTTCCTCGATGCCCGTTATACTACTTCATGCTAAGCTATCGCACGAGGGCAATTCTTGCTTTGCGAATTCTAGCATGGAATAATTCTGTCAAGAGTGGCGTCATCTCCTTGGCAGAGTCAAAAATAAAGATGGCTTACAGCATTTGAGCAAGAATGTTAAAATACTGAGAACTTCGAGCTCAAATACTTCTTCAGTCATGTAATTTATTTATTTTTATTTATTTATTTATTTCAAACATAATGATAAAACACATAAAAATGGTCATACTAAGCAATGGTGCAAAGAAACAACGGCCCACATTAACATGACCATGCTCAGCGCATACCCAAATAGGCCGAATATAGCCTATATCTGGGCATACGATTTATTTTCTGACTTAGGTGGAGAAGCCTAACTGACGTAGGTACTCATATAGATATATAAACATACACACATACATATACATACATACATACACAAATATATAAATATAACGATCTAGATATATTATAGTATTATTCTTTTGCATTATATTACAATATATTACATTTTGTTTAATATCTTATATCATATTATATAGCAAAGTTATGCAGATATATTATTTTTTTAAGATATGACTTGCAGAAGTTCGTTCTCTGTCCTTTCCATTTTTTAATTTTTTTTTTTTAATAAAAAGGTATTTTCTATTCCTTTTACTTTGTCATCGAGACGGTTAAATATTATCGGTGCTATATAGTTGAATTGTCTTTGGGCAAATGAAGAATTAACTCGGGGAACCGCATAATTCAGACCTGCAGATGCTCTTGTAGTTCGGTGTTGCTGGCTTCGTGGTCGTTTATCTGAGGTTCGATGGAAAAACACGAGTGACTGTTTCACAAACAGCTGGCGTATATCTAACACCTTACTTTCTTTGAATAGCATGTTGAAATGAATGGCATCGTGGGGACCTTCTATTGATTACCTTCAACAAAAGCTTTTGGGCTTTCACTAGAGGATCCAAGGCAGATTTCGCACATGCTCCCCAAGCCATTATTCCGTGTACCCATAAACCCTGACACAGGGAGATTTGGCTGGCGTGCCAGGAGCGCCAACTTTCACCGCGTGAAGGTGAACAGTGAAGCGGTTCCGGGTGACAGCATTTCCGAGATCATGGTATTTATTTAATTTATATCTGTGGTATTTTGGGATATTTGATTCCCATTGAACCGTTAATTCTACAATAAGGGCCATCTTCCGAGAGAGGAAGTACAGAATTATATCTGGACGGAGGGCTGTGCATCCGAGACTTTCAGGGTTAGAGGCAAAATCGTCCTCCAGAAGCCAGTCTGAAAGTATCTCGATTATTGAGTAAGTTTTAGTATTGGAATGTGTTTAATTTTTTAAATGTCTTTAGAAATCTGAAATGTGACCCCTTATTTAGCGACCAAAGCGGCTTTCATCAGTGTTTTATTGCAAGCATTTCCTTTTCACTATTGCATTGTTTAAGAAAGTAAGAGTAGCGCTTTGTTTAGCACTTAGCCTCCGTAAAATGTTTTTGCATTTAGAGCCATCCCGCACAAACTGTATTGAAGGTTTGGAGGGTACTGTCAAACCCTTGTTGGCACGAGCCGCTGAGAGGCTAGTTATACTGGGTGTTCCTCCGCAAGTCGACATCCAGTGTGCCTATTTTGCGTGTAACGGGGGTAGCGCTATTCCACCCACCCCAGTTCCTCGACGAAAGCCAGCAGGGCTTTCAGGTTTCCTGCCGCCTCGCGCAGGGTGCCTGGGGTCCCAAGGTGTTTTGTCCTGTATACTTCTACCCGTTCACAATCTAGCAGAATGTGTTTTGTGGTTTCTTCCGCCTCCATGCATGCTCTGCACATAGGGCTATTCGTTCCGCCCATTTTGAAGAGGTGTTTGTTTAGTGTGTTGTGTCCTGTTATCAGTCCCACTAGTTTGCGTAGTTGGGGCCTTTTTGTCCTTAGAAGTGTTTTGGTAAGTTTGTGGTTGTATTCCATTACTATTTCTTTGGTTTGTCTGCAGGTGTCTATCTCTTTCCAGTGTGTTTGATGTAGTTGTTTGTAGTGGTTGTCAAGTTGGTTGTTTATGTGCGAGTATGGTAGGGGCACGATAGGTTCGGGTCCGTATGCCGGTGTGTCTGAGCCCTTTCGGGCTAGTTCATCCGCAGCATCGTTTCCTCTTGAGTTACTGTGTCCCTTGATCCATTGCAGTGTCACCTTATTGCCTTTTCCGCATACCTCGAGGAGGCTTTGATGACATTCGTATATGAGCCCGGATGTAAATCTATCGCTTCCCAGTGCCTGTAGCACTGACCTGCTGTCCGATAGAATACATATGTTTTCGTGCGCTGAGAGGCTAATTACCTCGCAAATAACAGCAAGGACTTTGTCGTGGCGGTAAGTGTACCATCCCTGATCCAAGGCCACCTTGCAATCAGCTAGAATATGTCTAGCTGTGCAAGGGATATTGCTACAAATGGGACATGAACTATCCTCTAAATAGCTCTAACGAGCGAGGTTACTGGGGTCTGGAATTACATGCTGATAAGAACTTCATGGCTACATAATCTACAGAAATAGTTTTAAAAATCTACCACAACCTTGTTTCGACTGGTGGCCAATGAAGTTGTTATAGCTAATATACGAGATGTATTCGTAAAGGGCTGTTTAGTCATTAAAAGAAATTAACTTGTAAGAAAAGATTTTTAAATACAGTTGTAGTTTACTACATATCTGCTTCACTTTTCCACATAATTGCCATTCAGTTCTAAGTATTTTTTGTAATGCTGTATCAGTTTCTTTAACCCCTCCACATAGAAGTTTTTGCCACCTGGGAATTAAACCAGTTGACAACGGCAATCTTTCGTTCCTCAAACCGTTTCACCAAGCCTATTTTTCAAATGAAAGAAGAGGAAGTAGTTGCTAGGTGCAAGATCGGGACAATATGAAGGGGGTCAAAAAATTTCCAAGGAAAATCTTGAATCTTCTTCTTGGTTAAGGCAGCGGTGGGAGGATGCGCATTGTCTTGAAGGAGAATTATGCCGGACGAAAGTTTCCCGCATCGTCGATTTTGAATTGCACATCTCCGTTTAGTGAGAGTTTCGCAGTACAGGTAAGCTGTAATTATTGTATAAACTTGTAATTGTTGTAAAATTCACAACTGGCGGTAGAAACGAATATCGCGGACATTATGGTCTGAATTCACCGGTAGACAAACGACTGCTGAATCAAAACAACATTGCAGTGGGTATATAAAATATACCCACTGCAATGTTGTAAATAGCCGCTAGATGGCCCTGCATGCGTCAAACTGCATGCGTCACCCGCCAATATTTAAATATAAGCCAACGGCCCTTGCTTTACAAATACACCTCGTAATAGCCAACGTTCGGTAGCAAACGTGGAGCCAAGAGAAGTATAACAGTTTGAGAAAGGCTTACCTGCGGTACGATCGGTTGCAAATCAGACACTTGTGTGGTTTCCCATAGCCATGCTTGGTCATATGTATCGTCAGCATACTCTTGCTAAACACGGCGTACCCGCATATGCTGCAGAGAACTCTACAAACACAAATGCAAGCAATTATATTAGACGATATCATTGACTATATAGCATATTAGATTGCTCAACTACGTACTACGATTTGGAAACCAGTATTTTACTATGAAACGCAACAAGTATATAGCACTCATAGTTCCTAAAATCGATTATAATGTTCGATATGGCGACTTTAGCAGTAAAACAGTATGGTGGAGCTCTACACATGCCTATACGGTATAAGATATTAATCCTTTGCACTCAAGCGGCTCCGTTACAGCACCCGGGCAATTTATTGCATCCACTAGTATTTTTGTAGTATTTATTGTACTATATGGGTAGTATTTTAAGTGGTATAAGAATAGTATTTTCCAACATGATATTCAGAGAAAATCAGTTGGATCACTCCCATTATAAAGGGCTCTCTAGGTGATTAAACATGCTTGTCAAGCATCGCGTCGCAGGCTGGGAGGGGTCGTAAACCGCAGGAAATATGCTAATATTTTTTGTAATATTTACGAAAAATGCCTAATTTTGTAATGTTATACCAAGGAGTCACGTCATTCATCAGTCAATTACGTCTAATTAACGTGACTCCCTGGTATAAACTACAAAATTAGGCATTTTTGATTTTACAAAAAATATTTGCATATTTCCTGCGGTTTACGATCCCCTCCCTGCCCGCGACGCGAAGCTTGTCAAGCATGCTTGATCGTCTAGAGAGCCCCTAAGATTTTAATAGTATTTTAGTAGTATTTTCATAGTATTTAAGTAGTATTTCAGTAGTATTCCATACCATATTCGTAGTATTTTTTGTGGTAATAAAATGGTATTTTTTAATGTTATTATGTAGTGTTTTCTTATATGCAAAAAAGGCCTCGAGTGCAAAAGATTAATATACAAACGATATTTGAAATAATAGCTTTTCTATTATTATTATTATTTTATTATTATTTAGATAATAGGTATTTTTTTTATTTTTTTTATTTTTTATTTAGAGTAGGTATTACAAAATTTAACTATTACATTTTACCATGTCACATTGTATGTAAATGAGGCAATAGCAGAAAACTGATTCTTATTGTGACTGAGACATGGTTATGACCGAAAGTCGCCTAACTAGGCCTGAGCCTGTTCTAAGGCAGACTTGAGCAATTTTCTTTGTGCATTATGATTACTTGATTATGATTATGATTATGATTACTTATGAAACTAATTATTAAAATAGTCTACTAAAAATTAAATTAAAAATAGAAAATTCAAATCTTTTTTAAAATAAAAATAAAATAAAATAAAACTAAATCTAATCCAAATAATAAATAAAACAAATACAGGTTCAATTCGTAATTCAATATGTAATCATGATGCACTTTCATGTTTGGAAAGACACTTTCATGTTTGGAAGATCTCTGTATTTTTTCTGTGATGTAATCAACCCATATAAAAAAATTCAATAGATGGTACTAATTGAATGTTATTATTGTTATAATTGATTAATTATTGCATTTTTATTAATAGTACTTTTAAAAATACCATTAATTATCAATGTTATTATAGATGGCAAAATAAATTGCTATTAGTTTGGACGGCAATGCTATCAGCGCCACTTGCATTTTGCCAGCACAGAATGATTGTTAAATCGTTCTACAGGGTTGCGCAATCTAATAGCATATAAAATCAATGACAATATGCATCACGCCTAGAAAACTGAAAAACAGGATAGATAAAAGGAAATTGCGTACTTTTAATCTGTATTGTATCTGTGCTTCTTATATATTAGGAATTTTATATATATATATTTTGTGACAGAACAGAAATAAAAGCAAAAAAAAATACAGTGAATTCGTAGTTCAATTTTCAAAAAATCATTTATTTTGTTTTAGCCTTTTTGATGGCAACTAGCAACTTTATAGCAACTAGAAAGTTTTATTAATTTTATTTGAGTAGTATTAAATAGTCTGTAACAGGGCTGTACAACATATGGCACGCGGGCCGCATGCAGCCCATAACCTTACATTTTGCGGCCCGTGGAGCGGGACTAACGACTCGTGCGCGTCAGGCGAACTTTCTCGATGGTTGACCGAAACGGGCGAGTGCTTAAGGTCACCTGAATATCCTGTCATAGGTTCTGTCCAATCGCCATCACTCCTATTACCCACCCGCTCTCATTACCCCGCACTCCCATATTAGTGTCATGTCACATTTTACTTTCCTGTTTAAGGAAAGTACTGTGGACTCGCTTCTGTGTGTCTGCTGTGTGTATTCTCCAACGATAGCGCCGAAACGCTTCATGCAATTGAGCTGAAATTTGGCATGCAGGCATCATTTGGTCATGGCATGAGCTGAAAAGATTGTGGTGGCAATACGTCCACCCAGGGTTGGCTCCCGACGAGGGAACTCCGCAACGGTCAACAGCAGACCCAAAAGGTTGAAAAAGTCGGAAAAATCAAAAAAGTCGATTTCGATTTTCGAGGGTTAAAGGGTGGCGCTAGGTTGGGGGTAGGGGGGTTGTGGTAGGATTTATGATATAATTATTCAGATGAATTAAGTTCCTGGCTACTTGACAGGAAAGTCTTGGGGTGACAAAACTGATTGTTTTTTTGTATACCATACCTATTAAATACCGGGTCACCAAGGCATACCCGGAAACGAAGAGGCCGATAGACTGGCAAAACTGGGCACACTGGATTGCCCAGTGGAGCCAGCTGTAGGGTCCCCTTCGCTACAGGTAAGAAAATCATCAGGGACTGCTTGGAGCAGGAACATCGGGCTTCCTGGAAACAGAGTTAGGGATGTCGCCAGGCAAAAGCCATGATGGAGCAACCACTACAGAAGAAAACCAAGGCCCTACTTGACATGAGCAAGAAGAACCTTAGAACCACTATCGGTCTCCTCACCGGACACACGACCCTTAGAGCTCATCTATTCAACCTTGGCTTGACTGAGAGCAAGGATTGCCGAATATGTGGTGAGAAACCTGAAGACAGCATACACATTGTTGGCCGCTGTCCAGGGCTCGCCGCCAAAAGACACAGTTTACTGGGACGAGCCTTTCTCGAACCCAGCGATCTGCCCAACTTGAAGGTCAGTGACCTACTTAGTCTGGGTAGAAGTACCGGGCTACTAGCTGACAATTGACCTAACCACACAGTGGGTAGTTACAAAAGACCTTACAGATCTAGGTGACATCAAGGGCTGGAAACAAGCCCCCCACTCCATCTACTACTACTACTACTACTATTAAAACTCACTGATAACGTTGGTAAGCTTGAATTTGGACAGCCCTGATCTATAACATACTTTTTATTTGAATACGCTAGCATTCTGAGTTTCTGAGATATTCCGTTATGTTGGTGACCCGGATTCATCGCTCCCGAGGGTACATATTTTGACGATTCCATACCTTTTTTCACCCAAGTGCACTCTCCGAACGTGCTGGGAAAGATGACTGGATCTGGCGAAATTGGACGGACAGCTCTTGCAATAGAAGCGTCTTTCCGCCATGCCGTGCTCCGTCACCAGGTGTTTGTTTCTCTGATAGTATTCCAAGAAACTCATTCTGCAAATGTTGCACCTAAAACATATTATTACGATTGATTTATATTAAAGATTCATTAGAATTAAAATGATGACTTTGTGACTTTACCGCCACTAGCGAAAGCAAATCAAGAAGATGGAAATATCCATTTGGACACCCCCTGAGACGATTAGGACTATTTCCAGACTGAAGTCTGTTTGTGACATTAGGGAGCTAATGGGCCCTTGCTGAGTGGGCCACGAATACCCATTTGTTCAGGGTCGATCACACTCACGGGTCCTCCACGCATGATGCGCGAGCCCGGGTAGGACTCTGGCCTTAGGGCTAGTTTCCCTGGCGCTCCTGGACGGTCTGCGCACCGTGTTGCGTAAGCCAATCGACTGTGCACTCTGACTAACAGTCGGGGGAGTCTGGAAGCAGTACTGTTTCCTATAGAGCGGGGGTGGTTGCTGACCTTATGGCGACTGCTCTTGAAACGACTACCCGATTCGGCTACCTGATTCCAGGTGAAGAGCCGGGCAGATTTAGTGGACACCGTTTCACCGCTACGTAAGGGAAAGGACCGCGCAAGCGACCTCAAACTTGTAACCAATCGAGAGACTGGAGTAATCTGGTCGCAACTGGAAGTAAGGGCGTGAGTGTAAGCCCGCTGGGTAACATACCTAGTATCTCGCGGATAAGGCGTTGGCCTCCTACAGGCATGTGGCGGAGCTTGACGGTGGACTGTTTTTTGTCCTAAGTCTTCGGCGCTCACTTCACGGGAGATAGAACGATCATATATCGTTAAAACTTCCTGAGGTGACGGGTTTGCCCGTTGTATTGACAGCTCCACGATAACACCTAAACGCTTTATCCGAGTCAGCTGAAATTTGGCATGCAGGCATCATTCGGTCATGGCAAGACATGAAAAGATTGTAGTTGAAATCGGTCCACTAGAGTGCGCAAGTCATACTTCAATCTCGAAATATTACAGTTAGAGACTTGAAATTTGTTACACAGATGCCTTGTTGGATCGAAATCACCTTGTGAAATTCTCGTATACAAGCGATGTAAACAAATGTAAATACCATCAAAAATGTAAATATGTCATTTATGGAAAATATTATTTTAATACCACGGAAACTCTACTTTTGCTATCATAGTTTATTGACACAATTACTATCGGGCGGGAAAGGGGGTTGTCCAGAATGGGGGGTAGTTGACGGCGGTGGTGGGGGGTTGGGGGTGGGATGACACAACCGATTTTTTTCATTATGAAGAGTTTCATGTGGAATTTAGTGGTTCAGAAAGTGACACTTCAGACACTAACAGTGTAGTGATTTAAGCGATGTTAGTTTTTCCAGAATCAAAATGTTTTCAACATTATCTAATTACCCTTCAAGTGAATACATCATCAAATTTCTTTTTTTAATAACCTAAATCATAATAAAGTTTATAAGTCAGCAATAAAAAAATGGGAATTTTGGACACACTTTTACGAATGAATGACGAATAAAGATGATAACCTGAAAATTACTTTTTTACGAGTGCTCGTAAATATCGATACTTTTGATGCGATGCTTAGCAGGTATCGATACTTTGATTCGACAGAAACAACGAGTACTAGTATCGTCGGATTAGCGGTTTCAATTCATCTCTATCCATCACTCTTCAGTGGAATCGCCGAGATCCAGAAGATCAGCTAAGTAGCTGTGGAAAATACTAGCTCTGTGCATTCTGACATTATAACTACCTGTATTGCATCCTTCCGTGTGCATATTTGGTGTGGTTCGAGCAAGAGTTGTATTTTTCAAAGACCTTTCCACAGATTTTGCAGGGGTATTTGCCTTTCGTATGTGAAACCATATGGACCTGGAAGGAAGAACTACTTTAATGACCGATCAAATGCCGAATTTAATTTATTCCGATCAATTTAATGCCGAATCGAACTTTATAAACAATCTGATGTTCGCCGATGACAGCGCCGTTTTTGCCGACACTGATGCCGAAGCAATGGACATTTTATAAAACATATTATTTATTTGATGTGTAGGGCTTTTCTAAGGTCTTTATGAGCCTTATACCACTGCGACCATTGCTGATCTATTGTGTTCGCCACCTACTATAGTTCTGCGCTAAGCCTCGTCTCATTCAAGAACCGCAACAGGCAAGTTCGTCGACTTTTTCATTTCCGTTGATTCCTGCATGGCCGGGAACCCATCTTGGAATGATTCAACCCTGGCGTGTTGTTCCAGTGGTTGACGGATTGTTCTAAACATATTTGTTTGAGCATTAGGTATGCAAGGCTTTTTGGTAAGCCACAGCAAGGTTTAGGGCCGTATAAGGTTCCCTTTGCTCCCGTCTTAGCAAGTTCGTCGGCTTTTTCATTTCCCTCGATTCCCGCATGGCTGGGAACCCATCTTAGAATTACCCTGTTCTTTTCGCCCAGGGAATTCAGTAGTGATATGCAGTTTTGCACTAGCTTTGAATTAATGGTATTTGAGGCTAGTGCCATAAGAGCTGCTTTGCTATCCAGGTGGATATAGATACGGTGGTTGGCCTGGTTCTTAAAGAGGTTGATATCCGCAAATTCACATTCAATCTAAGGATCTTACTAATCTAAAACTCACCCTGTATTCATAAATCAATGGGCGGCATTAAAAAGCATTAAAAAGCTCATTTTTAATAAATAATATTATAAAGAGGTAAAGTTTGTGACGTTGTAGGATAATTTCTGGATCTACTGAACCGATTTTGAAAATTCTTTTATCAATAGAAAGCCACGTTATTTGTAAGTGTCACGTTATTTGTAAGTGTCACGTTATTTGTAAGTGTATATATTAATCCGAAAAATGAATAGACTTTTTCGTGGTAGTCGGATTTGCAAAGTAAGTCGAAGAATAAGCGGTCGAACGAAAACGTTTCTAACTAACGCTGCCTTAACGATGAGTGATATATGATTAAGTTCTAGAGAAAAGTTGTAGAGCTTGATGATGCCTACAAAAAAGTCAGTGACAGCATATGTCTAACTTTTATATTTAAGTCACAAAAAGTAGTATTTTATATTTTTAAAAATATTTAAATCGTTAGGTCATGTTTATTGGTCATATTATCAACAATTATGAATTCTTATCAAAATAAGTAAATGTATCGTCTCAAGTGTTTAAAACAAAAGACTTTTCCCTTTTACTGCATATAATTTCCCTTTTACTGCATAAATAGTTAAAGAGATAATACGCTCACAAATAAGACACTTACAAGAAGACACTCACAAACAACGGTATTATAGACAAATTGGCATGCAAATACATACACACATATGCAGTAAAAATATAACCCTTCTTTTGGCAGTCAGGAAATAAATCATAGCACTCAGTACTAACCGAACCACACTCATAATTTCATCACAGGTAAAAAGTTTTACCGCCCAACTAAGTGGGTTCGGGTCACCTAGTTTTTAATATTGGTGGTAGGAAAATTAATTTTAACTCACAATAAGTCGCCGTTTGTTAGCGAATCCTTTCCCGCACTTGTCGCACATGAAGTTCTGGTAATGAATGTTCATATGGGTGCTGAGAATCAAGGCGCTGTAGAAAGTCTCCTGACAAATTTCACAGGTCAGGTTGCCCGACTGCAGTTTAAAGGGCAGCTTGTCCGCACCGTGATATTTTCTACCAGAGTAGCTAAAAATATCACAGTGTATCAGGTTCCTTACTCTCATATTGCCCTTTTGTTGAGAATATTTAAGATCAAAAAATTCTACATTATAGATTTTTTAATTAGTGACATCCTTGAAGTGGGTGAATCAGTATGAGCAAATAAGCAACTTTTGATAACAAATTGTTAAAACAAATAATATAATAAAGTTATATTTTATTCCAAATGATTTAGAAAAGTTTGAGAATTGATCAGCTGTTATTCGACATTGTCATTGGCGCGAGGTCGTTCAGGTCGGCGACCTTGAAGGGCGTTTAACCACACAATAGTCGCGAGGCAAGGGCTACAGATGGCGCTGCACTGTTATTTCTGATCGATGTATTTTGAATATTTGATACCACCACTTATTGACCATATTTAAAATGGAATAGACAATACAAATAGAACAGGGCCCTAAAATTTACCTAATATGTAATAAAACAGTAATTTAGAAAAAATCAATAAAAAACACAGACTGTCATTTAGCAGTTTGAATGATTACTTTCAATGAGCTTACAATACAATTACATATCACAATAGTCGCGTGAATAACCGATAGATGGCAAGAGTAAAATAAAATAAAAAAACTGTTTTTCAATGCCCCCGAATTCAACGACCTTGATACTTTTGCAATGTCAAATAAAACAGCTGATCGATTCTCAAGTTGTTGTAAATGAGTTGGAATAAAATGCAATTTTAAAATAATTTTATTATAATATTTAATTCAACAATTTGTTGTCAAAAGTTGCTTATTTGCTCGTACTGATTCACCCATTTCAAGGATGTCACTAATTAAAAACTCACCCTGTATGCAGTTTTACCATTTTATTGGGAGTTAGTTAATGATTCTGATGTAGAATTGCATTAGGCTAGCAAAATGATTTCTACTAAAACTCTACTACTAAACTTAAAAACCTATAGTTATAAAAATATACTATTGCGGCCACCTGCCACAATATTGCGATGCCACTGGCACGGAACCGATCAGTGGTCGTTGGGGACCCAGGACTGTAAAAAGAGGTCCCCCCACTCGATCGCCGCTCGCCCTATTACGGGCAGCCAGGTCACCGCGGCGAGCCTCGATAGCCTCAGTTTGCACTTTTACCACCGTTTAACTCTCCCTGTTCTAGCACCAATAAAACACACTTTTATCTGTTGAAAACAACGAGATATATTCACAACTTATTTGCTAACTTTATACAAAGGTAAAAACATGAAATAATCCTAAAGTGTAAAAATACAAAAATGTTATTAATACTTGCTAGACGATAATACTTGCTAGACGATAAACCAAATCAAATACAAATTCTTAGCCTAGCTTACTTCTAGGTTGGCATTCAAAAATGTCCACAATCTTATCACTCACAAAAATGTCTTATTAAAGTTTATTTATCACCACTGTCGTTGTCGCAGCTTGCAGCTTGTAGATCGATCCGCGTGTCCAACAGGCGGTCGGGCGATGGTGCTGCGGCGTGCTGCTGGCGGTGGCTTCCTTAGCCGACCGCGTGTTCGCCGCTCGTACTGGAGTGGCGTGTCGGCGGCTTGAAGCGACGCGGCGATGCTGCGGCGTGCTCAAGCTGGCGACGGTTGACGGCAGGCACGTACTCGGCGCGGCGCGGCGCCCACTCGGCCCGGCGCGGCGTGTGGCTGCGTGTTGCTCGTTCCGGCGCGACCGGCTCCCAGGCCGTCGCGGCGCGGCTGTCGCTCGTTCCGGCGCGACCGGCTCCCAGGCCGTCGCGGCGCGGCTGTCGCTCGTTCCGGCGCGACCGGCTCCCAGGCCGTCGCGGCGCGGCGTGTGTCGCTCGTTCCGGCGCGACCGGCTCCCAGGCCGTCGCGGCGCGGCTCGGCGTGGATCACTCGCAACCGACACGCTAGTCGGTGCGGCGCGGCGCCCACAACTGACACGCTGGTCGGTGTGGCGCGGCGCGGATCTGGCGCAACCGACACGCTGGTCGGTGCGGCGCGGCGTCCTCTGTCGCCGCGACTTCCCGGCGTGTCTCAGCACGCTGTCGCCGACGCGTCCAACTTCGCCAGTTGGCGCGATGCGGCGTCTGTCGCAACCGACTCGCTGGTCGGTGCGGCGCGGCGTCCTCTGGTCGCCGCGACTTCCCGTTGCAGCTGACGCGGCGATTCCGCGTCCCCAATGGAGCGTACGCGGTCCTGCGTAGCTCGGCTGCTTGCCGCAGGCGGTCCGTGTCGATATTCGGCGGCGGCAAAAACGTCCACGTTTCGCTGGCCTCGCCCCGAAATACCGAACACGAATACCTGCTGCGGCGATTCCCCTCCGGCTCCCGGCTGCTTCGTCGCTGCGTCGCTGCGTCGTCCTTCTCGTCGCTCCCGCTGATGGCGCGGTCTGGCGGTCCGTTGCCAAGACCGAGGTCCCGAAGATCCGGCGACCCGAAGCGGCGAGGTCCAACTCACTACACCGAGTGGTTGGCTGGTCAGTCTCCTTGACTGTTCTTCCACGACGATTTCTTCCTCGACGACTTCCTTCCAGCAGCGCGACGCCTTGACTCCCTAAGCAGCCGGGTGGCCACTTGTTGCCGGCACCCAGGCCGGAGAGCGAAATGATTTGCTCCCCGCCCGGCGGCTATATTTATACCCCGGCTCCGGCGGCGCGCGCGCGGCCCGTTCTGCCGGCGGCCTCTGATTGGCCGGCGCTCGGCCTCGCGCTCGCCGATCTCTCCGTCTCCGTCTTTTCCGACTTTTCGCTTCTGCGATTCTATTTTTCGGTGTTTTGACGATGCATTCCTCTTCGGGCTTATTCTTTTTCGCTTTTGGAGAATTTTCTGCCGATTTTTCCTTTGGCGACTTCAATATATTTGCGCCCGATATGGGATTCTTGAGCGGGGCTTGTCCGTGTTGTTTTTTTTACTGCTTATTCTTATTTACGTTATATTTTCCCTTGTTTTAATGCTTCGAATAAACATTTCTGAGATATATTCGAATAAAATTGATTTCTTGGATCGGTTGACGGTGGCCTCGGTCGCGGCGCGACGTCTGCGAGGTCCGTCCCGTCGCACGTAAGCCCATACATTTTGTATGGAAAAATTACGCGGATGCTATGCCCGATTTCAGGTTGACGAAAACTGCACGTCGGATTCGCCAGTTTTCGTCTTTAAAATTAATTATTATATTTCTGGCGTATCGCCCTTACTTTTGCAGCCACTATGCTTGGAATAAATCCATGAGATTCTTGCGGTTTGATGAGCGGTGTTTTCGGCCGGGACGCGACGTCTGCGAGGTCCGTCCCGCCGCACCTAAGCTCATACATTTTATAGGACAATTTACGCGGATGCTATGCCCTATTTCAGGTTGACGGAAACTGCACGTCGGCCTCGACAGCTTCCGCCTTTTAAAATCAATTAGATTTTTTGGCGGCTCGCCGTTTTATTAGCGGCCGCAACATCCTCCCCCCCGACACTTCCCGTGTCTTCCTTTTCCGCCTCCAATATGACGGCCACTTTTGCTATGGGCCGTCGGCAAATCCGGCCGTTAGCTGTTCGGAGGTCGACTACCCTTACCATCCCGTCTGCTCCCGGGTGTGTGGCGGTGACGACCCCCCTTACCCATGTTCCGCGTGCTGCGTTGGGTTCTGTTATGAAAACGACATCGTTCACGGCGATGTCCCTGTTTTTCTTGTACCATTTAGACCTCTTGGCTAAAGTAGGCAGGTACTCTTTTACCCATCTTCTCCAAAATTGATTGGCCAATGCCTGGCTTATCCTCCACTGTTTCCGGAGATCCGTCCTTTCGTCCGATGGGCAAATCTGCGGTACCGGTTGTGGTGGCCCGATGAGGAAGTGGTTCGGCGTGAGTCCTCCTTCGTCTCGGTGATCGCTTGACACGTGGGTGATAGGCCGACTATTCACCACAAACTCGGCTTCGGCGAGCGCTGTCCTCAGGGTTTCCTCCCTAGGTGCTTGCTCCTTCAAAATGGCGTAGAGTGCGGTCTTTATTGACCTCACCATTCTTTCCCAGCTCCCCCCCATGTGGGGTGCCGAGGCTGGAATGAACCTCCAGTCCACTCCTTTGGCCGACAGTTCGTTTGACATCTTGTCCTTGTCGATGCTGTCCCAGGCTTCTCGCAGCTCTCTTTCCGCTCCGTGGAAATTAGTTCCATTGTCGGAGTAGATCGTTTTTGGCCAGCCTCGCCTCGCTGCCATTCTTACGACCGCTTGAATGGCCGAGTCTGCCGTCAACGAAGCTGCTATGTCGATGTGTACTGCTCTTGTGGCCAGACACGTCATTAAGACTCCGTACCGTTTTTCTCGTCTTCGTCCAATGCACACGTTTATCGGCCCGAAATAATCGATGGCGCAGTCTGTGAATGGCCGAACGTGATGCGCTAATCGCGCTGCGGGTAATCTCCCCATTTGCTGGGTACCGGGTTGAACCTTCTTCAGCCGGCATGTCCTGCATTCTCTTGCTGCTCGACGGACAGCATTGCGGCTGCCTAACAGCCAATATTGTTGCCGTAAGTTATTTCGCACGGTCTCCTGACCTTGATGTGCTGCTTGCCGATGGTAATAATTTACGAGTAGGCGCGATAGACGATGCCTCGCGCATAACACCGCTGGTTCCTTGACCGCTTTTCCTACATTTTTCGCGGCGCCTATGCGCCCGTCTAGCACGATGTGTCCCTTTTCATTTAGGCGAGGTGTCAGACTGTATAGTCTGCTTCGTACGTCGACGGTTCCATCCTGGTTTAAGCTATGTATTTCTTCAGGAAACATTTCCTCCTGCGCCTGCTTGATTAGTTTTTCTGTGGCTCTTTCTAGTTCCCATTGCATGAGGGTAACTCCCCCCCGTGACTCTGCTCGCCGGAGACACCGGTCGATGAAGCGTAATGCATACGCTGTGCTTCGCACCAGTCGTTGCCACGATGAGAAGCGTTCCATCTCGATCGTCCTCTTGTTTTCGTGTGTGTTAAACACGGCTCGCATCTCTTCGGTGGGGCTTTCGACAGCCCATGTCTCCCTCGGCCAGTCTTCTTCTTCCTGTCGCAGGAAAGCGGGCCCGTTGAACCAGCGCGACTGTTCGCCCAGGTTGCACTGCTCTTTGTCCCGGGTTGCTTCGTCCGCCACGTTTTCCGTTGTGGGAACCCATCGCCAGTCGCCGGTGTTCGTCAGTTCGTCTATTTCGCCGAGCCGATGAGCGACGAATACATTGTACCGGCGTGGATCACTTCTGATCCATTGGATGACGGTGGTCGAGTCGGTCCACATCACTGTTCTCTTCACGTGTAGTGACAGTTCCTGTTTTATTGTGTTGGCTAGCCGGCTTCCTATCACGGCTGCCATCAACTCCATTCGTGGAATGGTTTGAGGTTTTAATGGTGCAACCTTTGCCTTGCTGGCTACGAATGATGTACTTCGTCTTGCCCCGTCTTCGCTTACTAAATAAGCGACCGCTGCGTACGCTGTTTCCGACGCGTCGCAGAAAATATGCAGACTGATGTCTGCTGCGTTGACTGGTCGGTACCACCTTGGTACCTGACATTCCCTTATGGAATCCAATTCCTTCAACCATTTTAACCACTTTTGGTGTACTCTTTGGCTCAGCTCCTGGTCCCACTCTGTTTTGTCTCGCCAGACTTCTTGCAGTAAGGTCTTTGCCTTTACTGTGAATGGCGACAGAAGCCCGAGAGGGTCAAACACGCTCATGGCCAGGCTGAGCATCTCTCTTTTCGTGGGCCTTTTCTCTCCGGCCACTATTGCCCTGTTGACGCGTGGAAAGTTCAAATTAAATGTTAAGATGTCTCTTTCTGGATCCCACTCCAGCCCCAGCACTCGTTCCGCTGTTTCAGCTTTTCCCAAGTTGAGGCTTATCTTGCCCGACGACTTGGCTTCCATTGCTGTGAGCACTGCACTTGAGTTGCTGTGCCAATTGCACAGCTCAAAACCGCCTCTTCGATGAACTTCTGTGACGCTGCGTGCCAATTCGATGGCTTCTTTTTCGCTGTCCGCGGAGTCTATATAGTCATCCATATAATGACGTTTTAATATGGGCTCTACCGCTTGCGGGAACTCTTTCTCGTGCATCCTGGCGTTCTGATTTTTAGCGTTCTGGGCGGAGCACGGTGATGATGAGGCGCCGAAAATCATTACACACATTTTGAACGTCTTCGGTTCCTGGTCCGTCTGCATATCTCGCCATAGGAACCGCTGGGCATCTTGGTCTTCCTGACGAATCTTGATCCGCAAAAACATCTCCTTGATGTCTGCCGTGAACGCTACTTTGCGTTCCCTGAATTTCATCAGGATTCCTATCAAAGGATTTAGCAGGTCCGGGCCGGCTTCCAATGCGTCATTTAAGCATCGGTTGTTCACCTTTGCGGCGGCATCGAACACAATTCTAATTTTGCTCGGCTTATGCGGATTCGTAACGCAAAAGTGCGGAAGGTAAAAGGTTCGCGGTCCGCGTTGATTATCCTCTTCCTCCGTCAGTTCCCTTGCGTAACCTTTTTCCACGTACTCGCGCATCTTTGCGCGGTACGCTTCTGCCGTGACGGGCTCTTTCTTCAGCTTCGTCTCCAGGTTTCTTAACCGGCTAATGGCTTGTGCGCGGCTTGGAGGAAGCCTCTCTTCCTCTGAGCGCCAGAGTAGCCCCGTTTCCCACCGACCGTTGTCATATCGTGTCGTGGCGGCCATTGTCTGCACTGCGCGCTCGTGCCGTTTCTGGTGGTGCTGTCTCGCTACCACTCCCGCTTCTTCCGTTCGTAGGTAGTCTTTTACTATATCCTCGACGGACTCTTCCTTGAAGGTAGCGTGGAATACTTCTCCTTCTTGCCGGGCTGTCGTGTTTACATGCCCGCTTATAGTCCAGCCGAGCAGACTTCTCGTGGCTGTCGGCTGTCCTACGGGTCCCCAAACGATCTCCCTCGGAGCAATTAACCGGTAATTGTCCATCCCGATCAGGAGCGCAGTCTTTCCTTGGTACCTTGGAATGTTGATACCGTGCAAGTGAGTCCACTTCTCCCACTGGCTGTTGCTGCACTCCTGTTCGGGCGTTTGGAGATCTTCGATGGTTCTGACGGACGTCATTTTATACCAGTCGTCGCTTTGTTTGTTCCGTATTTCGAGGCTCACTATCCTTGAGTTCTCTTGGTGAGGGCCCGTAATGCTCTTTAAGGTAAGTGGGCTCTTTTTACCCTTCAATCCGACGTCCCTGGCCACGCTCTCTTTTAGTAGCGTGATGCTAGATCCTTCGTCGAGTAGGGCCAGCACTTCAACGCTGCCCTTCGGGCCCTTCACCGTGACTGGTATGACGCGCAACAAAATGTTTTTACTACTCAAATTCCTACCTTGTGTAGTGTGTACTGCTTTGCTGCTGTCGCGTCCGTCCGCTGCTGCTGCTGCCTCCGTCGCCCTCCCTCTGGGCTCCGTGCGCATCGGAGACCCTCTTTCGACGATGAGCAGCGTGTGTGTCTTCCCAGAGTCGTGGCAGTCCCGCGCGAAGTGCCCTCGCTTGAGGCACCGGAAGCACATGCCGGAAGTTTGTGCGAACTGCGAACGCCGGCTCACCGGCATTTTCAAGAACTTGTAGCATTTGGCTACATCATGTCCTTGTCGATCACACACTATGCACTTTGGCCTGTTGCCCTTTCTGTCCGAGGCCGCATTTGGTTCGCGCACTGTCGCACTGTCTTTCCGCACTGCACTTGCCTTTTTCCGTTCGGGTGTCGGATCCCGCACATCCGTGTCCGTCGCGTACACCCGCTTCGGAGCAGGCTTCCCTTCGTGCACTTTTGCCTTTGGTTTGGCACTCCAGTTGGCACGATTCACTACCGTAGCTTGACGTCCTATTTTGTCCATATAGGTGCTGAAGTCGAATAGCGATGGGTTGCCTTCATGCTTTTCGATGATCGCCTCGCTCCAGCCCGCCAAGTGGTGTCCCGATAGCTTGGACTCCAGCTCTCGCAGAATCTCCATATTATAGGCATATTCTGGCCTCTTCAGCGACTTCAACGACGCTATCAGGTTGCCAACCGTGATAGTGAAGTCTATTATCTCTTCGCTGGTCGTTGAGTCGCTGGTTAGTGGTCGCAAACTGCGCACCTGATTTATAAGGCGCCCGATTAGCAAGTCGGGACGACCAAATCTCCTCTCCAGGATCTCCCTGATCCTTGGCAGCTGCTCGGGGTCAAATAGGAATGACGAGACCGCCTGATAGGCCCTGCCCTTCAGACATCGCTGCAGCCTTGTCAGCACCTCGCTGGGTGTGAGGCTCAGCGTCTGCTGCTCCAACTGCGACACGAAGATCAACCATCGCTCTGGATCGCCGTCGAAAATCGGCAACTCCCGTGGCAGTGTTTGCCGCAGCAAGATTCCCTCGCACGCCGTTGGTGCGTGCGGTGTCGCAGCTGGAGCCGTTGCTTGCACGTCGTCCCGTTGCTGCTGCCTTTGTCGAGCTGCGCCGAGTACCGCTTGCTTTGAGTTGTCAATCCACTGCGGTATCGGTGGCTTTTCTACCGGTATGTTCAGCTGCGCTACCGATCGACCGATGCTGCGCATTTCCTCCGCCTCTTCTTCTTCCGCCTCAATGAGGTCTCTCTCGATGGCCGTGGACTGGCGGAGATTGTCGAGTCGCTTTTGCAGACTCTCCTGGCGCAGCTCCAGCATCTCCTCTTCGATTCGCTGTCTCTCCTGGAGCTCACGCTTCGCTGCCTCTGCGAAGCGACGTCGGCATCTGCTGTGCGGCGTCATGCCGGTCTCGCGACTGCAGAGGCTTCCCTCCCACTCGGCCGGTCTTTCCTTGGGCTCACCTTGTGACGCTGCGGCGTTTGCTTCATCCAAGTGAGGCGTGCTGTGCTGCGGGCGAGTTGCTGCTATGCGTGTCGCTGGCGTTAGCTGCTGCCTCGCAGGCGGGCCCATTGCCCCCTGAGGCGAGTTCCCGCTCCGCATCGCTGCCGTGCCACTCGTTGTCGCCTGTACTGTCGCTTCGGTGACCGTGTCGTCGTCTCTTGTCACGTTCGGATCCATGGTCCCGCTTTGGTAGCCGGTGGTCGTAGGCTCCTCCTCCCTTTGAGGGCCGTGCCGACTTTTGCCGCTGCGAAGACTCATGTTTTATTGGTGCTAAGGAGAGTTACGGTAGTGCACTGGTGGCGATCCGGCTCGAAGGACCAGCTTATATTGCGGCCACCTGCCACAATATTGCGATGCCACTGGCACGGAACCGATCAGTGGTCGTTGGGGACCCAGGACTGTAAAAAGAGGTCCCCCCACTCGATCGCCGCTCGCCCTATTACGGGCAGCCAGGTCACCGCGGCGAGCCTCGATAGCCTCAGTTTGCACTTTTACCACCGTTTAACTCTCCCTGTTCTAGCACCAATAAAACACACTTTTATCTGTTGAAAACAACGAGATATATTCACAACTTATTTGCTAACTTTATACAAAGGTAAAAACATGAAATAATCCTAAAGTGTAAAAATACAAAAATGTTATTAATACTTGCTAGACGATAATACTTGCTAGACGATAAACCAAATCAAATACAAATTCTTAGCCTAGCTTACTTCTAGGTTGGCATTCAAAAATGTCCACAATCTTATCACTCACAAAAATGTCTTATTAAAGTTTATTTATCACCACTGTCGTTGTCGCAGCTTGCAGCTTGTAGATCGATCCGCGTGTCCAACAGGCGGTCGGGCGATGGTGCTGCGGCGTGCTGCTGGCGGTGGCTTCCTTAGCCGACCGCGTGTTCGCCGCTCGTACTGGAGTGGCGTGTCGGCGGCTTGAAGCGACGCGGCGATGCTGCGGCGTGCTCAAGCTGGCGACGGTTGACGGCAGGCACGTACTCGGCGCGGCGCGGCGCCCACTCGGCCCGGCGCGGCGTGTGGCTGCGTGTTGCTCGTTCCGGCGCGACCGGCTCCCAGGCCGTCGCGGCGCGGCTGTCGCTCGTTCCGGCGCGACCGGCTCCCAGGCCGTCGCGGCGCGGCTGTCGCTCGTTCCGGCGCGACCGGCTCCCAGGCCGTCGCGGCGCGGCGTGTGTCGCTCGTTCCGGCGCGACCGGCTCCCAGGCCGTCGCGGCGCGGCTCGGCGTGGATCACTCGCAACCGACACGCTAGTCGGTGCGGCGCGGCGCCCACAACTGACACGCTGGTCGGTGTGGCGCGGCGCGGATCTGGCGCAACCGACACGCTGGTCGGTGCGGCGCGGCGTCCTCTGTCGCCGCGACTTCCCGGCGTGTCTCAGCACGCTGTCGCCGACGCGTCCAACTTCGCCGGTTGGCGCGATGCGGCGTCTGTCGCAACCGACTCGCTGGTCGGTGCGGCGCGGCGTCCTCTGGTCGCCGCGACTTCCCGTTGCAGCTGACGCGGCGATTCCGCGTCCCCAATGGAGCGTACGCGGTCCTGCGTAGCTCGGCTGCTTGCCGCAGGCGGTCCGTGTCGATATTCGGCGGCGGCAAAAACGTCCACGTTTCGCTGGCCTCGCCCCGAAATACCGAACACGAATACCTGCTGCGGCGATTCCCCTCCGGCTCCCGGCTGCTTCGTCGCTGCGTCGCTGCGTCGTCCTTCTCGTCGCTCCCGCTGATGGCGCGGTCTGGCGGTCCGTTGCCAAGACCGAGGTCCCGAAGATCCGGCGACCCGAAGCGGCGAGGTCCAACTCACTACACCGAGTGGTTGGCTGGTCAGTCTCCTTGACTGTTCTTCCACGACGATTTCTTCCTCGACGACTTCCTTCCAGCAGCGCGACGCCTTGACTCCCTAAGCAGCCGGGTGGCCACTTGTTGCCGGCACCCAGGCCGGAGAGCGAAATGATTTGCTCCCCGCCCGGCGGCTATATTTATACCCCGGCTCCGGCGGCGCGCGCGCGGCCCGTTCTGCCGGCGGCCTCTGATTGGCCGGCGCTCGGCCTCGCGCTCGCCGATCTCTCCGTCTCCGTCTTTTCCGACTTTTCGCTTCTGCGATTCTATTTTTCGGTGTTTTGACGATGCATTCCTCTTCGGGCTTATTCTTTTTCGCTTTTGGAGAATTTTCTGCCGATTTTTCCTTTGGCGACTTCAATATATTTGCGCCCGATATGGGATTCTTGAGCGGGGCTTGTCCGTGTTGTTTTTTTTACTGCTTATTCTTATTTACGTTATATTTTCCCTTGTTTTAATGCTTCGAATAAACATTTCTGAGATATATTCGAATAAAATTGATTTCTTGGATCGGTTGACGGTGGCCTCGGTCGCGGCGCGACGTCTGCGAGGTCCGTCCCGTCGCACGTAAGCCCATACATTTTGTATGGAAAAATTACGCGGATGCTATGCCCGATTTCAGGTTGACGAAAACTGCACGTCGGATTCGCCAGTTTTCGTCTTTAAAATTAATTATTATATTTCTGGCGTATCGCCCTTACTTTTGCAGCCACTATGCTTGGAATAAATCCATGAGATTCTTGCGGTTTGATGAGCGGTGTTTTCGGCCGGGACGCGACGTCTGCGAGGTCCGTCCCGCCGCACCTAAGCTCATACATTTTATAGGACAATTTACGCGGATGCTATGCCCTATTTCAGGTTGACGGAAACTGCACGTCGGCCTCGACAGCTTCCGCCTTTTAAAATCAATTAGATTTTTTGGCGGCTCGCCGTTTTATTAGCGGCCGCAACATATACATAATATTAAATCAATGTTATTACAATGTAGAAAATTCGAGTTTTTCGAAGAAAAAAAGGCTGAATTTTGTGATCAAAAATTGTAAAAATAGTGCTTTGAACCGAAAGTGAAATTTTTGGCATTTTTACGTGAAAACATCTCGATTTATCAGAGGAACTGCTCAACAAACTTGAACGTTTGCAAAATGTAGGCATACGATTCATATTCGGTCTGCTTAAGTATGATCACAAGTCCGAATATCTTCTTCTTCTTCTTCTTCATCAGCGCGCATTCGCCCACCGTTGGGAATACGCCTCTCCAATCACTCTCCATCCGGATCGGTTGTCCGTTTCCCTCATCCAGACAGGTCCAGCTGTCTCCTTGATGTCTTTGGTTTGGCAGCCTGATCGTATCCATAGATTCTTAGCACCCCCTGCCTCGCCGTTACCGTAACCGCTGCCGTGGCTCGGGCTAGTGGGGCTGCTGGGGACTGGGGGCCGCGGTAAGTTTGTACTGTTCATCATGATTGGAGGTATTTAGCCCGATACCCGCCACGTCGACCACACGTCTTGGCGAGCTCCACACTTTCAGGAAAATATTTCCATTTCCTAGGCTTGTAGCAATCTGGTCGGGTTACCTAACCGCCGAATTACACTATATTCACTAAATTTATTATTTAATTATTATTTATTGTTCAGAAAATTTCAAAATATATGTTGACGCTTAGAATTTAAATTTCGAATTTTTAATATCCGAATATAGGGCACAGTTAACCCCTCAAATGAATGGCGATTAGCTCGGGTTGCCTACGGCAAAATGTATATAAATTTATATTTACATTTACATTTACATTTACATAGAGCGAGGTTTACTATAGAGCTATAGCATTACTATAGAGCGGATTACTATAAAGCGGCGCACATTTACATTTATATTTACATTTATATAAATTTATATACATTTTGTATACATTTTGCCAAGGCATCCCTTAAGGGACGCCTCACATTTGAGGGGTTAAAAGTGGTTGCCAGTATGCCAAAGAAGAAATGTTCATATACTTGCTCTCCTATCTCGTGTACTCTCTCAATTAACACCATCCTATCTCCACGAGCTTTTTGAACCACTAAGTTCCCACGGTCTCGTACTTCGGTCAGCCTCTGACAGTTTACTACAAATTCTGAGTCATAATAGTGATTTCCATTCCTATTCTTTCTGTGTCCATGGTGCAAGACTCTGGAACGATCTCCCAGCAAACATACGAAACTCCCCTTCTTTACCATCGTTTAAGACTCACCTTAACCCTTGGAGTAAATGGGTATTTTTATGGATGCATCTGTCTCTTTTGCAGGATTTTCGGCGACATCGACGGCGCTCGACTTAAAGTACTATAACTACGAAACTACTACACCAATCATAAAAAGAACAACTGCACAATGATTGCATTGAAATTTCGAATATAGAATATTGAAATATCATTTTGTAAAACAATTAGATAATTATGAATAAATATGAGAACGTCAAAGAAGTGAAAAAAACGCGCGACCAGATTTGGTCGACTCGTACTCAACGGATAATTGTTTCGCAACCAGATTTGGTTGACTCATACTCAACGGGTTAAGGATTACTACTTTTCTAAAAAGGAACCAGATCTTCCCTTTCTCTCCTCTTCCTCTCCCAATTTCCTCTCCTCGGGCATTATTAGTTTTAAATTCCTCCACTTGTCTGTATGTTAGGCAATAATATTTATTTTCACAATGCGCGCATGTACCACTGTGTTTAGGTTAGTTGTAAGACATTGCCATGTGGCAATAAGCTCGCCATTTTGTATAATAATAAGTGCAAATAACTTTATTATTATTATTATTATTATTAAAAAGGCTCTCATACTAAGGCCCTATCAGAGTTAGCGATGAAACACTTTTGTTGTCTGCAAATATTTTAATATATGTCATGGTCCAAGGATTGCAGTGCAAAAGGGTGTGTATATTTTAAAAGTAGACCATCGTTTGCTACCATGTGTATTCAACTTGCATGTTTGTGTGATTACATCATCGAAAGAAGAGGAGTCAGATACGAGTCTCAAAGTTTACTCCGTGCAATCAAAGAATGTCATATCTCACAACCGAAAGGGTTACCACAAGTGATTCTTTCATTTTCGTGCAAATCTTGAGGTCATCTAAAAGGTGAGCTGAGCAGAAATAAAATTAAGTCATTGAGTAAAAAGTTGTGCTGAAAAGTTATCACTCAATTATTTTATTTTTTTGCTAAAGTAATACTTTCTTCATATTCTAAGGGGCTCTCTAGACGATCAAGCATGCTAGTCAAGCATCGCGTCACGGGCTGCGAAGGGATCGTAAACCGCAGGAAATATTCAAATATTTTTTTTAAATATTTACCAAAAATGCCTTATTTTGTAGTTTACACCAGGAAGTCACGTCAATTAGACGTAGTTGATTGATGAATGACGTGACTCCCTGGTATAAAACTACAAAATTAAGCATTTTTGGCAAATTCTTTTAAAAATATTTGCATATTTCCTGCGGTTCACAATCCCTTCCCAGTCTGCGACGCGATGCTTGACAAGCATGCTTGATCGTCTAGAGAGCCCCTTAATGTTAAGGCTGATTTACATTGAGTCAGTTACTGATTTGAAACTCAAGACAAGTCAGTGCTGACTCAGGACATTGCAAGCACTTATCATGACATCATCATGATAAGTGCTTGCAGCACTGATAGGCTGTTGGCATCGTCTCGAGTAGACTTTGTGTCTATAAGAACTAATCATACCTATTCGCAACCGTATCCTTTGCTTGTAAATATGCCGATTTTTCCTTTTCTTCTCCTGATTTTTTGTGCTTTTCTTCCATTTCGCACCATAGCTCCTCCCACTGGAACCTTTTTGGGTACACAATATTGGCTGACGGTTCTGATGCAGCAACTGAGGATCCACCAAAATAAAATCCTTATAAATATAACAATTTGTTACTCGACTGCCCATAATAAATAGTGTAATGTGTTCAGGGTTCATCTATGCATGTTTTCCTTTTCTTTATTCATTTTAAGCATCTATTTTTAAGCGCTTGAACCGATCTAGAAGTGTGTGGTATTGTTAGAATCGTTATGTCATTAACTGTCCAAATATCAAGTAAGTCTAAGTGTCCAAATGTCAATGAATTAACGTAAATATATCGTGTTTAGTCTTAAATGTAAGGTCTGATTAAGTACATTCCAGATATATACATATATCTATATGAATAAATACATAAACCACAAATATTTCATAAATGTAAAATAATAGAAATAATTATAAATACAATAGTTCACTTTCTGTAATGACAGTCGTGTTTTTTATTATTTTTAAAAGCTTTTATTTACCTTGCAATGTATGTTAGTTAGTGGGCTCGATTGCGTTTCTTCGTGAACTAAAGTCGGAAATTAGTCCGTGTGAACGAGAGTGACAGGTTGTCACTTTTTCGCATTAAAACTGCCCGCCAAGGTTAAATCTTACACCGCACGAAATATGCTCGAATTTATTCGGACAAGTATAAGTTCGGTAGGTAGTATTTATCGACGATCGTTTGTTTCATTTTCCACTCTAACGTATTGCTCTGTCTCGTTCGCTTAGACTAATTTTAGTTTTAGTTCACAAAGAAACGCAATCGGGCCCAGTATGTATGTTTGTTTAGGACAAATCTTGCAAGCTGACTGAGAACCACTTCCTCTTATCTTATGAAGTTAACATTTTATTGTTGGTTCAGTTCCGATGGCAATGAATTTTTATGGTGAGCATGACCTAGTTCTACAACCAGGATTGGCTCCCGACGAGGCTAATCTTACACGGTTAACAGCACAGACACACAATTTTGTACACGCATTCAATTAAGAGAGCCCGTTCTAAATTTCACCACGACAGGGCTGCTGCACCCAGAGTTGGCTTCCAACAAGGGGACTCTTTAACGGTCGACAGCACAGAAAGGATATTTTGTATATGCATTCAATTATGATAGCCCGTTCTAAGTGTCATCGCGACAGAGCTGCTGCACCCAGGGCCGACTTCCAACGAAGGGACTCCTCGACGCTCAACAGCACAAACACAAAATTCTGATAGCCCGTTCCAAGTTCCACTATGGCATGGCTGCTGCACCCAGGGTTGGCTTGGGACATAGTTAGTTGGTTAGTTTATCTGGGCTTTTTCCAGCATTTGACCTCTTAATTGGGCCGTTGTGCGTGGCTCATGTTTCTATTTATGTTACTCCAGCCAACCCAGGCTGTTCCAGAAGTTTAGCAGCCTGTTTGGGCTGCTACAGACCTCCGGGACAGATGCTGGAGATTATAGTATTTTTGCCCGTTGCTCTGCCTCGCTCCTGCATTCCATGAGCATATGCTGTGGCGTTTCTTTTTCTCCATGCATCCTCTGCATAGAGGGCTGTCTGTCAAACCTATGGTAAACAGGTGTTTGTTTAGGGGACAGTGGCCTGTCATAGTACCTATGACTTTACGGATTTTGTCCCTTTTTAATCTGGTGAGGTTGCGGGCAAGTTTTTTAGACGCTCCCGGAACCGCGTTATTTGTTTGCTTGCATCCTGCGTTTTTTTTTTCCATTCTGTAAGGTGGGTTTCATAGGTGTTCCTGCGTAGCCATGTTTTTATGTATATGGGCATTAAGGGTTCCGGTCCATATATTATTTTCTTTGATCCCCTTTTGGTCAGTTCGTCTGCCGCGTCGTTGCCCAGTGAGTCGCTGTGCCCTTTAATCCATTGCAGGGTCACTCTATTTGACCTCGCAATGGATTGAAGCGCATTGTGGCATTCCAGTACAAGGACAGAGGATATAGTATTTTTTGCTAGCGCTTGTAGAACGGAGGCACTGTCGGAGACAAATTTCAAACATAAGTCTCTGACATCTTTGGCTGCAACTGCCTGCACTGCTCTGGTGATGCCAATGCATTCTGCTTGGAAGATCGTATTTAAATTGCCTAGGGTGGCTTAACCCTTCAGGCCTCGGCCCCTCAGCCGATTGACAAGTTGATCTCCCAAAAATTTTTAGTAAAAATTAGTAAAAAAATTTAAATATGACACTGTCTCACCAAAACATTAATTAATGCCAAACCACTGTATCCATAATTAAAATAAAACATATTAACATAATAAAACATAATGAAATAAAATAAATTAAATTAAAATAAAACTAAAACGGGGTCGTCACGCTGCATCGTGTTTTGGCCGATATCGGCCAATCGGGGCTTGAGGGGTTAAGACATAGAATTTTAATAAAAGCTTGTATTTGAAAATGTGTTTTTACTATAACGTATTAATATATTTACTTGTTTAAACAATTAATTATTATTTCAAACAAATTAATTATAACACCTCAGAAGGTTGGTCTCTCCCTGGACAACGGCGTTTGCTTACATTGCCAAAACGTTTATAATCAATTCTTCTACTCTCGTACTTACTTGGGGAGGCTGGTGACGGGCAGGGGGATGGTTCCCTGGCTTCTCCGAAAAAATCCCCCTCGTCTTGGGTGACATCATACGATTTTACCAGCAAAGCGTCACAGTCGAAGTACGTCCATTCGTCCCGATCTAATCGTTCAAACTGCTTGTAAGCTTCCGATATTTGATTGCGAAACTTCATACAACCTTCAAGGCGTATGATGCATATTTCGCATATTAAGTAGTCCTCTGGGAAACCATCTGCGGGAAAAATCTGCAAAATGTATAATTATTTAACATTATTATAGTATTTGTAGTCTATGTGTAACCTTTAGGCTGCAACGTTGACATAATGGTTGTCTCCCGGTGCTACTGGACAGTTTGCGCACCAATCGGCGACGCTAATCGGTTGTGCACTCTGACTAATTGCTGAGTCAGGAGACTATGGAAATATACTGTCTCCTAAGCAGCGGGGCGAGGGTGGATGTTGACCTGTCGTCAACCACTCTTGAAATGACCATTAGGCTACCTGAATCAGAGCCTGGCAAAAGATGCCTTGTTCCGCGATAGATTCAAACCGAATCACCACTGAATTGCAGCAGGTAGATGCCGTGTAAGCGTCTTCGGTCCCGTAACCAGTCGGGAGGAAGGAGGTACCCTGAAGGTTAATTCCAGACGAAGATATCCTAATAAACCTGGGAGCCAGAAGGGCGAGGTACCTTCCTACTGGGTTATCTTCCTAGTGCCTCGCCGTAAGGTGTTGGTCTCTGGCGGGTTCGTGGGTTTGCTCAACGGTAGGTTTGTGCCATCCGAAAGTCTTCTACGCTCATCCCACGGCTGAAAGGACGGTCACATATCATTATACCAGCCCGGGGTGACGGGTTCGCCCGTTGTAGTCAACACCGCCTAACTGCTACCAGTTTTACATTATTGATTTTTTAACATCACCTAGTCAGGCATATAGTCATATGCACCACGCTGATTCCAAAACTGCAATAATCTTTTGCCGGACTCAATAAATAAGAGAGATATACGCATTTAAGAAGTGTCAAACGCCTAAATTTCGGTAGGTTAAGTTAGTTCTTTTTTTAAACACCTTAGTATATGGCTGTAGATCATAAAAAGTAATAAAAATAATTAAATTAAAATAATGAAATCTGATTTAGCATTGAAAATCAGATTTAGCACTGAAATAATCAAATTTAGTAGTGTGTTTTTTTTTTGTAAAAATTGGCGAGGTAAGTAGCAATACCTAATAAATTCCGAAAAATATAATTAGTATACTTAGGAACCTATTTCAAAAACCGAAAAAAAAAGAAATAGTACTAGATTCGATCATTTATTTATTTATTTATTTATTTAAGAATTAATTACTATAAAACATTGATTAGTTTACAAAAATAACAGGAACCGAATGGCAAAACCTTAACCTTTTGCTTATTTGTTTCTGTCACCCAACTAGGACTAGCCCGTTCTAGGGTGGACAGGACTTCAATATTACAATCAAGTTTGCTTGATTGCTTGGTTGCCTACAAATGTACAAGTTTTAGTAAAAAGCTAATGACACTAAATTGCCCTAAAATGCGGTCTTCAGAATAAAATAAAAAATAATAATAATAAAAAAAATATTAAAAATATATAATAAATAAAATGCAATTCCATTATTAAATCGGCAATAAATATAATATAAAATTCGATTAAATAATATAAATAAAGTTATATGTGAGAAAAGAAAGAAACAGTCATTAATATTTAATATTACATATGTTAAGTAATATAAGATTTAATATAAAAATACCTAGTCTAAAAGTATAATTCATTGTCAAAGTCAAATATTTTTCGGTAGTTAGTTCAATGTTAAAAAATACTTAACATATAAGTTTAAAAATATGTTAATAATTTGTGCACCTAAGTTTTATTATACTATTATTTCTAACATTGTCATGCTAAATGTGATAGAAAAAAGCCTCGGATGCTTCAAGAAAAAATATATATAATTTACAACTCAGTTTTTAACCTTAGGGGGGCATGAAGTCTTCGGATATTTTAATCTAATTACTATCATTGTTTATTATTTAAAACACACACAGATTTAGTCGCGCCACCTAGTTCCAATGGTCAATGTTCTGCAATTACCAGAAGATGTCCAAGAAGAATTTCTGGAAATAAAGGCAGATTCGACAATGAAAGTGACTTTCACCTCTTGACTTTGGAGAAATTTAGGATAAAACCCTTTCTCCTTAATCCAAAAGTTGCCACTCTTGCCTTGCGAATACTTCTGCCATTTTCTGCGACTTACTTATGTGAAACTGGATTTTCAGCATTAGTGCAAATTAACACTAAGCAGCGAAATCGTCTTGCAGTCGATAATGATTTGATGATAGCTCTGTCAATAACAGAACCTGATATCGACCAACTGGTTCAAAAAATGCAGGCGCAAACATCCCATTAATAAATAATAAATCGTGTGAAATAAATATCGTAAAAATATTTTGTGTTTTTTATTAAAGCAATGAAGAAAAATATAGGGGGCACCATGCAAAAAAGGTTGGGAAACCCTGATCTATATGAACATAGGCGATACGGCCGTTATATTATCGCTTGAATGCATCAACCCCTTTCAAACCGAAACCCAAAGCGTATGCGATACGTCAAATTGTTCCTACGATTCTAAATACAAAAAAGGGAAATAAATGGGTCTCTCATGTAAAAAATTGTCTGGTATGTTGTAACCAAGTATTATTATTAGGAAACCTAATGAAAAAAAATACAACGATTTTTTACAATTTTTTTAAAATAATAACACAAAGTTAGGATTGTTTTCAAGAAAACTAACTTAACCTACCGAAATGTATGAATTTGACGCTTCTTTGAATGCCTATATCTCACTTATTTCAGACCAAGTAAAGATTATTGCAGATTCAGAATCGGTATGGGGAATATAGTCCGGTGATGTTAAAAAATCAACAATGTAGAACAGCTTCCTATAATGCATCTCCTTGCGGTGTCGACTACAACGGGCGAGCCCGTCACCACAGGACGTTTTAACGATTAGTCGTTCTGTCGCCCTGCAGTGAACGTAGAAGACTTTGGACAGTACAATCCTTAGTCCAGCTACGTCACAACCCGTGAGAGTCCAACGCCTTACCGCGAGTGAGCCAGGAATAAACCCGGCGGGCTCGAGATACTCGCGCCCTCACTTCCAATTGTGACCAGATTTCTCCGGTCTCTCGATTGGTTCCGAGTTCGAGGTCGCTTACGCGGTCCTCTCCCTTACGAAGCGGTGAAACGGTGTGCACCGAATCTATCGCGGACCAAGGCGTCCTTTGCCCGACTCTGAACCGGGATCGGATGGCCAATGGTCATTTCAAGAGCAGTCGCCGTAAGGTAGACAACCACCCCCGCCCTATAGGAAACAATACAGTTCCCAGACTCCCCCGACTGTTAGTCGGAGAGCACAGTCGATTGGCTTGCACCGCTCGGTATGCAGACCGTCCAGGAGCGCCAGAGGTTTGATTTCCAGGGGAGACTGGTTGACCCAGTGTCCTACCCAGGTTCGCACCCCATGCGTGGAGGCCATCGGATGGGTGTTGACCCGTGAGTGTGACCGACCCTGAACACATGGGTCATCATGGCCACCTCATCATGGGCCCATTAGCTCCCCTTCCTATAATGCAGTAATACCGATTCCGATATGTCATACCTTATGTCATATGGACAGGGGCGTAGCTACCGCCGTATCTGCCGTATCAATTATACGGGGCCTCCGGGCCACAAGGGCCCCCCACCTGACCTGACCTGACCTGGTGACATGAGTAGTATGTTCGAAATATTACACCCGGAGAAACTCCCGTCTTCTTCAAACGAAGAGATAATAAACGCTTCCAGAAAACTGTCGGCTAAATACAGTAAAGACATCTAAGTTATTCTTTATGACCATTTAAAGCAGCGATGCACAGACCGTGGCCCGCGGGCCGCATGCGGCCCGCCGACACTTTGTGGGCGGCCCCCGTCCTCGAAATTATTTGAAAAATATTTTTTCAATATACATAGGTAGAAAACTGTGCACGCTCGCCGAGCGCCTCACCGCTACGACGTCTCGTTCGCACTTCGCAAACATTTTCAATAATGAATAATGCTAATAAATGTAAGAACCGAAATCGTCTTAACAACGAAAATCTTGAAGGCATTTTGCGCTTAGCCACTACTAAAGTGACCCCTAACATACAAAAATTGTGTCTTCTACACAATGTCATGTATCCAACTAAGAATAAAATTTATTCTTAGTTAGATATATAGAATATTCTTAGTTAGATAATAGAATAGAATACATGTTATTCCTAGTATATTATACTGTAATATGGATAACAATGATACGTATTTGTAATGTAAAATTTTCCATTCTTTAACTATTATATTGGCACTGATATATTTTATATTATTATTATGACATTGATACACGTGAGGTTGAATGATCCAAATTTTCAAAGAAGCAGAAAATAAATAATTATTCGAAGACCATAACCATAACATTGTTTCATAGGCCCTCCGTTAGTTGGAAGAAGGTGATGCGGCCCTCAAGTAGAAAAAGTCTGTGCATCGCTGATTTAAAGGTTTTAAAAACATGCTTAAAATCTGAAATTTAAAAAATTTATTCCATTAAGGAACTCATTGAATTATTGCTGATAAAATTCAAGTTTTGCATCTAGTTTTCCGGAGGTAATAACAGCATGCTCTTTATTCTTGACCCTTTCAGTTACAAGTGCAACTGTTAAAAGAAGTTTTTCAAAATTAAAACTGATAAAAAATTACCTAAGAACTTCGATGGGACATGAATGCCTGTCAGACCTGTCACTATTGTCCATAGAGGCAGAAACTTTAGAAAAATTAAAGTCATCATCAGCTATAAGTGATTTAATAAATCAGTTTGCCAAAAAAAGGCAAGGAGTGTATATTTAATTTGAATTGTTTGTAAATTTTTTGGAAAAAGTAACATTTATGATGAAAATATTTCCAAAATAATAAGAGCTACTTACATCGATTTGAAGGCAGGACGCCATCATAGCGCCATAAAACCTTGATTTTCCATTATCGTCCTTATACTCTTGCCCTAGACTTCGCAGATATCCATCGGTTAGACAACAACGACACCTCCCCACGTAGTAATTGAGCGGTACATCCATTTTCTGACAGAATCGCACGGTTTCCTTATGTAAAAGCAGCGCGACTAACTACAGCGGTAATTTAATCAAAATCCCTGTTAAAAACTGCGTATTTAAAATAAAAAAGAGTAGAAAAGCGCGAAGCAGCGGCGTATTTTGTTTGTGCGGAGGTTAGGAAACGTCAAACTCAGTTTGACAGCTGTCGGCCGCCCGCTAACTTTTTAGAGGTTGCGTTCAGCGGAGTTGAGAAAATGTGGTAGAGTGTGATGGGCTGTTTACACTCTCGCGCGAGGCGCGAGGCGAGACGCAAAACCATGTGTGTAAACAAACAGAACAGAGGCAAAGCTTCTAGCAAGTAGGTAAACATTTTGTACGCTCGTTAGAAGCTTTGCCTCTGTTCCATTTGTTTACTGATATGGTTTTGCGTCTCGCCTCGCGCGAGAGTGTAAAGAGCCTATAAAGACCATCGAACACTACAAGACAGCAGTGTTGCCAACTTAGACGATATATCGCCATTTAGGCTATATATCGCCATTTAGGCTACCTCGAATAGATTATCGGCGACTAAAAAATACCAAAAATCGCCTGTCGCCGATTTAGGCTACACCAATTGTTCGATTTTAATATGGACGGCGACGACGATTTTGTTTATTTCCAACATAATGGCGCCGAACATATAATAAGTAACTTGTAGGGTTTTTAAAATAAATAAATTTCCCATGTGTTAAACATAAGTTGGAATGGTTTAGTTTAATATTTTTGTAAGTAGGTATGTAATTGCTTTATATAAACTTTCTGTGTAAACGTTTAAAGTAGTTAAGAATATATTGTTATATATTTCTTAATGTAATTATAATAGGTTTTTGGTCATTTTACATTCTAAATATATGAAGGTATGGTTTGTGGTATCATATTCACAAATATATTACTTTTATGCAAACTGGTAATCTTGGCACCTAGGTAATTTTGTTTTAATTTATCATACAATCTTACTCCATCCAATGATTGTATTTTATGTAATCAGCTTGGTATTTTTTTTCTAAAAAACATCTGTAACTTAATACAATGATTTCAATTCTTTTATTTAAACCTACAACCTGCAATCCTTATCATTGCCAATAAAAATAGAAGTCGTTTTTCCACAAAATGGAGAACACAAAAGGGTCAAAATATTACTATCAAATACACCTAAAATCAAAGCCTAGATCATGTACATTACATTAGTTTTTATTTCACTTCAATACATGCAGTATTTCCGAAGTTATAACGACGAGAAGTTTAGGCCCTTTTTTAAATTTGAAAGATTACGCGCGCTCATACTATGACGTCACAGCCTTGTTAGCCCGCGCTGCATACACGGCGCGGCGACGGAGTAACTGAGACTCACGTTATAGAAATAAAGTGTCCATCAAAAGCTGCAACAGTTAATAAATATTATAAAGATGGATCATTAGGTAAGCAATATTTAGCACAAGTACAGACCCAGATGCTCTTAACAGGAAAAGAAAAAGGTTTTTTTTGTGTTGCACATGCAGACTTTGAAGTGTCAAAAGAAGTGGATGTTTACGAAGTTTTATACGATAAAAGCTACTGTCAGAATCTTTCTGTTAAAATTAGTAAGTTTTGGAAGGAGTGTGTTTTTGAAAAACTTATTAAAATAGGAGTCCCAACTGATATTCAGAAATAAAATGGTATATTTGTATGAAGTCTTTTATTCTGAAAAATCATTCTTAAAAATTAAACAGTGAGTTATGTAAATTAACTATACCGCAGGCAGTCATCATTACGTAGTCTAATAAATCAACGTGTTTAAGATCTACAGTAGCATGTGGCATCAAGAATCCAAAGTTCCTTAATCTGCCGATGGCTCTCTCGACATGTATACGCAAAGCTGCATTTTTTTTTGTTTCTAGTACTTCACTTTTTGTTGGAGTTATGTTAGCGCTGACACTAGGTGGGCGTATCAAGGTGCATTCTTTTTGCTGCAAAAGATGAGCCACATTCTTGAAACCTCGATCAGCCATAACTGCACTATTTTTAGGTAGCAAATTTAGATATCCACAGTCCTCAAATATGACGGAGTCAGATGCTCTTCCTCCATATCCCTCAGAAATAAAATTAATAAGACCATCCGGAGTTATGGATATAAAGTATTTCATGGTATTACATGATTTATATTCTGACCATGTTAGTGCTTGCTTTGCTGCTTCTGTCGGTTTTTTTATTTGTATTTCCAGACAATCTATAATACTTTTGACATTGCTGTATCTCTTTCGAAATGGCATTGGTATATTAGACACAACTTGTGTTGATTTTGGAAAAATTACAAGACTTTTCATACAAGATGAAATTATTGGAATATTTTTTCTAAAAATAATTCCTACAGAACCGCTTGTAATACCAAAATCAAGCGCAAGTGACGCGTTGGATTGATATACGCGGATCTTTTTTAGGACTACCATCACATCTCTTGGTGAGCATTTGCAAGATTCACTTAAAAGCTGAATGCAACAATACCATTGTTTTGGGATGCCTAAAAGCATCTGAGGCTCCCGAGAAACACATAAAAGAGCGGCTTTTTGCATGTATGTTTTAAAAGATTCCTTATCGAAATCAGCCTCAGAATCGCTAATGTATGTTTCATCTAATACATCGTAATCACTGTGAGTATTTGTTGATATCAAAGATTTTTCTTCAAAACTGGAAGTCGATGGTTTATTTTCAAGCGGATTTTGTTTTGTTTTTTATCCATAGATGTCAAATCAAAATATTTATTATCGGTCTCAGTACTTTTATGATAAACTTTGTTCCTTAAATTTACTTGAATTTTTTTGTGTTTCGTTTTTAGAATATCTTCTTTGGTACTACTTAGATTTTCATCTCTTGTCACATCATTTAAGGGGTCGTCATTCACAATATCTTGAACTCGAGGAATGGAATCCACAATATATATTTCTTCAATGTCATGTGAAGTAGACGCAATACATTCATTTGAGGAAGTTGTCAGTTTTGCAATTTTAAGTTTTTTTACAACAGAGCGCTCAGGTTTTTCAACTGTTTGTTTTTGACAATCAAACCTATGAGGCACTACGCCTTTCTTGAGTTTCAGTTTTCCTCCAACTAGTTTATACTTAACATAATTTTCCATGTCATTTTCCACCTAAAACAAAAATAATAACATTTTAAAGACAAATTAAAAACCCGAATAAAAACCCTCAATTAAAGCCGTGTTTAATGTACGTTGCATCACTTAAAAGGTAGTCTATCATTAAAAAAATGTTTACTACGAAAACTAAGGATAAATGCGGGCCGCGAGTTTGATACTTCTGACAAAACATTTACTTATTCATAGTAGGGATGAAAATATTTCGGTTGAGAAGCACTGCACTGCCAGTAGATAGGTAGGTTAAGTAGGTCAAATGTTGCAAGCATAAGTAGAAAGAAGAAGGATAAAACCATTATTAACAAATAGTAAATACTTACATCGAAATGGTCTTCACAGCAGTGCGCTTTAGTTTTAGGGCCTATTGAATCGACTCTTTTTACGACTGTCATCCACTTTTTCCTCATTTTTGGGTCCTTAGGCACATAAAAAAAGAGTTTACCAGGTGTTTTAACAGTTGAATTGAAGCACTGAGGCACAATACAGTATTTTTTCCCCATTTTTACCACAGAGAACTTTATAATTTAGATTTTTACAGCGTAGCGGCGCGCGCGGCGTGCGAACGAGAGCGCAGCTGTCGAATGACCAAGGTTGTGACGTCATCGGCTAGTGAGCGCGCGCCCGCGATTTTAAAATCATTCAGCCGGAAATACGCACTTTGATCGTAAATATCTCATCCATTTTTTAAGATATGAAAAAAGTAAAAACACAGTTTTTCTCGTATTTTTTTGTAGATTTATTTGGCATGTAAAGTAAAAAACGTTTGTCAGACCCATTGTCGAAATCGGATAGATTGGCTCAGTGGGCTTGCAACTATCTTTGTCATTCATTTTGTCGCTTCAAAATAGGGATTCTACCAATTAGTATTTTTATTGCCTAATCATACCAAGGCACTTAGCATTTTCGAAGTGGCGATTTTTTAGGCAACGATTTTTGCAAAACGTCTACTTTAGGTTATCTTTTCTGGTGACTTCGGCGACTATTCATGAGCAACACTTGGCAACACTGCAAGACAGACGTCAGAATTCCTATTTGACAGCAGTCGTCGCTGTGGCGTGGCTGTGGCATCACTGATCATATAAATATATGGCATGTTGACGTTTTTAGTTTTCGTATATTTGCGATTTAAATCTTTAAATCGACGTATTAAAATAAGGACAATCTAAACGGAGTATTATTGGCATAAAATAGTGGTGTTTCCGTGTGAATAGCATGATTATGGCTCTAGTTGCCAACGGAAATGTAATAGATTTTCCGCTGCTTCTCCAAGCATTTGTTGTTGGTTTTCGTATATTGTGTATTTTTGAAATTAATGCTTAAAACAGCGTTTAAAGTTCTCGAATTTGACATTAAAATTTAGAGACCTAAAGTCAGTGTTATTGGTGAAGAAGCGCGGCTGTTTCCGTCTGAAAACCATGATTATGGCTCAAGTTGCCAACAGAAGTGTGATAGACTCCCCCCCGCCGGTTCCCACCTGTCCGGGGCTATACTGCGGTCGTTCCCCCGCAGACGACGGTACGTGGGGAGCCTGCGGTGCTTGCCCTCGTGGTTTGAGAGCGAACGCTACAAGTCATTGCGTCCCGTGCGACGATGATCCTGTACTCTACGACTGGCTGTACTTGGGCTTCATGATGCTAATGCCACTCGTTCTCAACTGGTACTACATAGACAATGTGTCGCGCTCTAGGTTGTAAGTATTCTGTGCCTCGTTTCTTGTAATCTACATCCTGTTGTAAGATTTCACATGATATCGCTCTAAATGTTTACCCGGGGTTAGAAGGGGCGGTGAGAGACCCTTTAAGTCAGGGGTCTTCAACCTTTTTGAGGTCAAGGGCCGACAATACTTTGATTTTGGTTCAGCGGGCCGCAACCTAAAAAATATATTCCAATATAAACTTAAGTAATCGAAGAACAATAATCATTGAAGTTATTTATTATACAATTTTACCAATAAGAAAATATTTTAATAAAATTCAATCAACATGTTTGACATTGTTTAGTCTTAACTATTTTATCAATATCTGCCCCTATAGTGGTCGTTGCAATTCTCAAACTGGTCTCAAGGTTGCAAGTTGCAACGTGTTTTCTATTCAACTCTCATTAACGCACTGAGCGAGCGAACGAAACGAGTGTGTCCGTCGCAACCCGCCCGTAGTAGTAAAACTGCGGGCGGGCGCGAGCGGGCCGCCAAGAACGCCACCGCGGGCCGTGGGTTAAAAACCCATGCTCTAAGTGCTTTGACCCTGGGCCGGGATTCCGACATAACGACACCATATACGATTGTCATCACTCGAAGCGGAAGCGGAAGACTTTTATCGTATGTTGACAAACTGCAAATTATCGCACTGCACTGCGTTTAAATGGCTTATCGAAGTTAATCGATAAATAGAGCGAGACGTTTTTTCGCATCAAAATTGTTGGAGAGATTTTTAAAGAGTTACTGCATACTGATTTTTTTACAACTCATGTAAAAACACTGCAATAAAATCATTTTACAAAGTCACATCGAACGTAGGATAAAATAGGAAGCTCAGCGCTCACTCTAGCTAAGTCGGAGATCCGAGTTTTGGATAGTCCTTGAATCACCAAAGCTAAGAATGGCCATCTGGGAAATCTCCGCAATCGCATCAAGTCTAGAGTGATCGCTTATCTTCTTATTTTATAGTATGTGTGGGGCACAGTATACCCCAGGCAGTAGCTTCTCTTAGAACAAAATTGAAATCAAAGCGAATACGTCACGAGTCGTAACATATCAATACCATTTAAATAGTAGGTATTGATATATTTTTTTTTTTTTTTTTTTTAATAATTCCATATGTTTAATAATTCCATAATCACTTACAAATACTCCGTAAATCAAACCCTAACCGATACAATAAGCTGACTTGGTTTTTAGCAATTTTTATTGATTATTATTATTATTATTATTATTATATTTTATATACGCCATTACTAATATCATACCCGCTCACACTCCACACTTACACGCTCAACACACTCACACAAACACATACACACACCCTGCATACTCTATGTAGTTCTAAAATTGAAAAAAAATAAATTCAAGGTACATTAGTTTTATTAAGTAGTTAAAAAAAACGTAATTTATGTAATTTTATTGAAATCCATAACCGGTTTTATTTGTTGTAAATCTGCATACATTTAAAAAATATTATTACTGTAATACTGTGTGATTTCTCAATAAAGAATTGAATTGAATTGAATTGAGTAAGGGCTCGGATATGATCGACAGATGTTTTGCTATTCGGCCTTTCTCTTCTACTACTCGGCCTGATGAGCTTCCCTAGTTCCCCAATTGCCATGGTCGTTGATTTATGTTTTCTGAAACCAAACTGGTTATTGGATAGTATATTATTTTTATCCAAGAATTCTAATAGACAGTTGAAAATTATTTTCTCGAAAACCTTTACAAAACAAGGCATCAAAGATATTGGGCGAAAATTATTTGGTTCTGTTTTTGAACCTTTCTTATGAATAGGAAGTACTTTCGCTATTTTCATTCTAGAAGGAAATACTCCTAGTTTTAGCCAGCTATTTAAAATGGGAAGCAATTTGGGTGTAATTACAGCGCACGCATCTTTTAAAAGTTTCATAGAATGTTCCCAAATGTCAGTGGCAGATTTAGACTTTGGGCCTTTTATACAGGAAATTAGCTCCGTTTCAGTAATTGGATAGAGATGCATTCCGGTACCGCTACTATATTATTAGCATTCTGACTGAATGGATTTATCGATTAACGTCGATCTACCACCTATTTTCTAATTTTTTTATTTGAGTGGGGCTTTTCTACTTTAAGGTCTTTATGAGCCTTGCAACACTGCGACCATTGCTGATCTATTGTGTTCGCCACCTACTATAGTTCTGCGCTAAGCCTCGTGTCATTTAAGAACCGCAACAGGCTTTTGGCGCCAGATCGTTTTACCTCCTCGGGTTGGAGGTAATGAACACCCAAGTGGGTGTATCTTTTACGCATCTGCAGGCCACACTCGCACATGAGGTGCAAGGGAGTTTCCTCGGCCCCTTGGTAGAACCTGCATATTTTTGTGTCTCGGAGCTTGAGGTTGTACATGTGTTTGTTCAGGCCACAATGCCCCGTGAGCGCCCTCACCAGTATGCGTAGATTGTTCCTATTTAGCGATAAGGCCTCATGGGCCGTCTTACGGTCGTAAGCCTTATTTAGCGCTTTGGAATGATTCAACCCTGGCGTGTTGTTCCAGTGGTTGACGGATTGTTCTACACATATTTGTTTGAGCATTAGGTGTGCAAGGCTTTTTGGTATGCCACAGCAAGGTTCAGAGCCGTATAACGTTCCCTTTGCTCTCGTCTTAGCAAGTTCGTCGGCGTTTTCATTTCGTACTGGTTTTAATATAGAAAATATCCTCCTTTTGCGTTGATAACACCTTTAGTATTCATAGAATTTACCAGGCTTTGGCAGCTTGCTTTCTGTTCATCATCTTGAAACCAGACTTTTACTGCACTGATCATCTTGGTTTTTGTTGTACAATCCATCTTAGAGCGCAGTTTTTTTCCAAATGGCCCAGAGGTTTTCGATCAGGTTCAGATCGGTGGAGTTTACGGGCCATTCAAGTACAGTATTTTTTTTCTGTGTGAAAAGATAGACATTGTGGAGCTCCCGTAACATATGGTTTGATAAGATGTCAATATATTGGTTCGGATTCAAATTCAAGTCTGGTTTCACGATGATGAACTAAACGGAAGCTGTCAAAACCTTGTAAATTCTATGCCTACAAGAGTGAAAGGTGTTATTAACGCAAATGGAGGACACATTCTATATTAACCCTTGGAGTAAATGGGTATTTTCATGGATGCATCTGTCTCTTTTGCAGGATTTTCGGCGACATCGACTTAAAGTACTATAACTACGAAACTACTACACCAATCATAAAAAGAACAACTGCACAATGATTGCATTGAAATTTCGAATATAGAATATTGAAATATCATTTTGTAAAACAATTAGATAATTATGAATAAATATGAGAACCTCAAAGAAGTGAAAAAAACGCTGAACCAGATCTGGTCGTATCATACTCAACGGATAATTGTTTCAGAACCAGATTTGGTCGTATCATACTAAACGGGTTAAAACTAACAATCTATAACTACAAGTACTGTTTTTGTATATTTATGTCCAATAAAGCACTTTTCAAAGAAAAATACTCTTTGATCCAATTAATTCGCACGGTACTGTAAGGACATTTAAAGAAGCATCAAACACCTATATTAAGTTAGGTTAAGTTAGTTTTTTTTACTTTTTTAAAAACTATCTCAAACTAAGTAGATTTTGTTTTCAATAAATGGTATGTAAAGTTGAAAATTTTATATCTTGAAATATTGCATGACCGTGGTTATTCCCTTTCACATTTTGAGACTATTACTGGTACTACATAAATTCCACTTAACCTACCGCCATATAGGTGTTTATTACGTCAATGGGAAGAGCACACTAGAAGCTGTTTTGACTTACTAATAGTTGTTTTATTTAGTTTCAGAAAACCAGCCATTATACAACACATCTGTGCGATGTTTGAAACAGTTTTGGCCTGGACAATATCACTGCTGCTTATGAACCCAATTGGTAAATTGGGTTTAAAGGTATAATGCAATTAATATTAATGAGAAATTATTACGAGGGTAGATTGAAAAGTTTCTAGAATGGGCAAGAGATGGCGTGCATATCGCGAAATGGTTTATAGCACCACCATTTTGGGAAAACTCTCAAATTTTTAGACAAGATACGTCGCACAGTTCTTGTTTACCAGGCAGTTTTGAGAAGCAGGTCAGGGACTGTTTGCAAAAATGGAAAAAATCGAATTAGCTGCAGTGATTAAAAATTTCTGGATGGATGGGAAAACGGCGACATAGATATGAGATATTTTGCAGAAAGTTCATGACGCCTCCACACCTTCATTTTCGACTATCAGTTATGGGGTGAGCAAGGTCAAGCGTGGCGTAACCAGCACGCAGTGGACGTCTAAAAACCACTGAGTGGTTCATTGTGGTATTTGGACGATCCAAAAACCGAAGATGAACCTGAGGAAATAGTCGACAAAGTCCATGATCTCGTGTTAGCCGATAGTCGAGTGAAGTTGCGCAAAATAGTAGACTCCACGGGCATCTCATATGAACGTGTTTAAAACATCGTGCGCGAACATTTGGGCATGAGGAAGCTGTCGGCGCAATCGGTGTTGCGTTTGCTGACTGTGGACAACAAGCAAAATCGTGTGACCATTTCGAAGGAGTGTTTGGCCATGTTGAAGTGTAATCCAACGGAGTTTCACTGATTCGTGACCGTGTACGAAAGATGGATCCACCATTATACACTAGAGACCAAGCAGCAATCGAAACCGTGGACTTCAGGCGAATCTGCTCCGAAGAAGGCAAAGACGGTCCCATCGGCCGGAAAGGTCATGGCCACTGTTTTTTGGGATTCGCAAGGTGTGATCCACATTGATTTTTTACAGACGGGAAGAACGATCACGGGGCATTACTACAGTGATTTATTGGGTCGATTCGACTGCGTATTGAAGAATAAACGGCCTCGTACGCAGCGGAAAAAATTGCTTTTCCACCATGACAACGCTCCGGCCTATTCATCCTGAATCGCCACAGCCAAATTGGTTGAATTGGGTTACGAGGTGGTGCCGCATCCGCCGTACTCTCCAGACCTGGGCCCGTGCGACTTCTTTTTGTTCCTAAACATGAAGACTTTTCTCGGTGGCAAGAGCTTCACGTCAAATGAGGAGGTCATCGCCGCCACAAATGCCTATTTCGCAGAGTTTCCGAAATCGTATTACTCTGATGGCTTAAAAAAGATACTGTACCACTGGAAAAAGTGTATTGCACTGGAAGTGGACTATGTTGAAGAATAAAATTCAAAACCTATTGAATTACTGCTTTTTCTTGCCCGCTCCGGAAACTTTTCAATCTACCCTCGTATATCCTAACCAAAGTAATTGCTAAACCTAACCCTTTTTCACACGGAACACTTCGAGCTTGGATAACTTTGGTTTGAGTTGGAATCCCAAATATAAAACTATCAGTAAACGGAAACGTATAAGTACAAACACAGAAACAATCTGAGAGGTTGTGTAAAGCAGCTTTGGTACTTTAACTTTGTAGATTTAAAAACACGCAGGAACATTAGCGATATAACGAGTCCATAATCTTTTACACAATCGACTAGACAGCCCAGCTAGTTTACCAAATGCTCAATTTTGTGTGCGACAGCGACTTAACGAGTAGCTTTCATACATTTTCTGTTGTCGCTTGTAATAGCAATATTGTGTCGAATAGACCAATAACCAGAAGGTGTCCTGTTTTTGATGCTATATTTAAAGGATTAGATATCTTCAATGATTCCATGAATTTAATTAAAGATTCGATCAAATCTCCTACATCTTAAGATTTAACTAATAGCCATCCTACTGTATTATATGGCTAGTGCAGGATGGCTCTAAAGGCAAAAAACATTTCACTACAAAACGTTTCTCAATAATCGAGAAAGCTTCCGATTGGGTTCTGGAGGTCGATTCGGTCTCTAAACAGTATACATTTCCTGAAAGTCTCGGATACACAGCCCTTCGTCCAAGTTAACTCTTTACTCTCTATCTTGAAAGGTTGCCCTTAATTGTAGAATTAACTGTTCCATGGGAATCAAATATCCCAAAAGACCATTAGTACAAATTAAATAAATACCGTGATCTCGCAAATGCCGTCACCCGGATCAGCTTCACTCTTTACCTTCACGCGGTGGAAGTCGGCGCTTGTGGCTTGTCAGCCAAATCTCTGTTTTACCTCTTTAAAGATCTTGGTCTATCCAGAAAAATAATCAACTCTTTCCTAGATAAATGATCTAAAACTGCAATTTCTGCATCTCAAATTCTATGTCTTCGAAGAGGGAGTGAATGGGTGGTAAGGTGACACATGTGGCAAGACAGCTGTCCTAAACCTACCACAGCCGGTCGTTAGTCCGGAATCCACTGCTCACCCCCCAAAAGTGTAAAAATAGTATTATGATGGGCCCGACTCTGGTCGGTGAATTCCATGGCAGCTCCGTTTGTATTTTATTTTATTTATCTGTACTCCTCGATAAGAGCTAGACATAGCGATGAATTCGCGTTTACTGGACACCGAACTTGATGCGCGATTTGTACCCACCAATGTCTTACTTTGCTCGCGTCCACGAACGTACTGCACACCACCTGCGGCCCTTCAGTTATCTGAACTGAAGTCGAAGATCTCTTCTTTGCAGCCGAGCGCAATGCCTAAACTCCCCAGACGGCTGAGGAGGGCAGATGTTACCGGCGCCGAAGCCGGAGTGAGAATGATTTCGTACCGCCGAGGACCCGATATTTATACCTGTCCTGCGGGGCTTTCATTAGCACTTTAAAGGCCGGCTCTGGTTGGCTGCCGTGTATCCGACTCGAAGTCTGCTCAGCTTGTGTGGTCGGGCACGAAAGGTGACGGCTGTTGGTTGTCTCGCTCTCGCCTTACTCGAGGTCTACTCGGTTTGTGTGGTCGGGCACGCATATGTCCGGAACGTTTAATTTGGACTAAGTTTATTGTTGGCCTCAAAACAGCCTCCGCCTTTCATTTAATTTTTGTAAATCCTGGCGGTTTACCGCCCCGGTAGCGGCCACCATAGCTTCTAAACGCTTAAACAGATTTAGAAGTGTGTGATATTGTTATAATCGTTATTTTATCCCGAGTGTCATAATGTACCTAAACTGTCCAAATGTCTAAAAATACTTGTCTAAATGTGTCTAATGGCAATAAATTAACATAAATATATGGTGTTTAGTGTCAAATGAAAGGTCTGATTGAGTACATTCCGGAAATATGCATCTATCTATATGGATAAATACATAAACCACAATATTTCTTTAAAATACCGTAATAAAAATAATTTTAAATTCATTAGTTCACTTTCTGTAACGACAGTCGTGCTTTTTATTCTTTTTAATATATTTAAGTACTTGTAAATGCTTACAGGTTTGTTCCCCAAGAGCACTGTCAGATTGGTACACGTTGATGCATAACCCAACACCCGGGTATTCGGAAACTATTCATTGTACGCAAGAAGCTGTATATCCATTGTAAGTACATAAATATAACAATTTAATTAAGTTATAGTCTGGAATAATTAATTATTATTTTTGATTTAAAATCGTTTATTTACCTGTTTAAACCCTATTTTTTAACCTGTTTAACTTTTGTGATTGTGAAGTTTATACATTTTTTTTTTTAATTTAGTACAATATTGTTTGCGTTAACCCTTGGAGTAAATGGGTGTTTTCATGGATGCATCTGTCTCTTTTGCAGGATTTTCGGCGACATCGACTTAAAGTACTATAACTACGAAACTACTACACCAATCATAAAAAGAACAACTGCACAATGATTGCATTGAAATTTCGAATATCGAATATTGAAATATCATTTCGTAAAACAATTATATAATTATGAATAAATATGAGAACGTCAAAGAAGTGAAAAAAACGCGCGACCAGATTTGGTCGACTCGTACTCAACGGATAATTGTTTCGCGACCAGATTTGGTTGACTCATACTCAACGGGTTAAACCAATTTCATACAAGAGACAGAGTGTGCGATATCTCGCCTCGTAATTTTACCGTCTGACGAGGATATCAAGTGGGTTGCTTGTGGATTAATTGGTTACTTGTGGAACAGTTTAGATGACAAAGGAAGCGTAGAAAAATTATGATAAGTATTGAAAGGGGCTCTAGGGTGAATTATCGATAAAGCGATTGCTAATCAAAACTCACTTACCTTGACGGTGGTGTAGCTGCAGCAGTGTGATTCCGCTTCGCGCTGAGATTCCGCTTCTGCGTTGCACGGCACGATCGAGGGATTCGTGCGGCGTATCCGGCACGAAGCGTGCGATGATCAAGTGTGTGGCGCGTGCGACACGCTGTTTCCTGTGGGGTGCAGTCGTAACACTCCCGAAGGATCGATATGCCTTCACAACGAATCCGATTCCGCGATTCGGAGACAAAAAAACGAGGTTTTTTTGTCTGAGTCGGCGAGGCCGTGAAACGCGGTGAAAAATCGTTGATACCGTCCGAATGACAGCACGACCCGCCGCCACTGTTCAAAAACGGGCGATGTTGCCAACAGTCAGGTTTTTGTGAATTGACAGCTCTCACTAATCGCTAATTGAATCATGCAAAGTATAATATTAAAAATTAATTCATTTTTATCGATAACAATATCGAACACAGGGGTTTTTTTCTTCGTCTAAATATTTTTTTGTGCACAATTTTAAATATTAGAGATGTGTCATCCGCTGATATAACTATGTCTGATAACTTTTATACCATATAAAGCAGATTAATAATGTATACAAGGTATAGATGTGGGTCTAATATTGATTCCTGTTTGACACTAATCCATAGCTTAGTCAAAAATCCAATACATCACATAAAAGATTTGAATAATTCAGAATCCATATTCCAAGAGTATCAAGCTGTTTTTAAAGGAAAATATCCTGATAGTTGATATTTGCCAAAGAAAGTTATTTTTATTTTTATTGACGAAGCTATATTGACCCATTAATATTGAAGGTATTATACAACGCGTTTGTTCGATCTCACCTTGAGTTTGCTTCTCCAATATGGTCTTCCTGTTATCAGGTACACATTAACAGACTGCAAAATATCCAAAATAAGTTCGTTCGATACTTAAATTTCAAGACAAAAAGTTATTGTAATACTACTAATGATATTTAAAATAAATTCACTATGTTATCGGCGCAACTTGAATGATGCTCTGTGCCTCTATAAAATAATAGATGGTATATTCGATTGCTCTGACCTGGTGGGAGCGATCAATATTAACGCCCCAATGAGGACCACACGCCAATTTGACCTGTTTCGATTGCCGCGTTTTAAAACTAATGCATCAAGGAATGGAGTACTCACACGCTGCTGTGAGCTTTATAATACCCATTTAAATGGTATTGATATGTTTAATAATTCCATAATCACTTACAAATACTCCGTAAATCAAACCCTGACCGATATAATAAGCTGACTATTCGTTTTTAGCTATTTTTATTGATTATTATTATTATATTTTATATACGCCACTACTAATATCATACATGATCACACTCCACACTTACACGCTCAACACACTCCCACAAACACATACACACACACTCTGCATACTAGAGTCTTATATAGTTCTAAAATTGAAGGTAGTTTTATAAAGTAGTTTTAAAAAAAGTAATATATGTAATTTTAATGAAATTCGTAACCGGTTTTATTTGTTGTAAATCTGCATACATTTAAAAAAATATTATACTGTAATACTGTGTGATTTCTTAATAAAGAATTGAATTGAATTGAAATTGAAATATTTTTAGTAGACGATTATCTATTTTCATGACTATCACATTATTGCTAAGATAATTATGTCCTTTTTATTTAATCAGCTGTTTTCATTATTTTGCTATTTTCTTATTTTTAATGATTCTCATACCAATTATAAATTACTTAAATTAAGCACAAAAGCATCCTGAAGCCCATTTGGACGTATGGATTACAGCTGTGGGGCACAGCAGCCAATTCCAATATAGAGATCCTTCAGCGGTTCCAAAACAAAACGCTGACAATTATAGTTGATGCACCGTGATATGTCACAAATGACCGTCAGTCTACATCATGACCTGAAAATCTTAACCCTTTGACGACCAATGGGACACCGGTGACCCTTTTACCTTCGATTTTTTCCTGGAAAAACTATGAAATCGATTTTCCTCAGCTAGGTATCATTCAATAGGGTATGAATGTGTCCTTCAGAAAGTACTTCGTTTTCAAGGGTAGATTCATCCCTTTGCCTCCCACACCACCTCGAAGTCGAAAAATTTGGAATTTTTCTCCCCCTTTTTCTTGCTACAATATTTTGGGGGTGGGTGGACTTACAGGTCCAGAAATTGAGGAGAAGTTGCGGGCAGCCTTCCTCTTCATAACAAAAACATAAAAGAAAAGATAGTCCACTTCGACCACCCACACGACCACCCAATCTGACGGGACCTATATGTCCCAATAGTCGTCAAAGGTAAAAATCAATGACATTTGTAATTTTCTTTATTAGAATATTTATTTGGAAAAAAAAACAAACTTGTTTACATTTTTGATCGTTACATTAAATTTTCATTTCTTGTGATAAATTTCGAAGCAATTTCGATCATTGGTGAAGCAAAATGGTTTTTTGCAAAAGGCACACATAGCATTTGTTCGGCGGTCTTTGCCTTGTTTGGAGCAGACAACACATCTCTTACGTCCCGTTTCACTTTTGCGGAGATAATGACCAGAGAGAGTAACGGTCTCCGCAACTTTGAATCTCTTAGGTCCCTCTCTTACAGCTTCTAATGATAGTCTCTTGCGGTTGGTGAACGAATCGATCAATTGAGTAGCCAGCTGCGCGCGGAATTCCAATGCAGATATAGAAAATGGATCATTATTCGAAGTAGAAATTTTGTTGTAAACAATGTAAGCATTATGCACACTCAAATCAAAGAGATCGTAGAAAAGGCGCAGGTAGAATTTAGTCTTTGATTTCCGATCGTGTTCGTAGTAAGACTGAAAAAAAAGTAGGTAACGAAATCAAAAACAATTTCATTTTCGGGGAAGAATTACCATTGACCAACCTTTTTCTGATCCATGAGATCCACTCCTCCCATTCCTTTGTTGTAGTGTTTGATCGCACCTGGACATTTGACATCGATTTTTGCGGCAGAGCCAGCTTGGCGTCGTTTTACGTTGACCGATTCAAGTGGAGGTAGAAAGTTAGACCCCAAAAATACAGCACGATTATCCATCCACTTCATCACAGCCACACCATTAGCCACCAGGCAGTGGAAGTCGCCACGTTTGAATTTCTTGTCCGCATCAAATTTAGGCATTTGTTTACGGTTGGAGCGAAGAGTGCCACAGGCTCTTATGTCTTTCTCTTTTAGCTTGTACAGCAATGTTGGATTGATGAAAAAATTATCAAAATACAATTCGATACCCATGCCATCTAGACCTTCCGCCATATATAGAACAATCGATTCGCCAATGCCGATTTCCTTCTGCTCTTTCTTACCTGTGTAAATGTCAAATTTGTGTAGGTAACCAGTCTGCGAGTCGCATCGGCACCACAATTTGAAACCCCATGAAATCGGTTTATCCTTCATATACTGCTTCATGATGTTATGCCCTTTGAATTTGACCATATGCTCATCGATGGCCTGGCACTTGCTCTCGCTCAACGCATCCGCGAATGCTTTGTTCATATGTATGATTATTGGCCGAATTTTAAATGCTCGATCGTAAGATGGATCATCTCGGGATGGCTGTTCAATATTGTTGGCAAAATGTAAACAAGATCGGATTTCTTCGAATCTTTTTCGGCTCATTACATTCGAAATGATTGGCACCGAGTAAATGGGCAACGTTGACCAGTAAAGTCTAGTGTCTGGCAGACGGTGAATTGTCATGCACAAAATAATGCCGAAATACGCCCTCAATTCTGCCAATGAAATCGAGAAAACAATGCCTTTTTGCTCAGCGTATATTTGCGACTGTTGCTTGACCAATTTGAGCATCGTATCAAAGTTGGAAACTGCACTGAACACTTGGTAAACACTCGGCACATCGCTGTCGGGTGTCGTAACTGGCAATAAAACTTTCCCGTAATCAAAAACTGGATCGGTGAACGTTGGTAGAGTGTAATCGTCTTTAGGCTTTTTCCACTTGAAAGTTACTAGCTCAGGTGTTGGTGGCTGATCGCATGGAACTTGCGCTGGTGTTGGCGGCTTTACGCAAACACCAGCACTAGTCGACGGTTTTTCAAGCTCAGCAATTACATCCTCGATTTCGATTTCGGTTCTGGGCTCTAAGACGGCAGCGTCCTCCTCGAGAAATAGAATATCTTCGTTGTCCAATTCGAGTGCACGTTCATCATCATCGCTATCCTCGGCATTCATCAATTGAATGATTTCTTCCTTTGTGAGGTAGAAACGGCGCGATCTCTGCATTGTGCGCCTTCAAAAGTGAAACGTTCACAATATTACGAAAACACGACAAAATAAGGTAATAAACTCACGAAACTTCGAAAACAATCCAAATAATAATACTTTCCACTTCCTTCGATATGCTCGCGTGTCAACCACTGTTTTTTTCCACCAAAAGTGACATTCTGTCACATCGTAAGGGGAATTCCTAATTACTCCAAGCGCCCTCCATCGTTCAGGAGGATGCACTGCGTGGTTTCCTTATTGGCGGAACGGTTTGCGTCTTCGCTACGAGTGGTGCGGATGATGAATAATGCGAATGAATGATAATGATATCATCATAGAGAGATTGCAGCATATTTCGAAGTGTCTTTGTATTGATTAACCATCTTTATACGGATTTAGTTGTTTTGGCGCGAATAAATACCCTAAAAATAATGAGTAATGGAATGCGTTCGCGTACTGCCAAAGTTAGAAAAGTCGCATACATTTTTACCGTTGACGACCATTGGGACATATAGGTCCCGCGATTTTTCACACCCTTGCAGGTGAAAAACATTTTTTTTCGCGGCACTTTTGTTTAGTAATTTGGGGTCGCTGAACATAAATCCGGTCTTGGATTCGCGAATTTCCCAGCGGTTCAGGAGCGGTCGTCAAAGGGTTAACAGTGAAAAAGGAAATCAAAACTAAAATGCTATCCTACCAAAAGCGAGTTGTACATCAACCAAATCAACTAGCTTTCAAAGCTGATGAAAAACCGGGCTTTCCGCAGATTGAAAGACAGAGCATCTTAAGACTTGCTAGCATAATAATGTGCCAGCAACCATGATTATGGATGTGTCATTAGACACATACTATTCAAGTCCAGTCAAGTTGGCAACGGCAGAGAAGAAAAGTTCAACAGCCACAACAATTGCTGAATGTCATATCTAGAAGACAGATGGCAACAACAACTCTACTGGAGTAGATTGGAATTGTATTGTACTAATTTTGACGAAATATCCTGAGGATTGTATACTGTTAACCCTTCGAGTAGCGGCATAATTTCATGGCTGACCGCGGCAATTTATTGGAATTTCTTGCAATATCGCCGCGCTCGACAAAAAATACTATAACTATGGAACTACTATAGCAATCATAAAAAGAATAACTGTACAATGATCGTATTGAAATTTCGTATATAGAATATTGAAATCTCATTTTGTAAAACAATTAGATAATTATGAATAAATATGAGAAAGTCAAAAAAGTGAAAAAAACTCAGCATTTCTAATTTGTACTCGTCTTACGGAAAAATACGGAACCCTATTTAGAAATTGTAAATACTATTGTGATCTTTATTAGATTCTCTATCAAAAGTAATATTTCGTTTTGCTTATTTACATACAAAAATATTTAGATATTAGCTCATGATATTAGTTTTTGATGATTTCTCGGAAAAAAAAATGTATATTTGACAATGGAATTTTACCAGAAATATCCGCAAAATGACGCGCGAAATAATTCTAGCGGCCGTCTACGTATCTATAGTAATAATGAGATATTTGGTATGGATTTTAGGATGTGTTGGAATTAGAAAATAATATTACTGTGCGCTTCGGGAGCAAGCCGCCTATATTGGTCGTTACATAGACAACGGTGTTCTGATGTGCAACCAAATTTGGTCGCTACGTAGCCGAAGGGCTAACAGTTTGCTAACAGTTTTGTTTTTATATTGTATTGTTTGTTTCAGACAAACGCTGGTACTACTGATGTATACATTAAATCTGGTCGTTATGATGGCGCTGAGGCCGTGGCTTATAGCTGTGATGAAATTGAATCGTTCAAAAATGCCCTTATACTGTGCATTATATTTCCTACCGATATTGGTCTTCATACATGCAGTTGGAGCTGGGCTCATTTGTAAGTATATTAATTAAGGCTCCCTTACGAGTTGACGCAACTAAAAATTCAATTACACGCACCCGCGCGCTTTCGATATATACAAAAAGATGTATAGGTATACCGCTGCGACAAGGGAATACGTCCCACCGTTGGCAGTGACCAATTATGAATGACGATTTCAGCTTCGCGCGTCGTCTAATATAGTCGATTGGGCTTTTCAATTATAATATATTAAATTATCAAATGAATAGTTTTTTATAAAGTAAAAATTAGATTACAATAATAAAATAACTTAAGATCACTGTGTTATTTTTTATATCACTTAACCCGTTGAGTATGATACGACCAAATCTGGTTCTGAAACAATTATCCGTTGAGTATGATACGACCAGATCTGGTTCCGCGTTTTTTTCACTTCTTTGACGTTCTCATATTTATTCATAATTATCTAATTGTTTTACAAAATGATATTTCAATATTCTATATTCGAAATTTCAATGCAATCATTGTGCAGTTGTTCTTTTTATGATTGGTTTAGTAGTTTCGTAGTTATAGTACTTTAAGGTCGATGTCGCCGAAAATCCTGCAAAAGAGACAGATGCATCCATGAAAATACCCATTTACTCCAAGGGTTAAAAGTATCGTTAATAAATAGAAAAAAAAATGTTTGGCCATAACATTTCTGGAAATTACGTAATTTCAAACATTTGTTATGTTTTTTGTATTGGGGGTGGCCAGCAAGAGCAACATACTCTGCCTAAAGCGAGTCCAAAATTGCATCTTGCGCTCTATTGTGAATGCGCCCTGGTACGCAAAGAACGAGGAGATCCACGACTATCTCAACATGCCAACAATAGCCGCAGAGATTGCACGGCTAAAAGTAAAGCACGCCGAGCGCCTGGCACTGCACCCAAACCCTCTCATCGCTAAATTGCTTGATTCCACAAACCTGGTGAAGAGACTGAAGAGAGCCCAGGTTCTATAAAGAGAAGATCGTGGCACTGGCCACCATCCTCATAACGTTTGCTGCTGGCAACAAATCCTTTTATAGTCGCAAGACTGATTAAGGATAAGGAGAAACAAGAAAAAAAAAAATGTTTTTTGTATGGAAGTTCCAAAAACTGTCTTGGTACTATGCAAATAGGCCATACGCTGGTGTAAATAATAGCATTTTTTAATATTGAGAATCATCTCTAGGTTTTTCAAAAACTGAAGATAAATCTTGCTCGTTTTTATGTTTTTGGAAAACAGTAACAGAATAAAGATAATTTACAATTAATATGGAAATAATTTACCAATTTCGTTTTGGCGAAATTTTTAAAATCTGTCATAATTGTATTAAAATTCTTTTTCGTGTTCTCACAACCAGGCCACAATATTATGCTTTACATAGCTTTTGGCCGCCATGGCCTCCTAATAAATCAATCAATTAATAATTACACTGTCTCCTGGCAACTCCGGGTGCTGCCTCCATGGGGGCGTTATTGGCGACTTTGGCAGCTAATGGTTCCCGTGCAGTTGGGCTACTAAGACCGCTCATTGCCTTGGGTCGGCTCAGCACACGGCTCAACCCCCATCCGGTAGCCACCTCGAAGAGAGTTGAATCTAAAAAGAACTCTGTATCCCTTTTCGGGACAGGTGGATCAGTTCCTCTGGGCACCGCTGGGCGGGTTGCGCTTCGTGCGGCATCAGCCAATTGACTGCAATCCGGCAAATAACCGGGGGAGGGGGGTGTCTAGATATGATCTTTCTTCTTCTTCTTGAAGTGCCTCTCCATTACTGGAGGTTGGCCGTTAGATCTGGAACTTTTTTCGGTCATTGACACTCTCTGACATTGAATAGCCACGATTTTTTCCTCCTTACAGGACGCCGTTTATCCTCAATTTTGCTCATCAATATCAGTTGAAGCAGCTGATATCTGTCATGCCGCAACACGTGCCCCAGATATTCAATCTTGCGCTTTTTGACGATGTGTAATGGGCCGTTTACACTCTCGCGCGAGGCGCGAAGCGAGACGCAAAACCATGTGCGTAAACAAACAGAACAGAGGCAAAGCTTCTAGCAAGTAGGTAAACATTTTGTACGCTCGTTAGAAGCTCTGCCTCTGTTCCATTTGTTTACTGATATGGTTTTGCGTCTCGCCTCGCGCCTCGCGCGAGAGTGTAAACAGCCTATTACAATTTTTGGGTCGTTTCATTGCTAGTTTTATGGGTCCAGCTTATACGGAGCGTTTGACGGTAGCACCACATCTCAAACACTTCTAGCCGCCGTCTGGTGTCTTCTTTTATGGTACACACTTCGCTGCCGTACATATCCACTGGCCAGATGTAGCAATGCAGGATCTGAGTTCTGAGTCTCAGATTGATTTTTCGGCAACACAAGACTTTTGTCATGCTATTGGCCTTCAATGCCAGAATGACTGGACAACAATTGGTGACTTTTGCATTCCGCCTCCAATGCACTGGAAGGTAATGCTCTATGACTGGACGCCAGAGATGCTGAAATTTTATTTGAATGCCTTTCAGCATACACTTCCAGACCCCAGTAACCTCGCTCGTTGGAGCTTTGCCGAGGATAGTTCTTGTCCCCTCTGTAGCAATACCCCTTGCACAGCTAGACACATTCTAGCTGGCTGCAAGGTGGCCTTAGATCAAGGACGGTACACTTACCGCCATGACAAAGTTCTCGCTGTTATTCGCGAGGTAATTAGTCTCTCAGTGGCTCGTGCCAACAAGGGTTTGACAGTATCCTCCAAACCCCCAATACAGTTTGTGCGGGATGGCTCTAAAGGCAAAAAACATTTAACTACAAAACCTTTCTCAATAATCGAGAAAGCTTCAGATTGGACTCTGGAGGTTGATTCGGTCTCTAAGCAGTATAAATTCCCTGAAAGTCTCGGATACACAGCCCTCCGTCCAGATATAACTCTTTACTCTCTATCTCGGAAGGTGGCTGTTATTGTAGAATTAACTGTTCCATGGGAATCAAATATCCCAAAAGACCACGAGTACAAATTAAATAAATACCATGATCTCGCAAATGCCGTAACCCGGAACGGCTTCACTGTTCACCTTCACGCGGTGGAAGTTGGCGCTCGTGGCCTGCCAGCTAAATCTCTATTTCACCTCTTTAAAGATCTTGGCCTTTCCAGAAAAATAATCAACTCTTTCTTAGAAAAATTATCTAAAACTGCGATTTGCGCATCTCAAATTCTATGGCTTCGAAGGGGGAGTGAATGGGTGGCAAGGTGAACGCTCACATGTGGCAAGACAGCTGTCCTAAACCTACCACAGCCGGTTCGTAAGTCCGGAATCCACTGCTCACCCCCCAGAAGTGTAAAAAATAGTATTATGATGGGCCCGACTCCGGTCGGTGAATTCCATGGCAGCTCCGTTTGTATTTATTATTATTGAATGAGGTACGAGCGATTTCTATCCGGGTCTTGATTTCTTGATATGATATGATCTTATACGTTTCCTAAGCAGCGGATGTGGTTGCTGACCTGATGTTAGCTACTCTTGAAGCGACTCGTTGGCCACCCGATCCCAAAAGAAAGATGGTCGCAATTAATCCGAACTGAATTACCGCTCACATCAGGTAGACGCAGCGCAAGCGAATTTAACCTGCTACCAGACTATGATGGAGAAATCCGGCCAAATCTAGTAGTGAGTGTGCGAGGCTGCCCGCATGTTACACTTAGGCGGCAAGGCATTGGGCTCTCTTGGCACAGTATACCAGACAGTAGCGTCTCTTAGAACAAAATTGAAATCAAAGCGAATGAGTCACGAGTCGTAAGGGCTCGGATATGGACGCCAGATGTCCCGCTACTCGGCCTATGCAGATATCCGAACGCTCGAAAAGGTTACCAGCCTTTATCTGCGCGTAATGCTAACCGTTCGCGTTCATCGGACGTACCCCTCTGCCCACATTCCTCGCACCCTCTTCCCGCATCGCCCTGTAGCTCGAGAGTAAAGCTACTGGTTGGTATACTGCGATCACGGGCTCGTCGCAGGAGCTAGAGAGTGGACTGTCTTGTCCCTAAGTCTATACGTTCACTCCGAGGAATGATTATATAAGTGGACGTATGCATAGTAATATTGCAAGAGATTTGGAGAGCGAAGGTGGGAGCAATTCGCAAAACATACGCGACCAAACTTGTCACACGGCTTGACAATAGAAGATCCCAGCATAACTGAATCAATTGGGGTGGCCAACATTACTAATTAAGTTAAATTAAAATACTACTATTTTCTCTTTTCAGATTACTCATTTCCGTACATTGTTATAATATTGTCAATGATGTCATCGGCGTCTCATTTTTCCATGAAATTGAAACAAACGCCGACGGGATTGCTGTTATCGACAGTGTCAGAGCTTCGAAATACAGTGATAGTACTCGGCCACTGGGCGCTGCACGCCTATGGAATCATATCGATAACCGGTAAGCACAGCACTATCATCATCATCATCATCTCGATCATTAGTGCTACAACTCATTGTGAGTGTTCATTTTTCATTTTATTTATTCGCTAAAGTTTGTTTGTTTGTTTACTACTCTTTATTGAGAAATTTCACAATGGGCGGGTTTATTGTCATACGACAATCTCTTACAACCAACCCTGCTATGAAGTGTTTATGTGTATGTGTTCGTGTAACATGTGTGTAAGTGTGTGTCTTGTTATTGCATTCGATCGACAGAATCGAAATGCAATTCCGTTAATTTTATCCAAACGGAAAATGGTGACTCAGCCGGGAATCGAACACGGAACCTTACAATGTAAGATCAGGCGACCTAACCACTATGCCACCGGACTACAGAAAAGTAGACAGCTTTACAGCTTATAACGAATTAACCCCTCGCGGCCCGCGGTTTGAATTTTAATGTGTGCCTTACGGCCCGTAAGAAATTCGCGAGTCTCAAAAAAAAGATGGCGTTTCAGAAAAAAAACGATTACTCCGAAACTGTCACACCGATCGTCTAAAAAAGACCTGTTTTATGTTCCTATTGAAATTTGCTATTAGATATTTGTAACGTCGTTATGTAAAGCAATAAAGATTATTCATAATTATTAGTCGATTAAATAATCCATAATTAGCGGTCGGCCTCGCCTGGCCATTTCGGGCCGTCTGGGGTTCGACGGTAAATATCAATTCTGGACGTTTCGGGCCGTCTGGTACGCGAGGGGTTAATTGCCTAAAAAATATATACATGGGTTATCCTTTGTTCATAGAAACAATACAACCATATAAATAAAATAAAATACAAACGGAGCTGTCACGGAATTCACCGACCGGATTCAGGCCCATTATTATACAATGTTCTTGCCTTGGACTCTCCCGTATAGACACAAAATTCACCTCATGATCCCAAACTGGATTATAAGGGCTATAATAGCTCCCTTATTGACCCAAATAAGCATTTTAAATTCCTCTGCAGGAAAATCACCCATCAGGGCAAAGATCTGTCTGCCGATCATGTAATAAAGTGTCTCAGTAGTTGCTTGGCAAAAACAAATGCCTTGCTAATTTCTGGCCCTCGAAAGGCTTGGATCTATGACAACTACCTAAATTCACATTTTTGATGGCGCTTTCTCATATACAATTTCACCAAGACCCAACTATCCAGTCTGGATGGGGAGCTAATGGGCCCATGATGAGGTGGCCACGATGACCCATGTGTTCAGGGTCGGTCACACTCACGGGTCAACACCCATCCGATGGCCTCCACGCATGGGGTGCGAGCCTGGGTAGGACACTGGGTCAACCAGTCTCCCCTGGGAATCAATCCTCTGGCGCTCCTGGACGGTCTGCGCACCGAGCGGCGCAAGCCAATCGACTGTGCTCTCCGACTAACAATCGGGGGAGTCTGGGAACTGTATTGTTTCCTATAGAGCGGGGGTAGTTGTCTACCTTACGGCGACTGCTCTTGAAATGACCATTGGCCATCCGATCCCGGTTCAGAGTCGGGCAAAGGACGCCTTGGTCCGCGATAGATTCGGTGCACTCCGTTTCACCGCTTCGTAAGGGAGAGGACCGCGCAAGCGACCTCGAACTCGGAACCAATCGAGAGACCGGAGAAATCTGGTCACAATTGGTAGTTAGGGCGCGAGTGCCGCCCGCCAGGTAACATACCTGGCTACTCGCGGTAAGGCGTTGGTCTCTAACGGGTTGTGGCGTAGCTAGACGTCGGATTGTTATGTCCAAAGTCTTCTACGCTCACTGCACGGTCGATAGAACGATGAATCGTTAAAACGTCCTGCGGTGACGGGTTCGCCCGTTGTGGTTGACATCTCAATATATCCAGTCTGGATGAGAGAGCTAATGGGCCCTGCTACAGTTACGCCACTAAGACCCATGCATTTAGGGTCGGTCAAACTCACGGGACAACACCCAACCGGCGGCCTTTTCGCATAAGTGCAAGCCCGGGTAGCAATCTGGCCTGCGGGCCGGTCTCCACTAGGAGTCAACCTTCAGGCGCAAATGGACGGTGTTCGCACCGTGCGGCGTCAGCCAATCAATTGTGCATCGACCGAGCCAACTGCTCTTGAAACGACCAATTATCTACCCGATACCGGGTGAACTATCGGGCAAAGGATGCCGTGGTCCGCGATAGATTCGGTAGACACCGTACCACCGTTTCGTGAGGAAGGGGACTGCGCAAGCGACCTCGAACCTGTCCCCGGTCGGGAGACCGGAGTAATCTGATTGCAACTGGAAGTTAGGGCGCAAGTGTCGGCCCGCTGGGTGATTAATCTTGTTATCTCGCGGTAAGGCGTTGGCTTCTGACGGGCGAGCGGCGTAACTAGACAGTGGACTGTTTTCGTCCTAAGTCTTCAACTCTCACCTCACGGGAGATAGAACGATCTAATATCGTTAAAACTTTCTGAGGTGACGGGTTCACCCGTTGTAGTTGACAGCTCTAGGTTTTCAGTCTGGATGTCTGGATGGGAGCTAATCCAGTTCAGTTAGACTACTAAAACCCATGTGTTAGGGTCGGCCCAAATCACAGGTCAACCATCCATCCGGTAACCTCCAAGCAGAAGTGCGAGCCCTGGGGCAGTACTGGTTAGCGCACGCCGCATGGTTAGCGCACCATGCGGCGTCAGCCAAGTGCTTTCCGACTGATAACCGTGGGCGTTAAGAAACGGCTTTGTTTCCTATAGAATGGGGGTGGTTGTTAACTTTGTGTCAACCGCTCTTGCAACGGCCATTCGGCTACCCGATACCGGGTGGACAGCTTGGCAAAGGATGCCATGGTCCGCTATAGATTTGGAATACACCGAATCACCGCTACATAAAGTAAAGGACTGTGCGAGCGACCTTGAACCCGTAACCAGTCAGTAGGCCGGAGAAATCTGTCTGTAACTGGAAGTAAAAGGCCAATAGTTAGCAACCACGTCTCAGTGTCGTGTGTCATCACTAGCAACATGCATTGATTATAGACTTTCGTCTTTCGACTCTGCGGTATTTATGATGAGAAGAATGTCATTTTTTTTAAAACAAAAACAAACACACACTTTGTGTTTTCCAGGTATGGAAGATCCAGTTTTCCACGGCTCACTGCTCTGTCTGGTTCCGCTGCCCGCCGTATTCTATATGGTGACGGTGAGTTTCACGGATCCGCACAGCGTCCTCGGGGACTGATTGGCAGCCAAGGGCAAACGCAAGGCGCAGCGCAGGCCGCGGCCCGCGCCCCTCGACCCGGCGATGTGACGCACGACGAACGACGCAAACGAGCCGAGGCCCATTCAGGCCGCCGACATCGGCTCGCACGGCGGATTTGCGGTGGTATGGCTGCAAGGGGATCTCAACTGAGCCACGTTTACGTATAACATTTATATTCCGTTGAACGAACTGTTTTATTTGTTAATATTTAAACAATGTTTTGTAAATAGTATCTTAAAGTTGGTGTTTTCAGATAAAATGTTCAAATTGAGTAGTTTTTGTTATTACTTTCTCCGCCCACCAACGAGGGAAAGAATAGTGAACGCGCATTTTTTTTTCAAGATGGATGGAAATATTAATTGAGCCCCAAAGACGATCAAAATCATTTACAGATGGAATTCTGTCCAAGAGTCTGTCTGTTTGTCCGTATGTATTCCTGCACAATAGCTTCGTCCAATTGAGCTGAGTTAGATAAAGATAAGATAAAAAGATAAAAGTATTTATTTCCAATACAACCATAACAATTGTGTAGGAATGATATTAATTAATCTTAAACTAGTTACTCAATTTATCCAAGAGATGATATACAATATATAACTTTAACCCTTGGAGTAAATGGGTATTTTCATGGATGCAACTGTCACCTTTGCAGGATTTTCGGCGACATCGACGGCGTTCGCTTTTCAAGGACTATAACTACGAAACTACTACACCAATCATAAAAAGAACAACTGCACAATGATTGCATTGAAATTTCGAATATAGAATATTGAAACATCATTTTGTAAAACAATTAGATAATTATGAATAAATATGAGAACGTCAAAGAAGTGAAAAAACAATGGCCGACTTTGGCATTTGCGACGCGACATTCAAAGACCCGAAATACTTTATACACACGATAAATGGTACATCTAATCAGTTTAGGGGGACTATATGATGTTGTAGAAATGGTTTTACTTACGATTCGTTCAAATAAACACCGAAAACTACACGAAAAACGTATCCGAAAACGAAACACACGCTCCGCGGATTTTGACGTTTCGGGAAGGCGGGCGTTCAATTTGCAGCGGTCCGTAATAATATGTTACATGGACTGCGCAGTTGCTGCTGCGAATGCTTACAGAGAGAATTTAATTCTGTACCGATCTGCCATACGCATGAAAGAGACAAAATGCTTTCGATGGTAAAAAAAGAGTTCGAAAGCGCGCGCGCCGAGCGGAACCAGATCTGGTCGTATCATACTCAACGGATAATTGTTTCACAACCAGATTTGGTCGTATCATACTCAACGGGTTAAACTTACCAATTTACGAAAACAAAGACTAAATCAAAACAGTTTACAACAAAACAATTAACGGTAAATAATATGTATTAGATTAAATGGGTAGATACGATGCTATGTATTTTCAAAATAATTTAAGAAGTCGTTATGAGCATACATGTTGATTTTAAGCAGATAGACTCGGATTGATCTCTTGAAAATATCGATGTTTTTAATCGCTTTTAATCTTTCAGGTAATTTATTAAAAAGTTTGAGGCCTAAGTATCGACTAGTCGCCTGGAACTTGGCAGTATGAGCTACGAACGGTTGGAGATACTGGGTTTTATTCGTGGTGTTATGCCGATGTACTTCCTCGTGGGATATGGCCGAGCTCTTATTGCAATAGAATTCGCAAAGCTAGTTAGAGTTAGGGTTATATAATAAGTTAATAGTAAAAACACATTTTTATTAAAATGCTCCGTCTTGAGTCAACCCTGGGTGCAGCAGCCATGTCATAGTGGAACTTAGAATGGGCTATCATGATTGAATGCGTATACAAAATGTAATTTCTGCACTGTTGACCGTTGAGGAGTCCTCTCGTTGGGAGCCAACCCTGGGTGCAGCAGCTATGTCATGATGAAACTTATAATGGGCTATCGTAATTGAATGCGTATACACAATTTTGTGTCTGTGCTGTTGACCGTTAAGAAGTCCCCTCGTCGGGAGCCAATCCTGGGTGCAGAATCAGGTCAGGGGAGTTAAGGGGCCCTTGCTGAGTTGGCCACGGAGACCCATTCTGCAGGGTTGGTCACACTCACGAGTCAACACCTATCCGACGGCCTCCACGCATGAAGTGCGAGCCTGGGTAGGACTCTGGCCTCTCTGACTAACAACTTGGGTTGTCGACTACAGCGGGCGAGCCCGTCACCACAGGAAGTTTTAACGATTAGTCGTTCTATCTCCCTGGAGTGAGCGTAGAAGACTTGGGACAAAACAGTCCACCATCTAGCTACGCCACAACCCGTAAGAGACCAACGCCTTATCCGCGAGATAGCCAGTAATGTTACCTGGCGGGCCGACACTCACGCCCTTACTTCCAATTTTGACCGGATTTCTCCGGTCTCTCGATTGGTTCCGAGTTCGAGGTCGCTTGCGCAGTCCTCTCCCTTACGAAGCGGTGAAACGGTGTATACCGGATCTATCGCGGACCACGGCGTCCTTTGCCCGGCTTTTCACCCAGGATCGGATGGCCGATGGTCATTTCAAGAGCAGTCGCCGTAAGGTCCGCAACCACCCCCGCTCTATAGGAAACAGTACAGCTTCCAGACTCCCCCGACTTTGAATTTTGGTACGCAGATGCCTTGTTGGGCTGAAAGCACTTTTTAAAACTTTGATCAAGTAAAAAATTTCTCCAATTCAAAATTACTTAACCCTTGTAGTAAATGGGTATTTTCATGGATGCATCTGTCTCTTTTGCAGGATTTTCGGCGACATCGACCTTAAAGTACTATAACTACGAAACTACTACACCAATCATAAAAAGAACAACTGCACAATGATTGCATTGAAATTTCGAATATAGAATATTGAAATATCATTTTGTAAAACAATTAGATAATTATGAATAAATATGAGAACGTCAAAGAAGTGAAAAAAACGCGGAACCAGATCTGGTCGTATCATACTCAACGGATAATTGTTTCAGAACCAGATTTGGTCGTATCATACTCAAGGGGTAAAAAAGTAGAGCCTTATTGTCTGATTATTTTATATGGTCTTATATCTGTACTTTTACTTCTATTTCGATTATTTATATTTATAGTTTGACAATCTAGTAGTTAATTCTTGACTACCTATGTATGTTCAGTAAAGAGTAGTAACGAAACTTACTAACTAACCCAATTATTTTGACACGTCCAAGAGCGGTCTTTAGCCATCAATTGGACATGACGAAAATGTATTGTAATGTCATGATGCTGCGAGTCAGATATCCAACGGCAGAAAATGCCCGTTCTGACTATACACTTGTCGATACCATAGCTAACAGGCATTGGTAGGCAAACTGCAGGTATTGTGCTTTTGTCCCGTCTGATTCAAAGAGATTATAAAATAGTGACATATATAGTCTGTCCGAACGTTCCTGGCACGCGGAGCTATAAAACGTAGGAACCGAATAGCATAATTTCCTTTCTGATAAGTTTATCTATTCAATGGACGAACCAGTTGCACGTGATGGACGTTCTTGTGGCACGCTTTTAAAACCATCTCATTAAGAGAGAGAGAGAGAGAGATGTGTTGGCGGTTGCGGCTGCTAAAGATAAGAGTCAAGTTATCATCATCACTTACGTTCGCTGGGCCTACTATAACAACTGGATCTGCAGAAGTTGACGGACGAGCAAGTCCACTATTTTTTTGAGTAAAATTTGGATATGTCCATATAATTGTTCAATCAGCTTTTTTATTTTTCTCTTGATCAGACATTTTGGTGGAAATGTTGCGAGATCGCGGAGGATTTTGCATGCAAGATTAATCTTGCAAAATCAATGCGAGATCTCGGTATACCAAGATTGCATTCCCTAGTGACAACAATTTTTTTTATTAACCCTTTTAAGCAGTTAACCCTTGAGCGGCAAACGGGACAATTGTCCCACAATTGAAATTACCGTAGAGCGGCAAAGAGGACATCTGTCCCAGCCGAGATCGGCGCCGATGTTTTCCAATTATTTACCCTTGATACCTCACACAAATCATACGGCCTGTGGTATGTGCGAAAAGAGGAGAAGATTCTCTGTCGTTGACTAGTTGGATCATTATTTTTCATACAGTCGCCATTTTTTAGTCTATGATTGAACTAAACCAAACCAAAAACTTTAATATTCATGTTGATTTTCAACACCGAATATTTTTTTAATTTTTGTATGGGTATAAGTAAAACGAAGTCATAGGTTGAATGAAGCATATTATAATTATTATAAAAGTATTCACAATTTCTTGCATAGGGTGATTTATTTCCAGAAAAAACATAGAAATGTTGGACAAGGCAGTTTTTTCTGTACCACAACTTTGACAGATAATTCTGAATAATGCTTATTGCTTTACAAAACGACGTTACACGTATCTAATAGCAAATTTCAACAGGAACATAAAACAGGTCTTTTTTATACAATCCGTATAGTAGTTTCGGAGTAATCGTCGTTTTCCTGAAATGCTATATTTTTGTTGTGATGTAATCTTCTTCGCGTTCTTAAGAGAAACTACAATTCAAACGTCAGCGCTCGAGGTATTAAAGCTGTGATTTCTGATTCTCTGGCATATGGCGGCACTGTCATAGATGTGATATTTTTGGTGTTCAGAAAGGCCAATGCAGTTTATTTTCAATGCAGCCTCGTATGGCCCGTTTTTATTTGGCATTATTAATACTTCGTTTCAAATTCTACTGGCGTAATACAGTCTTGCTGCAGCGGACCGGTTTTCAAACCATACAAACATATAAAGAATTACACACATAAACACAACGGCGACAGCCGTGAATTTTGTATGAACAATTTTAGTGCTATTCCAAGTCCCTACGGCCACCGCTGACCGCACCGGAAACGATTAATGGCCATAACCAGGTTAGATTAGCTTACACACAGGTACTGAAATGTATAAATGTATCTCTCCGTATTATTACTATGATATAATCAGCCTATATAAAAATACGATAGATGGCATTAATAACTGAATTTTATTGTTGTTATCATTGGTTAAATTATTAAGAATTTACAATCAATCAGTCTTTTATATAAAAAACATTCATTATCAATGTTATTATAGATGGCCAAATAAATTGCTATTAGTTTGGCCGTCAAAGCTATGCAATACAATACAATCAACTACTCTAGTGGATAGGCATTCCTACACTTGGATGCGTCACAAAATTAAATGCTTAAAATTTAATTATTAAAAACATAACTATCATGATAGTTGTCATGGCTGTAATATTATATTCAATATACGAATATCATTTAATAGTAAGATAGAAAAATATATAAATAAATATATAAATCCAAAGGAGCTGCCATGGAATTCACCGACCGGAGTCGGGCCCATCATAATACTATTTTTTTTACACTTCTGGGGGGTGAGCAGTGGATTCCAGACTTACGAACCGGCTGTGGTAGGTTTAGGACAGCTGTCTTGCCACATGTGAGCGTGCACCTTACCACCCATTCACTCCCCCTTCGAAGCCATAGAATTTGAGATGCGCAAATCGCAGTTTTAGATATTTTTTCTAAGAAAGAGTTGATTATTTTTCTGGAAAGGCCAAGATCTTTAATGAGGTGAAATAGTGATTTAGCTGGCAGGCCACGAGCGCCAACTTCTACCGCGTGAAGGTGAACAGTGAAGCCGTTCCGAGTTAAGGCATTTGCGAGATCATGGTATTTATTTAGTTTGTACTCGTGGTCTTTTGGGCTATTTGATTCCCATGGAACAGTTAATTCTACAATAAGGACCACCTTCCGAGATAGAGAGTAAAGAGTTATATCTGGACGGAGGGCTGTGCATCTGAGACTTTCAGGGAATTTATACTGCTTAGAGACCGAATCAACCTCCAGAATCCAATCTGAAGCTTTCTCAATTATTGCGAAAGGTTTTGTAGTTGAATGTTTTTTGCCTTTAGAGCCATCCTGCACAAACTGTATTGGGGGTTTGGAGGATACTGTCAAACCCTTGTTGGCACGAGCCACTAAGAGACTATTTACCTCGCGAATAACAGCGAGAACTTTGTCATGGCGGTAAGTGTACTGTCCTTGATCTAAGGCCACATTGCAGCCAGCTAGAATATGTTTAGCTGTGCAAGGGGTATTGCTACAAAGGGGACAAGAACTATCCTCGGCATAGCTCCAACAAGCGAGGTTACTGGGGTCTGGAAGTGTATGCTGAAAGGCATTCAAATAAAATTTCAGCATCTCCGGCGTCCAGTCATAGAGCATTACCTTCCAGTGCATTGGAGGCGGAATGCAAAAGTCCCCAATTGTTGTCCAATCATTCTGGCTTTGAAGCCCAATAGCATGAGCCATACGGTTGCTGACGTAATCTCCCCGCAAGAGAGACTTCTTCAAGTCCACCTCGCTCATGTTGTACTGCCATACCCCAGACCAGTGCCATTCTGGCTGATTCCAGTAAGGATCTTTTTGTGGAAGTCTACGCGGGCTTGTAGATCATTTGAATCACTACCGCAACTTACGTTCTTTGATATTGCCGGATCTTTGGAATTGCACAGAATCGAATTTATGTAGATATTGGGCAATTTCTTTTTCGTTTCAAGTACATATAAAGTTTCGGATGAAAACATATTGGCTGTCGGGGGGGGGGGGGGGGTATTCTGATGAAACACAGTCCTTAGCTACTTGCCGAAAAAGTCTTGGAGTGACAAACCGATTTTTTAAATTTGGTATGCAGGTTTTAATTCATCATAATTACGCACTTCAATGTTCAGATAAACTAATAGAGGGCATTCTATTTCTCCGTATTATTACTATGATGTAAACAGCCTGTATAAAAATACGATATATGACACTAAAATGTGAATTTTATTATTGTTATCATTGGTTAAATTATTAGGTTTTTATAATCAATCTTTTTTTTTTTAACATTCATTATCAATGTTATTATAGATGGCTAAATAAATTGCTATTACTTCGGCCGTAAACGCTATCACCACCATCTGCATTGCGTCGTTTCAGAAGGGTTGCCAAATCGTACTACGGAGGTCAGTAATCTAATACCATCAATAGTAGGTAATTATGTAAGGTGGATTTTCTTCAAATATCTAATCAGGGCTGATCTTTCTCCGAAGCTACGTTTGCAATTTCCACATGAATAATTCTTTAATTTCCAATGAACAACTTCTAAATGCACTTTTAACCGCTGTTTCCTGGAAAATGAACCAGGACATTCCCCACGTTTGTATTTTTTTATTTTCTTATGAATGGCATCGACGTGGGTTTTCAAGATTCCTCGTTGAGTAAAAGCAGAATCGCACTCTCCACATGAGTACTTCTTCAATCTTCTGTGAACTCTATCTAAATGATTCTTTAAAGTTTCTTTCTCTGAAAAATTACGGTCGCAATCGCCACATGAATATTTCTTCAGCTTTTTATGAACTGAGTCAATATGTACCTTCCATTGTCCTAGAATTGTGAAAGCGCGGTCACATTCGTTGCAAATTAAATGTTTTAATTTCCTGTGAAGGCATTTAGGCGCCCTAAATGCGTTTTTAAACTTCCTTTCTCAGAAAATGCACGCTCACATTCACCACACACGAATCTCTTTAATTTGCGATGCACATTATCAATGTGCATCTTTTTTTTTTTTTTTTTTTTTAATACTTTATTCATTTTATTTTTGTACATTTAGCCCCATTGTTATCAATGTTATAAGTAACTCGGAAAAATTGAACACCGAAATGCAGCTAATGCTCATTGCCCACCTAACTAGGACTAAACTGTCCCGTATCTAGGCGGGTCAATTTTTTTTACGGACGTTTTGTCGAGGAAGGGTTTCGTGTGCTTCATTTTCACTTCTCGGTTTTTTTCGCGAACAGTTTGGTGAGAGGGGTGTGTGGCAACCTGGGAAGTGAAGAAAAGGACGACCTGATTGACATCATAGAGCGGTCCAAGCCAGGGAGTACTCCAGAAACAAGGCGAAACAACTAGGTGAGCAATACAGTTATACCTTGTATTTGTTGGAGTACCTACATCGAAAGTCTGGAGAAAGCCCCTGGCTGAAACATTTGGTATGCATCTTTGCATCTTTAATTTGCTATTTTCTGCATATGCATCTTTAATTTGCTATTTTCTGTAGAAGCTCCATTGCACTCTTCACACGAATATTTCTTTAGCTATCTTTCCAGGGCAAGATATCTTGCCCTGAAAATCCTGTGTATTTTAATGTAGGCTATGATAAATCGCTCTATATATTCTTGTTTAGGCACATTCTCCTTATTATTGTTTAATTTTATTGCCATTTTATTTCAAAACAATTATTGCCCGTATTTGATTGGTATTGCACGTCGCCGTATTCTTAATTTAATTACACATGCTAATATTTTTCGCACTAGAAATTTTAAATGGTCAAAACCAGTCTAGATACAAATTATCGCTTACGTTCTTTTCTTTTTTCATGTAATTTCAATCCAATTTCAAAGTTTTAAAAAAAAATATATTTGTTTAATATTTTCCCTGTAATATTCATGGTTTTTTGCTGTTTTTTATTTTCTAATTATTATACAGTTTAACACTAGGGGAGAGGGTGGTACATTCGGCTACTTATGCAAATAATGCACGTAATTTTCAAAATCAGCCACCAATTTAAAAACTGGTATATGCAAAAGTTAATCTGCACTTTTATCTATGTTTTCCGCAAGTAACAACTCTCTTACGTTAACACTTTTTTTCGAATTTAATTTTTAAAAAAAGCTTGCAAATGGGCGATTGTACCCCACCAGTGGGGTAGTTTTGGCTATAGGGTGGGGTACATTCATCTAGTTATAATAAGTAACATACAAAGGTAAATCAAATGTTTTTATTGAACAAAAGTGAACTCATGAAAATACAAAATACAAGAAACGATAAAAAAACAAAGAAAAAGTATTGAGAAAAAAGTATAGCAGAAAAAATCTTAGATCTAACGGACATTAAGTCCTTCAAAATTGTAATTAAAAATGTACAGGGAAGATGTCCTGGCTGTTGACAGTTTGCTTGCTTGTGACAAAACTGCAATGATATCTGTTTTCTTCACAATGCTGATGTCTTCTACCTGAGGATGCATAAATGTGTTAGATTTGTTTTTTCGCCTCAAGAAGTTTATTTCATATTCTTGGCAACCTGTGTTTTTCAAAATGTGCCCTATATAATAGCAAATGGTTGCCTTAGTGGCGAACTTGACCATTACACAATCACCAACACAAAAATCATTGCAATTAGGCAAGTTGGTAGGCAAAGGTAATTCATCCGAGCTGGACAAAAACTCTTCACCATCAGAGGTGTCGACAAGTTTCATTGACCTGTCTGAATCACTTGAGCTTTCATTCAAGATTTTCTTTGGAACCGGTTTAATTGGGAACAGCTTTTTTATTGTTCCTTTATTTCTTTTTAGTTCTTCTTTTCTCCTTTTCTCTATTTCAATATTTTCCTTCATCTTCATTACCGGGGTATCTGTGTATACATAAGATTTTGATGGAATTTTTCTGTTCCTCTTCTTTTTTCCAGCTCCTTTTGGGTACGGTCTCAATTCTTCTAGTGATCTTGAAACTTTGATCTTAAGTTTGGTCCTTTGAGAAACAGAAGGGGTTTCAATTACAATGGGCTCCTTATCTTTTGAAAATGAAAGGGCTATCTCTGTCTGGGGTTCTGCTGCTTCCACACTGGTATTAACATCATCATGATCATAGCTAGTAGTTGGAGGTGGGGTGGTTTGGTTTGTTTCTTCTATGCTGTCCTGTCTGGAAGTTGAAGGAATAGCAACAGGTTCCACTTCAGTAGTTAAACTGTTGTCTTCAACGTTGGAATTGTCAGTGACTGTGCTGGGCATGAAATCATTGTCGTCAAATGCCAGCCTATTAAGGGGCCAAATGCCTGGTGTTTCAAAACCACTTATTATGTTTTTTTTGCTGAATGCATTATCAAAGGCTCTACTGGCAAGTTGAGCTATTTGCCTAATGGTTATCATTTTGGCAGGCTGTGTGAGCATGTAATCATTGAAAGCGACATTTAGGCAAGCTTTAAAAGGCCCGTACACTGCAATGTCTAGGGGTTGAAGACGATGTGTGGTATGTGGGGGGAAGGATAACAGCACTATACCATTGCTTCTGCAATACTGGATTGCTCCAAATGATGTGTGTGATTCGTGATTGTCGATCAACAACAATATTTTCTTCTCAGTTGAACAATTGGTGTGTTCAACTATGTGTTTGAGAACTGATATAAATAACTCCGATGTCATCCAACCCGATTTGTTTCCTAATGCGATACTGGAAATAGGAGCACCATCCAAAAAGTCATTCACATTTCTAATGCGAGGATAAACAAAAACAGGTGGAATTGTTCCCCCAATGGCGCTGATTATACCAACAAAGGTGACTAATTCTCCACGTTCAGCTGAAGCTACCTGCCCAACTTGTTTTTTCCCACGTGTGGAGACAACTTTTACTGGTTTCATTACTGTTTGTATCCCAGTCTCGTCCAAGTTATATATTTGCTCTGGTTTGAATTTATGCTTTTCCAAGACTTTGACGTAGTTGGAAAAAAATTCCTCCAATCTGTCTTTATTGAATGCCATGGCTCTATTCAGGCTGGTACTCTCAGGTTTTCTTAGAGACAATTGTTGATTTCTTAACATGAAGCCTTTCAGCCATTCAATTCCTGCAATTTAAATCCATATGGTAATTAGGTATCATTATCGATAAAAACAAAAATATAATAACTTACCTGCCAACTGACTTGCTCTCCAATTGGTTGGTGTTACGCAATCTGGTAATATTTGTGCAAATTCATAGGCCAATTTTCGCACTTGTTGATATGACAACCCGTAATTCAGATTGGATGATTTCTTGATATATTCCACAAGTTCCCTTTCTTGAGAAATTGTAAAAACTTGTTTAACAGTGTATTTACTCCTATATTTTTTCTCTTCATCACTGCTTTCATTCCCAGAATCTCTGTCAATAGTAGATAAGACTTCATCTATTGTTTTTTTCTTTAGCAAGGTCTTTATTCTCGACTGCAATGTAGATCTTTTAACTCCATACCGCCTTGCAGCTTCATGAACACTGACAACTTTTCGTAAAGAATTACGAATCGCTTCTTTCATATTATTCTCATTGATGTCCCTGCGGTTGGTTTTGCATACATATGTACGTGGCATCTGAACAAATAAAATAATACGTTACCATAGAAATAAAATTTTTCTTTTATTCCATTGATGGGGTACCTTCGTCCGCTGGATGAAAGTACCCCAGCCGCTTATGCCGAATCTTCCCCGCATGAGATTCCAACAGATTTAAATAAAAAAGTAAAACATGGTCAGCATTTTAGGTTAGCTTTCATATTGACATCATTTATGAATTAGTGCTGCATGCTGTGCATTTTTATCATACTTAATATGCTTCACAAAATTACAAATTATGAACTTCTACGACAGACAAAAAACTTACCTTTTATAGCAGAAACTTTTAATCATTTATTGATAAATAAACCCGCTACTGCGACCGCTTGTGACAGTTCCCACCATCAGGAATGATGCATTACCAACATAACTACGCAAAAATTTGGCGGTATATACAAACTAGGGCTGTGTAGGATACGAAAGATGAATCTACCCCATGGCCGAATCTACCACCCCTTCCCCTACTGGAAACGGCGCTAAAATAGTTACCATAATTTGATGTAGCCATAATTTGATACCATTTTTAATAGTTGTTTATGACTCAAGCATTGTTCCGAAATAAACATTTAAATAAATTACGATCATTTTAGTTTGCGAAGTGTAGCAAAACTTTTACGAAATTATATAATTAACTTGTAATAATGTTTATTGATTATATTATTTAAAATATATATATAGTATTTTTTTAAAAAATAGTTTTTTTATATCAGGGAGTTCCAGTGGCAATTTTCCGGATCGATCTTCAGACCCTTGTCCATCAAGTGCAATGGAAAATACTCATGACAACAAATCAAACGAGCCCAAACTCGACTATCTTAGCACTTTCCATCGGGGAGTTCCAGTGGCACTCTTCCGGCTCCAACTTAAGACCTTCGTCATCATCTGTACTTGAAACTACTGACGATAACAAAACATACTAGCCCAAATTCGACTGTCCTACAATTGGCCATCAGGAGGTTACAGTCCCTGCATCCCGGTTCCATCATTAAATCAGCTCGATGGTACCATACTATTGCATTAACACCACATAAGTATGCCAAATGTCAGATTAATCGGATACCAGAAAGTGGTTGAAAAACGGTTTGCAAATTTTGAAACGGACAACTTACATACGAAAATTGCAAGTTAAAATAAGGCTTGTAGCAAGTAAATATATATAAAAAAATAAAATAACACGATTGCCGCTGTATTTATAACAATGTAGAGAGAACGAGTAAAGTAAAGTACTGTCTCCTTTTTAACTACAGACATTTAATAAAATCAGTCTTATTTTGTTGTTATGTTCAATTGAAATCAAAGTATATTTAATTATTCACCTTTTCATCCTGACATTTTTTGATTATCTTCTTTATATTTGATACATTGATGCAATGCATCTTTCATTACTTAATGACATTTGATTGAAACGTCAAATAATTATATAAAATTTAACGCCCTCTATACTCATTTGTATGTACTCTTTCGAACAATCTTTTTACATTAGTACCATTTCTGGTCGCTTGATGTAATTTAGTGTTTATTATTGTAAACAAAATTGATGAGAGCGATTTGACCCCCTTCCCATGTATTGAGCGATTTTTGCCCATAATCAACCATTATCCTGAAGGTCTAAGCCATTCGAAAATATATATTTAATTGAGGTACCTACCCGATTTTCCGTTAGCTTCTGGAATCATTTGTAATACTTTAAGTACTTGTAATAATTATTTTTATTACGGTTTTTTTAATGAAACATTTGTTTTTTATGTATTTATCAATATAGATAGATAAATGTATATTTCTGGAATGTACTCAATAAGACATTTCATTTGTCACTAAACACGATATAATTAGTAGGTATGTTATTTTTTTGGAATTTGGACATTTTGACAACTACTTACTTAATATTTGAATTAAGGTACCCTATGACACTCGGGATGACATGACGATTCTAACAATACTAAACACTTCTAAAACCCTTTAAGCGTTCAGGAGTTATGGTGGAATAAAGAAACGGAAAACATACATACCTACATGAACCCTGAACACATTAAACTCCTTTTTTGTTGAGCAGTCCTATTAAAAGAGCTAAAATTATATTTAGATCATGATTATCTGCTGCAAAAACTGCTTCTACTCCTTTTCTCTCGAGTTCATTCTTCTACATTAGTAACAGGTCGAATTTATTTAATAATCCAACTTCATTTTTAAATAATAAATTATTATTTAAATATTTTATTACATGTTTTCATTAATAATAGTATGGCGGTGTCGACTACAACGGGCAAACCTACCACCCTAGGCTGGTATAACGATATATGAACATTCTTTCAGCCGTGAAATGAGCGTAGACGACTTGAGAATAAGACAATCTACTGTCAAGCTCACCAACAACCCGTTAGATTCCGACGCCTTACAGCGGGGCACCGGGAAAGGTACCGGGCAGTCATGACACTCGGGATGATATGACTATTCTAACAATACTAAACACTTCTATTCTGCTGGATCTCTAGTCATTCAGGGATTAGGGGAGACGAGACGGTGGACGAGCTGGCGAATTCGGCTCTCACATTCGGCTCCGAAGTCGATTGCCGTCTGCCTGTCTCCGACTTCTTCCACTCGATAGATAATAAACTTTTTAAAAATTGGACTCAGCGATGGCGCACTTCCTCTAACACAAAGGGCAAGAGGTTCTCACTTATCCAGGGCGAAATCTCTTTGAAGCCATGGTACCACCACCAGCCATTTAGTCGGAAAGAGATTTCGATAATCTGCCGCATGAGGATCGGACATTGCTCCACCCCATCGCACCTCCACCGTATTAATGTTCTCGCGTCTCCGCAATGCGATTGTGGACACGGGGATTGCACGCTGGACCATCTATTCTGTAACTGTCCCATCCTCAATAATTATCCGAGTTTTATCCCAGACCTTATAGAGTATAACATCCAACTCCCTCTATGTGTTCTCCCCTTGTTATCCCTCAACTCTCCCAAAATATATAAAGTAATATGTAAATTTATTTCCCTTAATAATATTTCTGTATAGTGTAATAGCATATTTCACACCCTTTCCTTGTTTGTATCATCCCCACCAATAACCATGTTTTATGCTATATGTACCTACATTTCTATAAATAAGTATCCCTTGTTTCAGTATTGTGCCATCTTATACATAACAAACTAACTTAGATGCCCTCCGAAAACGACTTGGCAGAAAAGCACCGACTATCGGTGATTGCCATAAAGTAACAAGAAGAAGAAGAAAAAGAAACACTTCTAAATCGCTTTAAGCGTTCAGAAGTTATGGTGAAATAAAGAAACGGAAAACATACCTACATCGATGAACCTAAACATATTACACTCCTTTTTTGTTGGTGAGTCGTGTAAATAGAGAATACATCTTATTTTTTTTGTTATTGATTGTTTGCTCCTGAACACTGTATTCAAGGCCAATCGAATATTATGTTTCTCTTCAGATTACATTAATAAAGCGATTGCTAAATAAATATCAGTGGCGTGCCCAGGGTTGGTGAATGGAGCAAGCCCCATTCGCTTTTTGTGTTTTTTTTACGCTTTTTATAGTAACAAAAGTGGTACATACTTTACTCTTCAATCTTCAGTTTGAAATTTACTGCTTGTGTCGTAAATTCAATAAAGCACAGTGAAGGCATACTACTGCTAGACAGAATTTAACATATACTTATCAGCAGTCGCATAACTGCGGTGGCTTTAAGAAATGCCGTTTTATTTGCTTGAGCGAGTGAAATCAAGTTAAGACAGAACTCACCACAAGGGACAATTTCCTCCATTGTTTATCAGGCAATAAAAACCACAAATCAATTGAAATTATACATTTAAAAATCTGCTCTGTCACTTGTTTAAAACAAACGGAACTAAATACGGAACAAGCTCGCATTCTACTTCTATAACGCAAGCCTGGCTTATTCGTCAATACAAAAGTCGTATAGATACATATGTATATTGTTTTGGGTAATTTGCCACAGGTTAAAATGAGGGCACCGCTGATTTTGAAAGCCCCGTTGCAAGCCCATGTGTGCGAGCGAGATGACAAGCTGAAGTCAACTCGGTAAGATTACAGCGAATTGTCGCTCGGTCGATAAGCTGTGTTGTCACGTGGAGCGATCTGTGCCCGCTAGATAGCAATAGGCGCTCGCAAATTCCTTTATTAGTTTAGCGATCTTTTTAAGAACATCTTTAAGAGATAAGGCAAGCCGGGCTTTTCGGTTTGTATGAAGGAACCGACACTGCTAAATATATACAGAATGAAAATATCTAAAAATCCATCGAAGCAATCCAAAATTTTAAAATCCTATTTACAACTATTTAAAAAAAGTATTGCATTTATTTCCAATTTAATTTAAATTTGGCACTATTGCATTCACTAAACATATTTAAATAAATATAAATAAAATAGACCCGTCGTTTTTTATTTATTTCAATGTATCGATGCTGTGTCGATGATAGCTGTTGCCGGCTGCTGCTGGTCGCCGAAAGTCTGGCTGATTCGCGCGTGCGTCTTCTGAGTGATGGCTTTTCTGCAGGCGATCTTCTTGCAGCCCGTGGATTCGAGGAACTGCCTCGATTTCGGCTGGCAGTTTCGGTTTCTTTGCGGCAAACCGGTGGGCGCGATGTATGCCGACTGCAACAAATTAAATTTTAATTAAATATAGTTTTCGATCACCTCATGTTTCTGTAGATATATATATATATATATATATATATATATATATATATATATATATATATATATATATATATATATATATATATATATATATATATATATATATATATATATATATATATATATATATATATATATATATATATATATATATATATATATATATATATATATATATATATATATATATATATATATATATATATATATATATATATATATATATATATATATATATATATATATTACTAGCTGCACCCAGCGGTTTCACCCGCGTGGTGATGGAAAATTGTAATAATACTACTAATAGAAACATATATAATTATGCATTATTACGTATAACTCGAACGGTTTTTGCGACGCACGCCAGAATAGCTCGCAGATGGCAGATTTTTTTCCTACTTACTTGACACTTATCGTTATATTTTGGATAATTCACACTAGGTATATCTTTATAAATTATAGCCTATCTGTTATTCTGATGTGTAAGCTATATTATTGTGAAGTTTCATCAAAATCCATTCAGTAGTTTTTGCGTGAAAGAGTAACAAACATCCATACATACATTCTTACAAACTTTCGCGTTTATAATAGTAGTAGGATATATCGCACTGTAGAGGCGCTCTAAACAAGCATTTGGACATTTAGACAAGTAGTTTTTTGACATTCGGATAGTTTAGTTGCCCTATGACACTCGGGATGACATAACGATTCTAACAATATTACACACTTCTAAATCGGTTCAAGCGTTTAGAAGCTATGGTGGAATAAAAAATCAGCGTTTCATCATTAATACATAGCGGTTTTTTTCCGAGTACAATTGCGAAGTATTATAATTTTCCAAAATGTTAGATTGAAATAAATTCGTAAGAAAACGGTTATTTAAAAATCCGTAATATTTTATGAAGTGTAATAATTAAAGACTTTGTATAATTTATTTTGCTAAATTTTTCTATTTATTACTAGGCCTACCGAATTATAATTTATTTTGCTAAATTTTTCAATTTATTACTAGGCCTGCCGAATATTTCTATTTATTACTAGGCCTACCGAACCTATTCCTGACGGCCGCGAAGAGGAAGAATGAAAAAAAAATAAACTGTCAAATGATGAATGTCAACACATCGCGTAACACAGTGATTTATATTAAAGACGCTGCTTTCTCCTCATATAATAGCAAAAGGTCGCGGCACATACCCTATGACATTCGGAAGGACAAAACGATTCTAACAATACGACACACTTCTAAATCGTTTCAAGTGTTTAGAAGTAATGGTGGAATAAAGAAACGGAAACATACATGAATCCTGAACACATAACACTCCTTTTGGGCAGTCGTATGAAAAAGAAAAAAGTAGAATCATTCAAGAGTAAAAAAGCGATGTAATGGTAGCGATGTAACGATGTAACGATAAGCGATGTAACGATGTAAACAAGCGATAGGTTCCCGGCCATGCAGGAATCGAGGGAAATGAAAAAGTCGACGAACTTGCTAAGACCGGAGCAAAGGGAACGCTATACGGCCCTGAACATTGCTGTGGCGTACCAAAAAGCCTTGCAAACCGAATGCTCAAACAAATATATTTAGAACAATCTGTCAACCATTGGAACAACACGCCAGGGTTGAACCAATCCAAAGCGCTAATTAAGGCTTACGACCCTAAGACGGCCTGTGAGGCCTTATCGCTAAATAGGAACAATCTACGCATACTGGTGAGGGCGCTCACGGGGCATTGTGGCCTGAACAAACACATTTACAACCCGAAGCTCTGAGACACAAACATGTGCAGGTTCTGCCAAGGGGCCGAGGAAACTCCCCTGCACCTCATGTGCGAGTGTGGCTCGCTGATGCGTAAAAGATGCACCCACTTGGGTGGTCATTACCTCCAACCTGAAGAGGTAAAACAATCTAGCGCCAAAAGCCTGTTTCGGTTCTTAAATGACACGAGGCTTAGCGCTGAACTATAGTAGGTGGCGAACACAATAGATCAGCAATGGTCGCAGTGTTACAAGGCTCATAAAGACCTTAGAAAAGCCCCACTCAACAAATAAAAAAAAACGATGTTGGTGTGACGGTAGCTACCGTCTCGTCATGTTAAAACATAATGTTATTTCATTACGTCGCGACCTTAGGATCTCGCTTCCAACATGACAGCATGTAGTACGTACGGTTATAGCCGGGCACATGAATCATGTTGAAACTACAGTATACTGTTATTTACGTACTAACCGTAAGGAAAAGGTTGATACATATAATCGAGTAATTGAATTTAAACATTTTTTTTGTAATTCAACAAAATTACGATTGAAACAATATGGTAATGTAATAAACTAACGATATATATATGGTAATGTAAGAATCAATCCAATATTTTTTTCAGTAATAATTGAAATGCAATTCCGGTAATTCTATCACAATGGATAATGGTCACAAAGCCGAGAATCCAACCCGAAACCTTCCAATGTAAGATCAGGCGACTTAGTCACTATGCCACTGGGCTGCTCCATATATCAACTAATATCGTACAAACCTCTTGAGCGTCGGTGTTCCCGAGGAGTATATCTTTCCGCCTGCAAATGCAAGGCCTCTTCGTAACCGGCGCTACTAATCCACCGTCCAAGTTCAGTTCTTGCCTCAACCTTGGTATGTCGATTTCCGTTTCAGTCACTATAACCACTTTATCTTTCCCGTGGGTTACCCCTGGGGACGGGCCTCCTGATGGTTGTACGGTGGGATACGGCGGAAGGTAACCGGCGGGGATTTGTCTCTTTTGGTAATTCTGGTTAGGGTTGCTTTGGTTGTTGGATCTGTCCTTTTCCGCGACGATTTTCTGGTGATGCTCTCTCATCATCGCTTGATATTGAGCGGGGGTGAAGTACTTCATGTTGGGCTTATCGGTGGTACCGACATTCAAGAGGATGGGGTACTCTTTATGCTGAGCTGAAAACAGAAAAGAAACAGCTGTTATATACAGTGGCTTGCGTTGCGTTTGGAGTGAGGGTAGGAATCTACTTATTACATGGCACCAAAGGGAAGTGGGAAAAAATGTATGGGCGCTGGGCCCACTTCTTCAATGTCAATAACGCATTTACCATTGGTAAGAAAGATCTATTTATCTACAATATTTATGACTTTTTCAAGTTACCTCATTTTTTTATTTATTTAAGAATTAATTACTATAAAACATTGATTTGCTTACAACAGTAACAGGAACCGAATGGCAAAACCTAAACCTTTTGTTTATTTGATTTTGTTACCAAACTGAGACTAGCCCGTACTAGGGTGGACAGGACGGGAAGAGGAGATGGGGGAAGTGGGAGAGTTTGGGAGAGTTTGGGACACAACCGATCTTTTTTTTTGCCTATGAAATTTGTGAAATATTTGTAACAAAGATTGACATAATTAAATCACATTAAACAATGCATTTTAAAAACTAATGAAGGATGGAGGTGGGGGGGAGGGGGGGGGGGGGGTATTTGCTTAACATTAACGTTTATATTCAAAGAAAGTTTTACATTTTCATAGTGCTAACAGAATGTGTCATTGTTTTTCCATTTCGAAAATAGATTAAAATGCACAATGAATTATTAACCTGAATAGTGATTGCCCCATATATGTATCTGCCAAACATCTGCGCACACCGTTGCGTCCTGGACTGTACCTAGATTATTTTCCTAGGGAGACCAAGATCTTTTGATGTTTAAACTGCTCTTAAAACGACCAATCGGTTACCAGATACCGGATGAAGAGCCGGGCAAAGAATGGTAGTCCCCGTATCATTGCTACGGAAGGGAGAGAACCGCGCAAGAGACCTCGATCCTGTAACCAGTCAGGAGGCAGGAGGTATCCTGAAGGTTAATTCCTGACGGAGATATCCTTCCAAACAGATGAAACTGGAGATATCCTTTCCCGGTGCCTCGCCGTAAGGCGTTGGGTAACTAGACTGTGAATTGTTTTTCGTCCCAAGACTTTTGCGCTCACCTCCCCGAGACAGAACGATCTAACATCGTTAAAACTTCCTGAAGTGACGGGCTCGTCCGTTGTAGTTGACAGACTTAGTATACAGATGATGAGTAGAAAATAGTCCCATACAAGTCAAAGACACCTGTCAAACTTACCCCAGGGGGAGAATACGTGTGATATAATCGCTGAAAAAGTTATATAAATTAGATACCCAATTGAGATTGGCGGACATTTCTAGAGTGGGTGGTCATATTGATATCACAGTATACCGAGTTATAAGTAGTAATCGCAAATAGAGCTGTGCGGGATTTTCATTGGAACAACGCGCACGGCACGCACCAAACTTAAATTTGGCCTTATGATGAATCGAAAATATGTACGTCGGATTTAGGGGGGTTAAATCACAAATAACCTCCCCCCCCTTAGTCCAAGCTGGCTAAAGCCACCACAGAATCTTCTGTGGTCTGGGACTGCATGCAAGAGCTCAACGAATTGGGAAAAACCAATAAAATCACACTAATGTGGATACCGGGTCACCAAGGCATACCCGGCAACGAAAAAGCCGACAGACTGGCAAAACTGGGCACACTAGAATGCCCGGTGGAGCCAGTTGTAGGGGTGCCCTTCGCTACAGGTAAAAAAATCATCAGGGACTGCTTGGAGCAGGAACATCGGGCTTCCTGGAAACAGAGCCAGGGATGTCGCCAGGCAAAAGCCACGATGGAGCAACCACTACAAAAGAAAACCAACGCCCTACTTGACATGAGCAAGAAGAACCTTAGAACCACTATCGGTCTCCTCACCGGACACACGACCCTTAGAGCACATCTATTCAACCTTGGCTTGACCGAGAGCAAGGACTGCCGAATATGTGGCGAAGAACCGGAAGACAGCACACACATCGTTGGTAGCTGCCCAGGCCTCGCCGCCAAAAGACACAGTTTACTGGGACGAGCCTTTCTCGAACCTAGCGATCTGCCCAACTTGAAGGTCAGTGATCTACTTGGACTGGTAAGAAGTACTGGGCTACTAGCTGACCTCTGACCTAACCACACAGTGGGTAGTTACAAAAGATCTTATAGATCTAGGTGACATCAAGGACTGGAAACAAGCCCCCCACTCCGTCTACTACTACTACACTAGTCCAAGCATATGGGAATTTTGTCAGGAAAAATATCCGGAATCATTTTTCTCAACGGTTTAAGATGCATTTTTGGACGCTGAATCCGATTTTCAACTTCGCCGATTTGTGACTCGCCAGATTGAGCTGACTTCAAAAATCGCGAAAAACCGCATTTCCCCCATTTAATTTAGTTTTTTTTATAATTCACGAATAAATTATTTTTTGATAACAACTAAGAACATAGCACAAAATTAGAGTAGATAACATTTCCTGCAATTCATATTTAAAGCCGCTAAAGCGCGCTCAAAAATGCTCATTTTTAACACGCTTTTATTAGGTCGACCTGTATGTAACTATGTATTGGAATCTAAGGTAACTAATTTAACCATCTTCCAAGGATCGTAGCGTCATGAAAATTGGCAGCTGTATGTAGTTCTGATGACAATACAATTAATATGGTACGGTCGAACTGATCTGATGATGGAGTCGGAAGATATGAACTGGAACTTCATGATGGAACATCGTATCTTAGCTGTGTTTGGACTTGTTAGAAAAGTCTTGGAATGAACTTTGACCACGATTAGGTTTCAAGGTCTGATGATGAAGCCGGAGGAAGATAGGCACTGGCATTCCGTGATGGAATATCGTATCATAGCCGTGTTTGGACTTGTTAGAAAGGTCTTGTAATGAACTTTGACCACGATTAAGTTTCAAGGTCTGATGATGAAGCCGGAAGACAGGAACTGGCATTCCATGATGGAATATCGTATCATCGTCGTGTTTGCACTTGTGAGAAAGGTCACGCAATGGACTTTGAACACGATCAGGTTTCAAGGTTATAACAAACCTATTATATATTGACTTGTAAATATTGAGTGTAAATAGTGTAAATATTGACATAGGTGCCTGTATAAAATGTATATAGACCTGTACATGGAGAGTGTAAATAGAATAATATTGATATATCTATATACGATGTATATTGACGTGTAAATAGGGTAGGCTAATAGTAGGTTGTTAAAGATCCCACCCAAGCCAAGATGAGAAACGTGCCGAGGACTGAATGGCATGAGGGTGGTTAATAATACCATGTCGCTAGCGTCACCTCAGGGAACCAGCGTGCATTTATAAAAGCCTGTTCTAAGTGTTTTTTTAAACTATTAATTTATTATTTCACTTAGAAAAAGCGCCGAAAATGGCATTTTGAAAATGTGGTAAATAGTGACCAAAAATTACCATTTTTGAGCGCGCTCTAGCGGTGGTTTGGTACATCGGAGGAATTAAGTCTGTAAATATAAATTGTAGGAAATTTTGTCTACTCTAATTTTGTGTTGAATAGTCGTTTTAAAAAAAATGCTTTATTAGTGAATTATTTAATAAGCGAAAAACTAATTCAAATGCATTTTATTGCGGTTTTCGAGATTCCTGAAGTTAGCTTACATCTGGCGAGGTCGCAAAGTTGAAAATCAGATTCAGCGTCACAAATACATATATAACCGTTGATTTAAATACTTCCGGAATTTTATCCTGGAAACGACAAGCTTAGATTTCCTATGCTTGGACTACCTGGATAAGGTACGTAAGTCGCGGATTCTTAGTTTTATGAGTTTTTTGAAAAATATAACCATTAATTTTAAAAAAGTTTCTAAATGAATCCCTCTATAAGGAACCAATTTAAAATTTGGACTCAAAAAAGTTGCTCTTTGCCTTGGACATTAAGGCTTTAAACTGACTTCGAAAACTTTCAGGCGCGTTTACTCCTACAATATAAGCGGTGAGTGTGTTTTATTATAATTTCATTATATTGACTGGTTAATTTTCTAGGGCAGCACTTAGCCACATTTTTTTATTTAGGCCCTAAATTAATTAAAATTAATTAAAACGTGAGAGCGCTCTGAGAGTTACGCTAAATATGCTTTGCCATTAAAACACCCTTATACCACCACTACGTAAAGATGGTTATTCTGTGCTAGCGCTGCGATAGAACGTTTAGTATGCGCCTGGTCCCCGGTGCGAGCGGACGTGGAATCTGCGCTTGACGATTCGTCAACGCTGGATTTTTATTGGTCAAACCCTACAAAAATTGACCCCGCCTATTTTTTCGAGTGTACGCCCATTCCGGATATTTTTCTGAGGTCTCATGTTGCCTTAATACCAAAATCGGCAGGGCTACCTAAAAGAAGGAGAAGAAATACCTTGCGCATTCGATGAACTGGGATTACCGCTTCTTCGCTGTGATCTGAGTGCTGTCCGATTAGTCTCAGTATGATTCGAGCATGCCGTCATCTGTAAATGAAACAATAATTAAATATGTGAAAAAAAAGATTAATTATATAAAGTTAAAGAGGAAATTCACAAATGAACATAAGTGTTCGTTTAGCCAAAATCCGGTTGACAATATTTAGGTATAGGTTAGGTATCTGAGGTACAATTTGGGTGTTAACCATCTGAGATGCAAATATTTGCACCATATGTGTATATACACAAGGAATACATATATACATACATATATACATACATACATATATATATATACATATATATAATTATATATACATATATATATATATATATATATATATATATATATATATATATATATATATATATATATATATATATATATATATATATATATATATATATATATATATATATATATATATATATATATATATATATATATATATATATATATATATATATATATATATATATATATATATATATATATATATATATATATATATATATATATATATATATATATATATATATATATATATATATACATATATATACATATATATACATACATATATACATATGTGTATATATATATATATATATACATATGTGCATATATACATATATACATGTATATACATATATATACATATATATACATACCTACATATATACATATGTGTATATACACAAGGAAATATATTAAAAGAAATTAAAAAGACACCACTGCCGTTACAAATTGAACTACCGTATTTATAATTATTTTATTACGGATTTTTAATAAAATATTGGTTCTTGCTAATGCAGGTTTTTTAAATATCAGCGGATGCTGATGCTGATTTTTAGATATAATTATCAGTTGATGCTGATGCTGATTTTAACAAATTACCTAAATAAATTATACCCAACTATGAAAT